>AZYM01000064.1:0-53428 GCA_000611715.1 Scolecobasidium constrictum UM 578 | reverse complement strand
ACAGCCTGATAGGTCTGCCTAAGGCATCTACATAAGTGTGAGAGTCACCTGACCATGGTCCAACTCCCCCCCTGACTCGATCACTGAGTCCCTTCGGGAAACATACCCAACTTCACCAATCCCTCCTGATAGGATGGTCCCGGCAACGGCTTCGTCAGAATGTCCGCTGCATTATCCTTTGTGCTCACACGCACAGTATCAATCTCACCAGTCTCGACCACCTTCTCCCTTAGGAAGTGATGCTTGACATCAATGTGCTTAGAGAGATTATGATACTCCGGGTTCCTTGACAGCTTCAATGCGGAATTATTGTCAATGAGCATCGGCACCTTCTGAACCGAAACTCCTGGGATACCCAGATCATTGATGAAGTTCTTCATCCATATCGCCGTCTTAGCCGCCTCGGCAGCAGCGATGTACTCAGCGTCTAGCGTCGATGTAGCCACTGTCTTCTGTCTCCGTGAGACCCATGCAACGGGTGCTCCCGCCATGAGGAATACGAAGCCCGTCGTGGACTTTCTCGTGTCCAGATCGCCGGCAAAGTCGCTGTCGACGTGGCACTCAATTGGGCGACAGTTCAAGTTCAGTGTCGCCTGCTTTTTGTAGAAAAGCCCATATGAGCCCGGCCTCTTGAGGTACCTGAAAACGCGTGTTGCAGCGTCTGCATGCTCAGGTCCAGGATTTGAAGAATATCGCGACAGCGCTCCAATGGAGAACGAGATGTCTGGTCGCGTGCCTGTGGACAGATAGTTGAGTGAGCCAACCTCCGATTGGTAGGCCAGCCGTGCCGCATCAGTGGCAGTCCCAGTGTGTTTGACAAGCGCCTTCGCTTCCATAGGCGTGTGCGCCATGGGAATTCTCGTGTATCCATACTTCTCCAGCATCTGATTGACGTATGTCGTTTGGTGCAGGAAGATGCCTTCATCAGCCTGCTCGACATCAATGCCCAGGAAATAGGAACATAATCCAGAGTCAGTCATCTTAAACACAGACTCCATCTTTCGCTTGAAGGCCTGATACTTTGCCTCCTCCTTTGTGAAGATGAGGAAATCATCAACCCAGACGGCCACAACAATCTGCAGCTCGTCATGGATGAAGACGCAAGGATCATAAGGACTCACTCTGAAACCCATCTTGCGAAGCTGCATGGTAAGGACCTCGTTCCACTCGCGCGGTGCTTGCTTTAGTCCGTACAGCGTCTTGAACAGCAACCACACTTTAGCGCGCGGCAGCTTGATGCCCGGTGGTGGCTTCATAAACACCTTTTCCTTCAGCAGCCCATTGAGGAAGGCTGTGACTGTGTCCATTTGGTAGACCTTCCACCCTTTGACAGCTGTGATGGCAAACAAAATCCGATATGAGTCGCTCTTGATCGCAGGGGCAAATGTTTCGGTGAAGTCACGTCCTTCGACCTGCTGAAAGCCACGTGCGACAAGACGTGCTTTGTATTTCTGCAGCTCACCGCCTTGTCCAAATTTCTTCTTGAACACCCACTTCGAGGTGATAGGCCGAACGCCTTCAGGTAGATCGACCACGGTGAACGTGCCAGCATCCTTCAGACTGGCGTATTCTGCATCGATGGCTTTTGTCCACAGCTCAGCGTCTGGTGCGCGCATTGCAGCAGCGTAGCTGTCCGGATCCGCAGCAGAACCAGATTTTGATTTCTTTTTGGCACTCTTGCCTTTCTTGCCTTTCGTCAGCGCAGCAACCTGAGCCTGTGGCAGCTTCACGCTGTCATCATCTGAGGCGTGATCGGAGTCATCGTCAGGATCATGGTAGTCTTTCTTGGTGTAGACACGACGAGGTGCCATCGCAGGCGCCATTCCCTCCCAGTGTCCGATAGCACCAATCTCATCCTCGGCATTATCGTTATAGATCCAGAGTTGGGGTACATCGTCGTCCAACGGCTCAAAGAGGGGATCCTCGTGGGGCCGATAGGCCACGAGCTGATACGCCGCATTCTGTGAGCGCGCCCATATGGAGATGATGAGCTGCAGCTGCGAGATCGAGAGCTCGTTGGTGTTGGTATTACTGACAGTAGCATTCGCCGCCAGATATTCGTGATGCTGTAGGAGTGCTTCGAGGTCGCCCACGGTGGGAGCCGTGCCGTTAGGGTACTGGGCACGAATGCTCTGAACGACAGCATGTAGGCCACACAGCAGCCTGTCAGTGGGAGTGTGTATGCGACGGAAACCATTTGGAAACGCCGTGGCGACCATTCCTTCAAGCACCCTCCTATTCTTTCCAAGATTCTGGATATGCTGACCTTTGAGCAGGGCCTCCCAGTCTTCGCTGAGCACTGGATTCGGAGGAACACTGTCATCGAGATCCCAGGGTGCTGTATAGTACGATTCCCATTCGCCCTCGGCAATCTCATATGTGCAGGTCTTGTAATTCTCGGTCACATATTGCTTGCTTTTCCGGATGCAATTTCCGCAGGGCCGATTCCCATCACAGGGCGTACCGTACTTCTCCCTCGAGCAGGCTACACACTCGTCTGCCAAGTCTTCCGGCTTCTCGACACCCTCTGGTGTGATGGCGGCTTGCGTGGGATCAAGCACTCGCATTCGCAACCCATTCATATCCCGCGTGCTGCAAAACGTACCAGCCCTCTGGCACGCATAGCATGGAGAGCCAATACATTGAAGACCGCCGCGTGAACAATAGAGACACTTCGTCTCGTTCTTTTTCTCATCCTTGACCCATGGGCGACACACTTTCACTGTCCGTGGACCCTTCTTGCATGCGTCGCACGGGATGCCTCCTGTGCACTTCAATTCATTCTTCGCACACCGTACACATTTGTCTTCCTTACGCTGTGGAGGCTTTGGAGTGTAACTCGTCTTGACAGTAGCGGGATCGTAGTCGTATTCGCAAGGCCCCAACGTCCGGGCATACTTCATGCACTGATTGCACTTGTCTGCACCATCGCATTTCCTCCTGCGTGCATAGCATCTCTTACACCGACGCGTCGGAATGACGAGCTTCTTTCGAATGACCGGGGCACCCTTCGGGACTAGAGCCTTCGTCTTAGCTGTCTGGTCTCTGCACGCACGCCCAGTTTCCCTGCACCAAGTACAGGGTGTGCCCACGATGTCCCGATCGCACGCCAACTTGCGTGTGAAGCACGAATCACATTTGCTCGGGTCATGTGCCTTGTATATCTTCCCTCTCGGCTTGTCCGGTAACCCATTGTCTGAGTCCTCGTCGCTGATGTGATCGTCATCGGACTGTGATGCCTTCGAGGTGCGCTTCCGCTTTGCTGTCTTGTCGGAGAACTTTGAGGCGACTGCCTTCAGCTTGGACGCTGAGGCAGGTTTCTTGGGATTCAGCAACGCTTCTTCTCCATCGTCTTCGCTGATGTGATCATCGTCGACATCTGATGACTTTTCGTAGTCTGATTCGGAGGCGTTCCGTCGCTTGGCCAGCGCTGCGAAGAAGCGAGATTTTGTACCAGTCTGTCGAGTACGCGATGCAGGCGCCTTTGCGCCCGGTTGGGAAGGTGGGGTCGTGGAGCGACGCGTCTTGGCGGACCCATCAAACTCAGGCTCCATCACTTCTTCCACCACCTCTTCAACAGCATCATGATCTTCATTATCTTCATCATCTTCATCCGACCCAGTTTCATCATGACCAGCCTCGTCTTCTACGTCGCTGTCCTGCCAAAGGTCTCCTTGCCATCGAGTATCATCAGCATGCTGACTGGCTTCGGGTTCTTCCACATGTTGAGCTTCGAGTCCAGCTTGCCCAGCCAACTCCTCAGCCGCCTGTGCATCGACCATCTCTTGATGTGATGGTTCGTCATGAGGGTCATCAAGACCGACATCATCTTGAATGTCCGCAACATCCACGCGCACAACACGCTTGTTGTCCGGGTCCCAGATTCGATAGACCGATTCGCTCTCACAACCGACGAAATAGCCAAGCCAACCTCGCGGCTCATGAAGCTTTGCGCCTCGCAACTCCCGTGGAACGGCGACATATGCCCTGCTGCCGAACACACGCTCCCTCGAGAAATCCGGCTTATAGCCTGATCCCGCTTCCCAAGGCGTCTTTTTGTCTGACTTGCGTAGTGCGCGGGTGGGCGACCTATCTTTCAGCCACCCAGCATGGTCCACGGACTCCGGCCATATGCTTGCTGGAAGTCGGCAGCTGCGAATTGCTTCCAGAGCTTTCTCGCCAATGATCTTGGAAATCTGTCCTCCAATGCTGAGTTCTTGCATCATGGCCGCACTCTTTTCGCGAATTGTGCGATTGTTGCGCTCAGCAACACCATTTTGATGATGGGCATACGCTACACTTTGCTCGGCACGAACTCCACGCCGCTCCAGCCACCGCTTAATGGCACCCTGCCAAAACTCGCCATCGAATCGATAGGCCCTAATCGTGCAGTTGCTGTCTCTCTCGATGAGACGATGAAGACGCTCGAAAGCAGCTGACAGGTCTCCCTTCTGCTTCAGTCTCGCACGCCATGTTTGACGCGTGGCATCATCTGTCATGAACAGGAAGAGCCGAGTCCCGTCCCAGCCTTCGCAGTGCTCATACGGTCCCCATGTATCGCAGTGAATCAAATCTCCGACCTCTTGGGCACGGCGTCTCGCAGGTTCGCGAGGAATCTTCACAAGCGTACGCGTCGTTTGGCAGATGGGGCACTTTTCCTTCATCACGCGCTCAATGTCACTGACAGATAGCGGAATGCCAGTGCTCACTTTGACGAGGCGCTTCATGGATTCAAGACTGAGATGTCCGAGCCGTCGATGCCAGACCCAGACAGGGTCTTCGAAATCAACAAGGCACGCTGTTGGTGCCAGGTTCGCCCCCCCTGCAGGAGTAACACGCTCAAAGGTGTAGAGACCATCGATGGCCTTACAACGACCAACTGTGTCCAGGCGATTTTGTCGATCCAGGAGCCACATATGCTTCTCGTCCCAGATACCCACAATGCCTGTGCTCTGAGCCAGCGTAGACAGCGACACGAGATTTGCGCGCGCCGTTGGACAGTATAACGCGTTTTGAATATGGACAGTGTGCGTGGAGCCTTGATGATGGAGTGTCATGGAGACCGTGCCAGTACCGCGAACCTGAAGCGATTTGTCACAGTCTGCTGTGCCAACGTTGGAGATCATTTTCTCAATGGTCTTGAACCACTTCTTGTCATTGAATATCATCATATTCGCGGCGGAGTCGGCAAGGAGGATGTCCTTGTTTTCCATATTGCCATCAACGACTGCCGCAAACGCACTACGTCTAGCTACAAGCGAACCACCATAATCCATTGAGGAACCCTCATTGCCACCACTTCCTGCCACACATCTACTCGTCAGACTCTGAGAGGAGTTAGCTGTGACCTTCGCGGAAGGGTATGGATTTGGCTTACTGTTCAGCTTTGCAGCTAGCGCTTCGCGGAGGTCTTCGGCGCTGGCGTCAGCGAGTGCGGCGAACTTGTTGTTGCGGGACTTGTCCTTGCTCTTGCCGGTGCCCTTCTTCTTGAGGCCCTCTGGCTTCAGCTCAGGATGAAGTGTCCAACACTGATCCTCAGTGTGACCGTAGCCCAAGCAACCCTCGACCTTGCACTTCTCGCCCCTCGGCTTATCCGCCTCCTTGTCCTTGGAACCCTTCTTCTTGATCTTGACCTTCTCTTTATCCTTGTCCTTGCTCTTGTCGGCCACCTTGACCTTGGTCTCCTCCTCAAGCAAGCGCTCAAACAGGAACGCCAAGTCGTGATCATCCTTGCCTTGCGCCTTGCGGGTCCACTCATAGAGCTTGCGGAACTCGTCGTACGTCTTGGGAAGACCATTGATGACATTGGTCGCAGTCTGGTTGCCGTCGTATGGCTGCTCGGCCTTGCGTAGTTCGCGTGCGAACATCTTGTGCTTGTTGATGTACTCCTGCATGGAGTCGCAGGCAGGCAGACGAAGGCGCTGTGCCTCTTGAAGGAGCTTGGAACGAATTTCGCTCTTCGATGAGCCATAAGTGTCGTTGATGAACTTGTAGGCAGCGGCAGGGTCGTTCTCGTGCTCGCTTATCTCATCGGCGATGTCCTCGCTGACGTAGGACGTGAGAAGGTAGATTGCGGCGCGCTTTTTCTTCTGAGAAGTCTTGTACTCCTCCATGGCGACTTGATAGCGGAAGAAGGAGTGGCCATCGTCGACCTTCGTTGTGGTAGCGGTCTGTCCGGTGATCTCGGCGTCGGCGTTGGTGCGAGCACGCTTGGTGACTGTCTTGACGAACTGTTCGTCATCTGCGGAGGGTGCGTCCTTGATGATGGCCTCGTCACCCTTCAACACAGCAGCAACATCGTGCGCCTTGGCGACCTTCTCGAATGTGCGCGCCCATGTGAGGTAGTTGGACTTGCCTTGCAGCTGTTGTGCAGCCTCAATATTGAGGATGCCAATGTCCTTGGACATTTTGCAACAACGTCGCGTGCGCGTGTGCGCAACCTTTCGTGTGAAAAGGTTTTGTCTGCACGTGTGCGCAGGTGTCAGCAGAGTTTGCTAACGTATGTCTGTAGTAAAGCTCAAAAGAAACTGCTCATAACCACAAGAACTGTGCTACAAACATGAATTGCATTAATTGTTGTAGGAAGCTATCTACAAGTAGGCCTTTTATATGAAGGCCCTGGATGCCTGACAGCCTGATAGGTCTGCCTAAGGCATCTACATAAGTGTGAGAGTCACCTGACCATGGTCCAACTATATTCGACGGAAACGTGTACTGAACAGGAGTCGCTGGGAAAGATACGCAACTGGAGCGCATTATTATTGTGACGAGAAGAACTGCGAAGCTGACTTCCAGTATCGACAGTTGTTCAATATCCATTTGCACGGACACTACCAGAGGATCGGTCAGCGTCTCCCAGAGATCGACGATGAGAATGAGGATATGGAAGATGACTTACCACCCGATCTGCAGAAGAAACTGAAGAAAACGAAACACAGTAGACGAGATCATATGGATAGGTGCCGGACGCAGTGGCAATATCCTGAGTACCCCATTCCTGCCAAAGGCAGACACGGTGTCGTAATGTAGTTCGCGTTCGCTGCAAATTTTGTAAATAAACACATCGCGCAATCTTGAATATACTGCGATTTCTGTACCACACAACGAATACTGCACCCTAGGTTCCGAGGTTCACTGATTCGCTCAAAATCCGAGCTCACGTGTTATGTGCATGAGATGAGGCGTTGGCGAAGCTTGAGAGCTCTTGAGGCGCAGATCGAAGAGGTCGCATCTCTTTTGATTTCCACGACCTACCGTCACTTTCTCGGATGAACGCACGAATCGTACCATACCAGACAGATTCGGCTGCTATCTGTCCTCGATGGCGTTACTATCACGTTGTCGGGTGCTGTGGTCTCAGGTTGCCGCTCTCTTGGTGGTAAGCTATCTCAATCTTAACTCATGGTTTGATCTCTGAGATGGCATAGACCATGCAGCCGAAGCTAAGCATGGCATTGATGTGGATTTTGACGCTACCATACTATCGCTACTTCCAAGTGAACACACTGTCGCCCCTCCAACGAATGAGCAAGGCTGCCTCGCTGCCAGACGAACGAGAGTCTTTATCTAGACTACTGACGCGGTGGAGAGTGCGTAAGCTGGAAGAGCTTCGTTTCATTACTATCGCTGTGCGTCCCTGTTTCTCACGTCAAGGGCTCGACTTCGCTGTCGGCAAAGCTAACGAGATTTAAGTGTGCTGTGCTGGCTGGAGCTGTGATCGGCGCGTTCTCTTGGACTATAATCACAGATGCATACTGGCTCGCTCAAGCGCTATGGTATTGCTGTCTTGTCCTGTCCATTCTAGGAATTCTGTTGGCTGCGCAGCAAATCTCTGTTCTCGAGATCCTAGGCCCTGTCCCTCATGCCAGCGAAACCTCCTTCGAGACTACGGTGCGTCGGTACATGCCTCTATTACTGGCCCAATCCAACGTGACGCCATCTGCAGCGGCTCATGAACACGACAAAGGCAACATGGGCGGCATATGCTGGGTCCCCAAGTGGAAAATGATATTCACTTGGCAATGTCCGATCATGTTCATGTCTTATTCCGTCTGTCTCTTCCTGGCAGGCTTAACGCTTGTGGTTTGCACACCACTCATTAAGGGCCAGAAATGGAGCGGCGCCTCCAATGTAAGTGCATCTGTCCACTGATTCCAGGCTCAGATGCTGATATGGATAGATTGCGATCCTGTACTTGGCCTTGTTCGCGCTCGGCGGCTTAGTCTTCGTATCTTGTTCGTATTGGGTCTACCACTTCGTCGATCTGGAGGAAGCAGATACAAGGAGCGAAGCAGGCCCCGCGGGCAAAGCGAGATTAGATGCGGTCGGGGAAGAGTTCAGTGCGCGTGAGCATGGATCAATGCATTCATCAACTAAGAAACAAGCTGCAGGTGATCATTGGACGACTAGAAGCTTTCCCGAGCTCTAACACTTGACTTGCCGAGTCGTTGAGTGCTCTAGCAATGAGAAACACACTTGGAAAAACGCGTTATTGACGAGAACGAAGTACGACCGAATGAATATACGAGCGGCGCATTCGAGCGGAGTTGAGACATCGGATCGCATGCTACAGCTTCGAAGCTTTAGTGGATGTTTGTTAGATGCCAGATCAAGAGACACACAACACAAGAACGCCTGAAGAGCCATCAGAAGAGTGATGCGACTTTCGAGATTTGAGGTAGCTAACGCCGAACTGTTCTCGCTGAGTTTTGGTCCGAGTCAAGGGCGACGCAAGATTTCATATTAGAAGTGCGCCCTCCGGTTGGCACGGACCCCCGGTCAGCACGCCCACCAAATTTGTATGAGGATATGGACAAATACCTTAATAACTTTGGACACGTTGAATCTAGATAGCTATAAATTTGGTGTTGCATTTTTTGCGTGCCTTGTTGCCTATATACAAACTTTTAAGCATCATCATGGTGTTTTGGTGGCCGTATAGTGCGACCACGTGACGAGATCCTTGGGGGTGCAGGAGGACCATTATTATCAGTATCATCAACGACCACCACCTCTTGAGGCTTATTTGAAGCCTTAGGAGGCTGCTTCTTGGTGTTGCGCTTTTTTTGAGTCGCTTTTTGCTCCTGCGCGATTTGCTGATCAGCTGCCTTCTGCGCAGCCTTCTCAGCCTTCTCAGCAGCCTTCGCATCTGCGGCGGCCGCGGCGGCTATCCTCCTCTGTAATGCGGTATCTTGTGCGAGTGCTTGCTTTTGAGCCTTACGTTGAGCAGTCTCTACCTCCTTCTGCTCCTTATCTCGTTGTTTTTGAGCCTTTGCCTCTTGTTTTGCGAGCTCATCGGCAGTCGCTTTAGCAGCTATTTCCGCCATATGATTCTGTCGGAGCTGCATCCACTCTTGATCCCATACATTACGTACTCCATGCTTCTCGATAAATGCAGTATCTGCAGCAGGCTTGCTTCTAGCGCGGCGTGACTTCTCAGTGACTGCAGCACGCTTATAGCAGTCTCTTTCATGCTCTGCAATAGAGAGCGCTGCCTGGTACTTGTCGAACATGTCTGCGACCATACAGGCCATTTCGTCGCTGATCCCGTGTAGCGCAAAGCGCACCCTCTTCCTTACACGAATATAGGCGTGTATAGAGACAGTTGAGGTGGCTGACTGTGATGTGCTGGGTCGGCTGTTGGTGGTATATTCGACCACATTGACTACCCTCGCAGGGTCACGTGGCCATATACCTGACTTTTCCCATGCAGATAGAATATTCTTCTCTGTGAATGACTGTAGGAAGGCAGGCCAAAAGACGCTAAAAAACTCTCGTTTTGAAAAGCGACAGAGGCCTAATCGGTCGTTGACCCATTGATCAAGATGCTGAGAATATTTCATGGCAAATGGTCTGAAGATGCCTATATCCAGCGGCTGTAGGCGGTGGGTTGCATGCGGTGGGAACACGGCCAGAATGATTCTCTTTTGATAGCATATATCAAAGAACCGTAAGGTGACGTGAGAACCATGGCCATCGACTATAAGTAGTCTCCAGTCTCGTTGTGGGTTGTCGAGTTTGTCACGTGACCATACCTCGAAGTTTTCGAGCCACTGGGCACCCAACACATCATTAGTCCAACCAGAAGCTGTTGCGCTGAAGGCTACATTGTGTTGTGTGGGATCCACGCCTGTAAGCCATGTATCTTGAAGCGCGCCGGCTGACGAAGGATATATGAGCAGTGGCCGACCCCAGGTACCGTCCGCACATATAGTAGCCATGAGGGTAATCCACTCCCTATTACCGTCCTCATTAACACCAAGTACGCGACCATTTGCCATGCTCTTATGCGAGAAGATACGATGATGCTGCTTCACTTTGCCTATCATCATGCCCTTTTCATCAAGGTTATATGTATTCTTCGGCAATACATGATAACGGTCGATGCTCGCATTCAACTGCGCATATTAAGTTTATGCAACAACAACACGGGGGAATAGGATTAGATACCTGGTCGAACCATCTCTGATAACTCTTCGCCGAATCAGCCTTTTTACGGGCTATTTCGATAGCTTGTAGGAAGCCACTTGCGAGAACCTTCTTGTTGCGCTTCACGAACTTTCCAGGCCAGTTTTTCCCCACGCTCTTTTGACTGATTTCTGCAGCAAATCTTCGTACCATCGGATAGGACGGGGCCCAACCGCGATCGGTGAGTACATTGATGTGCTTTATAAGCCTCTTCTCTTGTGCTGGTGATAGTTTACGGTCACATTGCTGTCGGTATACCTCTCGGGAGACCGACTTTCCCCGGAGGTGTTTAGAAAGTACAGTTCGATCTAGGCCGTATAATCTTGCTACCTGGGCGATTGGCACGGTTGGATTGGCCCGGCAATAAATTTCTGCATCAGTTGTCATAGTCATTGTTGAGATATAAGTGGTTGTGTTGTTTATCTTACATGATTTTACCCGGAGAAAATGGCCGTGCTAACCGGGGGTCCGTGCTCACCGGAGGGCGCACTTCTAAGCCTTGTGGCCTCAGGCTCGACTCTCAATCTCGCGTCTGATGAATTCTGGCTCGTCCATCAAGCTACATCATTGACGATGATGCTTCATCAATGACCAGTTATTCGGTGATCTAACTTGAGGTCTCAATTCCAACGACATGCTCCGCGCACTCGGAAGTTTTCCACTGCAGCTCGAGGGCGCTGTGGGATCCCAACGCTGCTGTCAACACCACGATTCGACCCCGTATAAGCCGTCTCAAGCTATGAAACGGACTTCCTCAACAGTCATCTGAACATGTACCCGAACTAGCCCTCATGCAGCAGCAAAGCTTTCTTTCTCACAAGCAAAGTTATGAAGCTTGTGGAACCCTTGGCTCCGACCTGCACTACGCCCTTTCGCGCCTGCAGAAACCTTCTCACTGCCAAGAGAAATGAGCAAGTTTACGTCGGGCGTTTTCCACCCATCCTCCACGGACCGCTGAGACAGCCAGTAATGAGGCAATTGCGATTGGTGCGTAGGTGTTCTAGACCGGGGCTTAAAGCGAGTATGCATGCAGCTATTTTGCTCAATCTGCTCCAACGTGGTGCGGTCTGCATCTTATGCTTGGTATATGTAAAGCCTGGTCTTCTGCTCTGATTCGGATCACAGGACCCATTCGATCGCAACAATGGCACAGAGAATAACTCCGCTGCTGCTCGTCTCCCTCGTTCGTCATGTCACCGCTATGGTGTCCACAGGTCGAACAGGGCACGGCCTCATCGGCTTCGGGATCGAGATGTACAAGCCGCCTTGCGCTCATGCTTGTCGCGACTCTATCAAGGGCACCGCGCTGAATTGTTCAATCATCAATGAAGACCACGAGGGCCATAGCGGAGGTCATCACGGGTCTAGCAACATCGTGACAGAACCTGAGTGCTACGCTACGGACGATGTTTTCCTGCAGACCCTGGCTTACTGTGTCTCGCAGAGATGCGAGGGGATGCCGACATGGAGGCTAGAGAAATGGTGGACTATGTTCGTTGCTGGGCGACTGGCTGTGCAGCCAGAGCCCAAGGAGAGTTACCAGCGCGCACTTGAGCGAGTTGTCGAGACGCCAACAGTCGTGGTGGTCGGCGGCGATTCGCTGAATCAGACGAGTGTTGTTAGCGATGAGGACTATATCCTGAACTTCAATGGTGACAACGGCTTCGAGACCGCGGAGATCTCGCATGAGTGTTTTGGGTATGTGATGCTCTACGTTCTTCTTGTACCTTCCCATATCGCTGACCACGTACAGAATCATCTTGCTCGTCACTGGCTTCGCGATTCCCATCGCCGCTTCTCTGCTTCGCTTCGTGCCGTTCCCATCATGCTGGACGTCCCTGTTCAACGCATACTTCGTCACGCCTCCCGCGATCGGCAGTAAGCACAATGCTGCCATTCTGAACTTATTCCACGTCCCGACTCGAGGTCAAGCTCTTTTCATCGCATACTTGATCACCATCAATCTTGTTCTCACTTTCGTGGATTTAGATGGTCCCTCACCAGACGGGTGGTACGAGACACAGCATGACCAATGGTTCGGCTATCTGAGCTTGCGGACTGGAGTTTTGAGCTTCGCCAATCTACCATTGCTCATCCTGTACTCGGGAAGAAACAATGTGCTCCTGTGGTTGACGAACTGGAGTCATTCGACATTCTTGTTGATTCACAGGTATATCGCCTGGATTTGCACCCTCCAAGCCGTGGTCCACTCTGCCATGTAAGTGCCAGCACTCCACCTTATTGACACCTGTACTGACCATTTACTCCAGGCTCCTCCAGGAGTACATTAAGAATGGTTCGCACGCTTCTGAGTCCAAATTACCATATTGGATCTGGGGCATCGTCGCTACCCTCTGCTTGTCGATCATGATCCCACTCGCTACCTATCCAATCCGTCACCGCGTCTACGAGCTCTTCCGCGTCATGCACATTCTCCTCGCCATCTTCGTCGTCGTAGGCTGCTACTACCACATCATCTGTCGTTTTCAGCGCCAGTGGGGCTACGAGACGTGGATCTACATCGCTATTGCCGTTTGGTCGTTTGATCGGGTCATGCGCGTGGCGAGGTTGCTAAGAAGCGGCGTCAAGACTGCGAGGATCACGAGAATCGACGAGGATTACGTGCGTGTGGAAATTGATGGAGTGGCAGACTCGGGACATGCTTATTTATATTTTCCCACGCTGACGTGGAGGGTGTGGGAGAATCATCCGTTTTCTGTGGCTTCGACTGTGCTTTCGCCTCCACGGAGCCACCTCACGCAAAAGCATGGGGACGCGGATGTCGAGAAGTTGGGCGTATCTACCACGGTGACTGATGATAAGAGCGAGACGAGCAGTAGCACCATCACACCCACAAAAATCGGCCTCACCTTCCTTCTACGTCTACGCGGTGGCGTCACATCCAAAATTGCTTCGCGAGAGACAATCCCCGTGCTCGTGGAATCAGGCTACGGCCCGCATCAGGACCTCTCATCCTACCCATCCCTCCTCTGCATCGCCGGCGGCGTCGGTATCACAGCCTGCATCCCTTACCTGCGCTCGCACCAAGGTCGCACCAAGCTGCTGTGGGGCGTGCGAACACCGGGGATCGTGGAGGATCTGGCAAGCACGTTGCAGGATGTGGACAAAGAGGTTTGGGTAGGGAAGAGGATGGATGTGCGGAAAGTGTTGGAGAGGGAGGTGGTGAAGGGGGAGAGTACGGTTGTGGTGTCCAGTGGGCCGCATGGGATGGCGGATGAGGTTAGAGTTGCTGTGAGTGCGATGGGGAGGAGAGGGTATGATATCAAACTTGTCGAGGAAGCTTTCAGCTGGTGAAAGCTTGGTCTCGTTGTTTTGCTGTGCGCATGACGATTACTCTCTCTAACAGCAATGCAGAAGCAAAGAACTACACAAATCATAATAGGTATGCGAAGACACTCGCTCGAATCGCGGCTCGCCGTACTTTATGTCTCGAAAGGCGCAAGATTCGAAAGTGACGAAATTGACGATGCCGTCACAACCATGTCTTCCAGTGACTGAGAATGTAATTCTGTTCTTGGCATTACAATCCCTATATAAAAACATCGCGAACCTCAATTATTGTTCAACCACCTTTCATCACACAACGCACAAGGTTTGAACGTCGACACACTCCCGAATAACATGTCCGCACCAACCGCCGCCAATCTACTGGCATCAGAAACTCCATGCAACGCATGCAAGAAGACTGCATCGCTCAGGTGCGATGCTTGTCCAACCTGTGATCCGACCTGGTACTGCTCGAAGGAGTGCCAGAAGACAGACTGGTCCGATCACAAGACCGAGTGCAAAACTAAGCTCTTCTACTCCCACGCACGTGAGCTGAAGTGGCCTCTCGAGTATCCGAAGATCAACGCCCTCGCTTTCGTCACTGGCTACACACTCACGAGCGACATGAAAGGCTTCCTTCGCGACGTACCAATCAACGTGCGCATGGTCAAGCTCAATGGAGACAACGGCGCGGCCGGTGTCGAGTCTCGTAGGCTTATCGATGGTCTTGGCAACGCCGCCCAACTCCCCCGCGAAGCGTACATCATCCGCGGTCGCAACGCCTGGCCACAGTACGAGAAGCTACCCTTGCACGAGGTTCCCATCGAGTACCGTCCAATCACGTGGATGGTAGAGAAAGGCAGCGAATACTGGGAGGAGGGTCTGCCAGTGTTCCTCAACGACTACGAGAAGCTGTCATACAAGCTGTATGTGTACAAGTGGGGCAATCCGATGTATGGTCGCGGAGCAGTGAAGATTCCCTGGGCGGATATCGACTACAGCTCTGGTGTGTCGGTGCCAGCTTCTGCATTGGGGTTCACGGATGAGGATATGGAGAGGATTGCGGGTGGCAAGGATCAATTCGTCTTCCCAGCAGTTCTTGAGATGTTCGGACCCGACAAACGACGGTACGGATTGTAGCACCATTGCGGTGCGGAGTCGCGAGCATGAAACTGGAACGTGCAGCACAATTGATGGATGGGCACTGTAGACAGTGCACTTACGGAGAGTGATGGCTTTACTTCGAGGATCTCATGATCGCAAAGCGGTTTGTGTTCATTAGTGTCAACTCTTTGATCTGGTACGGTTAGCGGAACGAAAACGTATCATTCATTGGCCAAATTATCATGCTCGTAAACTTTACAAGCTTCGTACACTCACTTGTATGGACAAGTCCGGTAATGGCACTGAAAAGCGGCGGTTCTGTCGAGCAATCATCGATAAGCGTCGGCAAGGCATTGTCGTTTGGGTGTAAATGTGGTGCCTGAATGGGAACGCGTGCGAAAGGAGGAGACGATGCATAGCAACTCGTTGGTCAGCAAACCCTGATTAGAAGACGAGCGACCACACATACGAAGGCTTGCTTTATTTCAGCTGATCGTAACAAAACTCGCAAGCAGTAACAGGTACAGCTAGGACAGTAATGCGTTCACGCCTACATAAACAAAGCGCCGTACCAAAATTGTATTCCATGCCTCGTAGTTGGGTTAGTGCGAAATCGTTACGATGCCGTGTGTCCAAGTCTCGTTCCGGCTTGACCACCTCATCGAACTCGTGCTCGCACTATGTCTGCTTTAAACGTCAATATAAATCTGTTCCTTGGCAGAATTCTGCGCACCATGATTTTCTTTCGCTTCGCCACCGTTTGAACTTCTTCTTTCCCATTTTGCTTGCCAGAAGTGCGGACCGCACATCGACGTTAAGCCATTGAAGGCTACGCACCAGGCACATTCATTAGCTTGGTGCACTCATCTTAGACGAGAAGTCTACTAACACGCTTCCACAATGTCGTCCCGGCTTCCCGAGTCTTCCTGTGTGGTTTGCAAAACGCCAACAACTCGGAAATGTCCAGCCTGCCCATGCAGCGATCCGACCCCGTACTGCACGACCAACTGCGAGGAGAAAGACATGCACGCTCACCGAGCCTCGTGTCGCCTAAAACGCTTCTCGCACTCGCCCGAACCCTGTACTGGCCACTCAACTCCGCACAGATCATGTTCATGGCGTATCTCGCGCGCGTGAAACTCACCACCTCCATGAAGCGCTTCTTGAGCGAGGTACCTGTTGCAATCCGCATGATGACCTTGAATGGAGATGGCGGCGCAAAGTACGTTCGCTCTCCAGCATTCTCCACCGGACTTGCACGCGCAGCAAAGATGGGTGCACTTGCAGAGCTACTCAAAGACCCGCATAGCCACACCGAACGTGTACGCCGCCTCCGCATTCACTACTCGGCTACACCAAAACAGCTCATTTCGTTCGAGCACCGCATACCGTCCATGGGCTGCACCTTCGGTCGTGGACTTGTCGTCTGGGAGCAAGGTCTGCCAATCTACCCCACAGACTTCAGCAAGCTGTCGTTCACGGTGTTCGCGACGCTGTGGGGTAGAATCGGTAATGGTGTTGTCGTGCAGAATCCTTGGTCAGCCAGGGACATCGAAGCAGAGAGCGTTTTGCCAGCTTTCGTTCTTGGCTTCTCAGATGAGTATATCCAGAGGTCGCTGGTGGATGGCAGTGAGGCTATGGATGCGGTGGAGGAAATCGCACTTGATTGAGTTCGGGGGCTCGTCGTCGTATATTGATGGAAGAAGCCGGTGAAAGCGGTGCATGGACTCAGCATCTATGCAACGCATGAGTGTAACCTTTTGAATTGCTGAACGGTCACATGGGAGAAAGCCTGCTGGGTATACATACGAGAAGTGTAGCATGAGGGAAGGGGATTGCAAGCTTGTAACTGCCATGACATTGCCGTCAGGCGCCATAAATGGAAAGATAGAATACCGATAATGATCTGATACATCGTGCGCTGATGCATTCACTTCCCGAGCTTATCTCAGATCCTCAATCGAAGCGACCTCACCTACCAGCAAATCTCACGCTCATGCTGCAGGCTCATTGTGGCAGCTGAAATCACGGCTGGTCGGAACATCTCAGTAGAGTGTCTGAATCATCTCAATGGAGCATCTGATTCACCCGAGGATACGACGCTTGAACCTAGATACAGTAGAGAATGGAACAAGTTCCGGCTCGACACGGGGAAGCGCGCGACGTTGGTGTTGTCAGACCGTGCGTAATGCCTGATACCTGAGGCATAAATTTTCATCACATATAATCACGTGAGATGCAGCCTTCTCTACATGGAGCAATAAATCGGGCACGCGAAGGAGCTGGATAGGTATATACAATTAAGTTGGTGAAGATGATGATGAATGCCAGGGATCTTGAATCTTTGAGCCTATTAATCAAAGCTCTTTGCCAACGTATGCACAAAACAAGAACGAAATATGTGAGATGCGGTGACAGAACACAATAGTGAAGTGATGAGAGTTCATCGCTCTTTCTTTCATTTCTTTTCAGTTATTTTTCTCATAAGACACCAAAGCGATGCCCTCCTGCCAAACCACAGGGCACGCAGCAAAATCACCCGTCTCACCACCCCGCCACACCACAACCTCACTCCTCCTCCTCCACATCCTCCAACACCGTAAAACTGCCCGCAGGCATCGCCCTCCTCATCTTCACCCAATACCGCCTATGCTCCATCCTCCAGCCCACCCACTTCTCCTCACCCCGCAGACTCTCCCTCCAGCCCCTCCGGTCCAGCGCACCGCCCACGCGCTCCACGAAGATCGACTTCCACAAAGCCACGTAGGTGGCACTGGTTACCGGTCCGTGTGGGCGCATTGGCGGTGGCCGCGTAGTGGTGGTGCTGGCCATTGCTGTTTGCTGTGTGTGTTAGTTTGTGTGAAGGGGGTTGTATGGGTGTGTGTATGATCGATCGGTTGAGACTACCGCTGTGGGATTTTTTGGTGAAGGAGGGAAGGAAGAGGGGGCGGAAGTGAGGCCTTTATGTGAGCTGGAAGACTGTGGAAGAGAGCGGAGGTGCTGGAATCTAGCCAATTGCATTTGAGACCGGTGTTGTGAACCCGCAGCGGTGCCGGTCGGTAGGAGCCCCTCGTCTGCAGGACTCTGCTCAAATGACATGCATTATCGAGAGGCTTTCAGAGCCAACTGCGAATAGAGCCGTTGAATGTCGTTCCACGTCTATGCCAGTCGAATGCCATGGGATTGCGCAATGGGTTTCGAGCTCGGATAGGAAGCGCCTCTTAATAGTCGCTCTGCCATTCATGAAAATTCTCAAGTCAGTGTTCAATCATTTTCGGGACCTCCCTTCTCATGCTGAATGGCCTCCGACTCATACATCGTAGTACACAATGAGGTGAATAGCGTTCTCGTGATGGACATGCTCATTGAGAGTCTCTTCGTACGGCTTCTGCTATTGGACTCGCGTTCGATCAGTCTGTCGTCCTACTCGTCCTTGGCCCTGAATGGTGAGATCTCAAGCGTATACTTCCCATTGTTTTCAGCGTGAATAGCCTCCAGAATCGTATGTCAGGTCAGTAGTCTCATCTTCCTTTCCAACCCTCATACTCGCACCCACAAGCAAAAGCACAACCAAAGCACAAGCACATATCACCACATACACACAAACCACACACACAAGCACCACCGCCATGGCCCCACCACCACCATCACAGCCACCAAAGGTCGTGAAGGGCCTGCTCGAGACCTCGAGCACATACGTCAAGATCTGGAAGGACATCTTTGTCCACAAGCTGGCGAAGGCGAAGGGGAAGTGGAGGGAGGGGAAGGGGAAGTGGAAGGCGGAGAAGAAGGAGAGGAAGAAGAGGAAGAAGTGGAGGGAGGTGTTTCGGTCGGGCTGGAAGCCGACGAGGGTAGGGGGGAGGATTGAGGAGGAGAGGGAGAGTGGTGGGGAGGACGAGGCGGTGATGGAGGAGGAGATCGTTGCGGCGAAGGGGTGAGATCTGGTCTGCCCTGTGGTGTTGATAGTTGCGGTGGTGGATCGAGGGCGGTCCTTTTTGGTGCAGATCTCGAGAGACTATTTGAGCTCTCTCCAAAATCCAACCAAGTTCATTTTCGGCGATTCTCCTGGTGCACCTAGGATTTAGAACATCGTAACCTCTTTGACTCGATGATGAAGCGATGCTCCTACATTCAAAGAGACGAGGTTGTGAGAATAAGCTTCAGACAGGTACAAGCTTAGCGGAACCCGTGGAACCAGGTCTTTCCCTGTCCAGTAGCTGTCACTGCCGCACACGCGGTATACCCGCCAGGCAGGTAACTTTCGGTACCAAAAAATGGCAGAAGCTGAATGTATGCTGTATAGTTCAGTGACACTCGGATCCCCTCTGCCCTGAAGAATGACTATCACAACCCCTCACACCCTCCAAGGAGAATGTGGAGATGATGCTGCATCTAAATCCTCCCATTGGTTCGCATGGAGAAGATTGGCAAAAAGCAATGACTTGTTACTTGGCGAAGGGCCGAGCCTGGTTCGCGCTTGCCCTGCATAGTGCCAGCAAGCGGTCTGAGAGCAGGCGCGTCGTGCGTCCGACAGCGCATCTTTTTTGACGTGTCCAAGCATTGAACAGCTCATCCCCATCCGAACATCATCTGTGGTGGGGTGGAAGAAGACGATTACACATTCGACACCCGAGAAACTCAATCCCGTGCAATTATGGCAGACAGCAGTGAACCTGAAGCGGTGGCAGCAGCTTCTCCTGCTGTGGAGGACGTGCTGTCTGGCTCTGAGGCTCCTGGTTCGGAAGCTCCTATGTCTGACCGCGAGGCACTGGTCTCCGACCGCGAGGGGCTGTCATCGGGCACAGAGAAGGCATCACCGAAGACAACGAAGACATCGGCGGTGGCATCACGAGTCAAAGCAATGGAGAATTCGAAGCCAGCGTCGCGCACCGCTGTCCCACCAGTGAAGAAGCCGACGACGACGAGCTCCGCCCGCGCATCGACAGCTGCGGCCGCCGGCAAGACTACGACGCCTTCCACATTGAAAAGCAGTCTCAGCAAGCCACCTACCCGTCCTACGCCCTCGACAAGCACACGCCCAACCACAACTATTGCAGCAAGTTCGAGCGCAAATGGGTTGAACAAGCGTATGAGCACGGCGTCGACATCGTCGACCGATGCTGCGCGACCTCGTGCCTCGCTAGCATCTTCCACTTCGAAAGCGAGCGTTACGAGTCCTACAAAGCCTCGAGCCTCAATTGGCGGCACGCCACCGACAACCTCGAGCGCACGCACAACCACGCGTCCATCCGCCGCTTCTGCCACAAGAAGCTCAATGGCGCCACCAGCGAAGCCTGCGTCCTCCACCTCTCGACCAGCCACTTCGTCATCTTCGGCGACTCCAGCGATCAAGCGCACATCCATATCTAAGCCTGCGCCCTCTTCCGCAACCGCTGCAGTTTCAGCTGCTTCCGCTGCGGAGATTGAAACGCTCAAGGCACGCATTGAAGAGCTAGAGAAGAAGACAGTGGATCTGGAAGAGCAGCTGGCTACAGCCAAAGAGCAGGCCGCGAAGGTGGAAGAGCTGCAAGCCAGCCTGGACAAGGCGACAGCAGACGCGGAAGAGCTGAAGACAAAGCTTGAAGAGGCTACAGCTTCCTTCGAATCTGGCTCGTCCAAGTCCGCAGACGATCTCGCTGTGCTGCAGAAGACAGTGGATGACCTGCAGACTGAGCTGGGCAATGCTAGCAAGGCATCCACGGAGCAGACCGAAGGTCTGAACAAGACGATCTCGGACCTGCAGGACGAGCTGGCGACGGCTAAGCAGGGCGAGACAGACTTCAATACTCGAATTGAGGCGTTGCAAGCCGAGCTGGTATCGTCCAAGCAGGCCCACATCGATGCGATCAATACCCTGCAAGCGACGATTGATGACACCAAGAAGGAGCAAGCGACATCCGCATCTCAAGTCGAGGCTCTTCAGTCAGAGCTCACAGCAGCGAAGCAAGCATCATCGGATAGTGACTCGACTATCAAGTCTTTGCAAGAGAAGCTAGATGCTCTCAGTCAGGGCGAATCTGCATCAGCCACCACTATCTCTGGACTGCAGACTGAGCTCGCAGATGCCAAGAAATCGCACGAAGATGCTATCGCACAAATCAAGGAGCTGGAGACTGCACATGCCACCGTGCTTGAAGAGACAAAGTCTGCCGGCACTAGCAAGCTTGCTTTGCTTGAGGAGGAGTTGGCGGCTGCGAAGGCTGGTCATGTGGCTGCGCTGCAGGATCTTGAGACGAAGCATGCAGATGCTTCTGCTCTGTCTGCCAAGGAGCTCGAGGATCTGAAGGCGAGCCATGCTGTTGCACTTGATGAGGCCAAGAGTGCAGGCTCGTCTGATCTGAAGGCATTGACTGCGGAGTTGGAGGCTGCAAAGGCTGCACAGGCCGACGCAACGAGTGCTGGCGCGAAGGAGATCGAGGAGTTGAAGACCGCGCACGCACAGGCTCTTGAGGAAGCGAAGAGCTCGGGAGCTGCTGATGTGCAGGCTCAGAAAGAGGTATGTGTCATATGTGGCGATGTGTGGTCATGTGTGACTTGTGTACATTATCGCCAGCTGCAACCGACGCACTTCTGATATCTTGAACGAACAAACGCTGATATCGAGACTAGGCAAATGTCAAGGAAATTGAGGACCTGGCAGCTGCCCACGCAATAGCTCTCGAGGAAGCGAAGACGGCAGGATCAGCAGACGCACAATCTGAGCACGCTGCTGCCCTTAAGTTGCTCGAGACCAGCCATGCAGACGCGATCAAAGAGCTTCAGGCAACACACGCAGCCGCGCTTGAGGATGCGAAGACATCTGGATCCTCGGCCGCTAAGGCCGAACACGAGGTTGCTATCAAGGAGCTTCAAGAAAAGCATGCTGCCGCCCTCAAGGAAGCTCGAGCCGGATCTGCCGATCTAGAGACGAACCATGCAGCTGCCATCAAAGAGCTAGAGAGCAGGCACGCTTCTGCTCTGGAGGCTGCTCAAGCTGAATCTGCTAGCCTTGGATCCAAGCATGCCACCGCAATCAAGGAGCTCGAAGCCAAGCATGCCTCTGCGTTGGAGGATGCCAAAACCGCTGGGTCTGCAGATCTGGAGCAGAAGCACGCCGCTGCCATCGCAGCATTGGAGACATCGAAGTCCAGCGAGCTCGCTGAGTTGCAGAAGAAGCATGATGCAGTTCTGGAAGAGCTGAAGAGCGGACATGCCTCTGCGCTTGCAGATGCCCAGTCGTCCAGCAAGAAGGAACTCGAAGAGCTCAAGGCTTCAGTTGAAAAGCTTCAGACATCTGGATCGAAAGAACTGGCTGACCTTCAGGCCAAGCACGATGTAGGTACCCTCGATCATCTCAACGCAGCATTGCTCGGGCTATGCAACTTATGCGATGGATATCCTTGCTCAGTTGCATATCCCACAGCAATGTTTAGAATGAAAGCATATACTGACTTCTTCAGGCGACCATCAAAGAGCTTGAGGACAAGCATAGCGCCGCTTTGAATGAAGCAGCTACTGGCACCCAGGCTGTTATCGATGACCTTGAAGCTAAGCATGCCGAAGCTTTGGCTGCTGGATCAAAGGATATACCGGCATTAAATGACAAGATTATGGAATTGACTGCTGCTCTTGAGTCGGTGAAACAGGATCATACGACAGCTTTGGAGACACATACGAAAGAGCTTGGAAGTTTGAAAGAGTCGTATGATTCCGAGATCAGTGCCCTCAACGCTGGATTGGCCACCAAGGATTCTGAGATCAAGACACACTCAACCACTTTGGATGAGCTCAAATCGGCTCATGCTACGGAAATCTCCAAGTTGAAAGCTGGAAGCGACGATCTTGCAGCCGCCCAGGAACAAAACCAGCTCCTGAAAGATCAGCTGGAAACCCTCGCGGACGCTCATAAGGCTGAATTGAGTGGCAGTTCCAAGAAGGTCGAGGAGATGGAGGCATCGATCAAGGCAGCCAAGGCATCCAGCGAGACGCTCGAACGGGATCTTAAGACTGCTCAAGATGGATTGAAGGACCTTGCTGCCAAGGAGAAGCAGATCAAATCCTTGGAAGAGGACCTCAAATCTGCCCAGATCTCCTCTGCTGCTGCCGCTGACAAGGACGTCGAGATCACCAAGCTTTCCTCGGAGCTGAAGGAGGCCAAGGAGGCGGCAGACCAGCTAGGCGAACAAATGATGAAGAATGCTGAACTCAAGGCTGAAAATCAGGATCTTATCGCACGTTTAGCCAAACTGGAGGAGTCATTGAAGAAGATCGATGCCGAACCAGCCAAGCAGAGCCCTGGTCTCAAGCAGAGCAAGTATGCGCCGGAACCAGCGGATAGTGGTGCGTCAGTCTCTAGCCCTGTCGAAGGCAGTGTGAGCCTCTCCCTTCCCCTATAGTGTGATGCGTTGACGCGTTGCATGATTGCCCTGCCTTTGTGCGGGTTGCTCTGTATATCCTTCTCTTGTCTTTCTGTTCTTTGCGTGCGAGTCGTTGAGTGGGAGGAGACTTGCTGACTTGTGTGATGCAGTTGGAGATGATGCAGAACCAGCTCAAGGCTCTTGAGGAGCTTGATGATCAGTGGGGGACTGAGAACGAGCGTATCCACGAGACGGTCAGCGAGTGGCATGCAAAGACTGGCGGGTCGTAGACTCACATTTCGGATGCCCATTAAAACGGTGCTGGCCATCGACCGGTATACTCCTCGCGACCGGACGAGACTGCTCACCCGTCCCAGCCTAACCACCTCTTACAGAATGTCCAAAGACCGTTGCGAATCGCTTTCGTTGTTGACATTGATTGTTCGATTGCCCATAGCAAAATTGTACCCTTCAGATACCCCCTTAAAGCCATGTTCTTCGGATTTGGTCGGTCGTACGCGTCTCGTTCGTTGTTGGTCGAGGAGGGAGAGTTGGATCATAGGAATGTTGATAATGAGGTGGTTGTTGGTGTTGAGTGATGTGTTGTGCTGGGGTTTTGGTGGGCTGAGGGCGGAAGCGGCCAACCCTGGGGTCAGAGGTAGCGACAGCACGACGATAATGTTTCTTGGGCTGCTGAAAGTTGATGCGTACTTTCTTTCGTCTGTTTGAGACTCTAATTGATGTTACTGACTGTCTAGGTCGTTGCTGCTGAGCTGGGTGCTACTACTGACTGTGGATGACTAGGCCACGGTCGGGCTTCCTACTCCACCATGGGTGGCAACAGCGTCACTTCTCGGCTTCGATATGATCTAACGACTATCTAGGGATAATGCACTGGGTCATTGAAGGCGACGGCGTGCCCTGCAATGTTCCTTGAAGCCCGCTGTTGCCCAGATCATGCCAGGCTGGCTGGCTGCCCACCAAGCCTGAGCAGCTCACTTACTGCGACGACACCAACAACCTCAAGCAAGGCCACACAAAGCCTTCAAACTGCATACAAAGCTCATGGATAGCATTACCAGGCTCGCTAAAGGTAGCCCCAGTCTTCTTCGGCCATCTATACCTGTGGTGTGGTCGCTGCCGTCCCCAACTCTGGAGTAGTAGGAGCACAGCTCGAAAGGCAGCCAAGATGCTCTCGCACGGGCCTTTCCCACACAAACTGGCCCCCGAGTATAAAAAGGCAGCTTCTGCCCACCTAGAATCCTTTTCTTCTTCATGATCAGCACTTCACAGTAAGTCAGCCCCCAACCAGCACAACACCATCATCCATCCATTCGTCCATCATCACGATGCTTCAAGACATCTTGGATATCATCAGCTTCAATCATTTGATTGTGTTGATGATGCTTGAGTATTGTTGATGCTTCACGCTTGACTCAACACCATGGCTTGCTCCAGGTTGGAGCGAGATATGTGTGATTGAGCATCACTTCTTCTATCATCAGAAAATATCATATACCCCTTCCATCATCAAACATCGAGTCTTGCATGTGCAGGAACTCAACTCAGTCCACATTATCACTTCAACCCACCACATCAACAGCACATACTCTTCGGCGTATTCAGCACAGCACGATTGGCTCCACTGGATCACATCACACTTCATTAGCACAGCTTCTGAACAGATTGCTAACAACATTCTCTACTCCTAGGTCCACAAAAATGATCATACCACGCACACAAGAACACACGATGCCGTCGCGCGCGCTTCATCTCACGGCGGAGGCTCCTCCAAACACTTCTTCTGAAGCACCCTTCTCAATCCTTCCCTCTATAGCAAAGACCGGCAGGTTCTTTCCCGGAGTACATTCGAAGCCATGTCGGGGTGTATCCGATGTGGAAACCGCTGGACATCCGTGAATGGCCTGCCTGGTTGAAGCTTTGAGGTGCTTGGGGCGAGGAGGGGGGCCTTCTCAATCCTTCCCTCTATACTGGCTGTGTGGATCGGTGGGCTTCGCAAGAAGTTTGCTGAGAAACACGGTTTAGTTTAGGGGGTTGGATAGAGCGGCCAGCCGACGAGTTGTGCGCGGGAGAGCCTTCGTCGTGAGATGTCGCGCACCTCCACGCAAGGGAGGCTGTGTGACGACCTGATGCACGGCACGGCCTCGATCCCGATCGAGATTGATGACAATCCTGGCTGCGATGGTCGGCGTCATGCCGAGTTACCTTGCTGATGCTGGGATTGTTGTCGATCTTGATTGGGACCGCGGCGGTGTCGTGCATCGGTTGATCACCACCAACAGCACATATGGAGGAGGGCCAGGTGGCTGACTCCATGCCGGGGGACTCTCGGCTTCGGCTGGGACACTTCGGCATGGCGAAGGCTTACCAGTGCCTGTTCCACATGGTCGTGGTCATCTAAAAGGTTTGTCTGCCCTTGCCATCATTGTTGCCTGTTACTAACACGAGAACTAGCTTGTTCGACTTCAAGATCAAACACCAACATCAACATCAACGCTTCATCGTGTCGACGACATGAGACCACGCTCGACAACCTTCATGACACAACACCTCAACACATGGTCTCCACTTCCGCGGCGCCAGCCAGCTCATTGTTAGACACAATCAAAACGCACTGTCGACCACGCCACAAGTCAAACACAATACCAGTCAATCGAGCCACGAATCCACCACTTCAAAGAACAAACCCACCATCAACCAATTAGCACAAGTCAGCCGCGAAGACAACTCCTATCGGCGGCAACACAAATTGACAGCCAACAATGTCGATCAACTCGAAGACGCCGTCATCATCTTCATCAAAGACCAGGCGGAGCAGGGAAGAATTCAGGATCATGCAGAGGTCATGTATCCTGGGAGGGGAGGAGCCAGTGGGCGGACTCTATGGAACGCATCAATGCAGAACAATCAATGCGATCATTCATCTTCATTCGTCTTGTGCCAGTTTTGCTTCATCTCATGCCGCTCCTGTTGGTTGCGCTTGCCGTCTTCTCCCTATTGCTTGACTACGCAGGTCTGATCCCAGGTTCGCGACATTTCGAAGCATCATACCCGAAGCATCATCCCACATTCCATATCAGAAAGGCGCACTGTATTGTCGCTAAAAGCCATTCTTCGATTGCTAGTGCCAGCTATGGATATCTCTGCCTGTGTCCTCTTGGATCTTAGGACCCGAGCGACGCTGATCCGCAAACGTCTCAATTTGCCCACACACGCATGCCTCAAATCCTCAATTTTGTCTTCACACTACTCAACGCGCCTTTCAAACCACCAGCCTTCGCCGGTGGGCCGCCCTTTCCATCGCCCTTCTTTGGTTTCTTGTAGACTTTCGATGTTTGGATGTGTATGGCGAGTGCGACAGCGATGACGACGAGGAGTGCACCGATCCAGCCGAGTAGGTAGGCTAGCAGAACGGGATTCGCTTGGACAGTCGCGAGTGCGTTAGGTGTGAGGATCGGGGAGAGCCATTCCCAAGCCATTTTCGTTGTGATGTTGTGTACTCGTGTTGCTCTGTTGTGTGTATGCTATGCGACTGTCTGCTCGGCGAAGCAGTGGGATGCGTATGAAGTCTATGGGTATCGTATGATCGCAGTGGGATTGCAGAGCGTCAAGCTCTTCCTCGCTCGGAATATACAGTGATCAAGGAGCAGAAGCAGGTAGAACGAGAGGACGTTTCTCAAGCACAGCTCGGAAAGGAATGACGTGACAGTATAGAGATGCAGAATGTACAATACGAGAGAAGAGAAGTCGAAAGATCAGCTCACGATAGAGACATCCATGCACGCTGGCGCGCGTTTCTTCCCCTTGGCCCTCGTGGTTGGTTCTGGACTAAGCTCAGGGGTGGACTTGGTGTTTCAGGTCTGCCACAAATCTCGGCACTTTTCGAGACTCGCCTTCGCCGCCTCCGCTGCGGATTTGGTGCACACGAACTGGCCAAATCGACTTGAATCAAAGATGACCCATTTCTGTCCTCTGTGTCGAGAGCAGCAAGTGCTGCTGTGGAGTGGCTCAATGCCTGCAGCTGGAAATGTGTTAGTCTGGCACGTGACCCGCTCCAGTCCTCATTCGCTCTCCGACAAGTGATGTGGATTTCATCACCATAGGTATCAACCGGACTTTATTCATTGCTGCTAACAACATTCATCGATCCGCAATTCGATGAGCATGCTGACCAGGCAAGCTCGCCAATTCTTCAAGGTCCTTCCGTTTCTCCTTTACGCTCATCAACACGAGACAGATCTACGGGAGTAGAATGCCGGCGCTCGTTGGCCGCTACATTCTCGACTACATGATCAACCTGTGCTATATGGGTAAATGAGGGGCTCTCGACCAATATGCCTTGCCTTGCTCGAGAGAACCTGGTCAGGTCATCGAGCATCCATAGTACGGCAGACAATTTAATTGCATAGCAGAATGGGTGAATCGCCTCTCGAGGCACATAAGCTCCGGCGTACAGCAGCGAGACAGGCACCACATTAGCGATAAATGCCACCAGCTCTGCAGAGAACAATCTTATCAAGACTGAGCGCGCCCTTCGATCAACATCTCCACCGCTCATAAATCCTAAGAACGAGTGAATGTACAACAATGCGAAGGCCGTCTCTTGCAGCGAAAACAGGATGTCGAGTCGAAAGCCAGCTGTGAGGAGTGCTCGCCTATGTACACCGTCGTATACGCAGGCGATGATGACTGGCGTGTGCGATATTGGTGCGATGCAGACAATGACGCCGAGGCAAACGCGCAGCATTCGCTCATTCTTGATCAAGATGCGTAGACGCAGATATAGCACAAGAGCGTATCCAGTGACCATACAGAGCCACCCCGTCGCTGCGAGGACTAAGCAGGTCGTAGGCGAATCGCTCAAATGGTTGACCATGTGCGAGATAGTGATTGAAACCACTCCACCGATGGAGATCAGGACGGCCCTGGTAAAAGCACTTTTGAATATCCATGGCTGCTTGATCGCTATTTAGACACGTACCATGGGAACATACACCGCCAACTCGCGAAGCTGGAGGACAGTCGAGCGACCAAGACAACGCAGATGCACAAAGTTGGGGCGGCAAAACTTGTCGCAAGATATCTCGCTTGTGGTTCTCCAACCAAGATGTCATCTCTTCCCAATGTTGCACGATACAACTGGAAATTGTACTTCGTGGAGTTGCTTGCGAGATCTATGAGCATCGTGTAGACCGAGCTTTAGCTATCAAAGTTGACGGCAAATTCGATGAGGAAAATTGAACATGTGTTGCTGATTTAAAGCTTGCTCGCGGTATCTAGTATACTCATCCTAAAACTTTTGTACGGGCGACTCGGAATCACGACAAGCACAAAGGCAGAACAACGATACCGAGCCCTCTAGCGAGCAAGGCGTTCGTTTCGTGGATCTGCCCATCGCATTGGCGGATCGTTGTGTCTACATGCATAGATTGACTGCTCGGTAGGATGCACCATCATGCAGCCCTACCAGCTGCCAGAACCCATTGCCAGAACAGAGTCGATACATAAGCGGGTAATTCCAGAAGGGCTTAGCAACGCTCTTCACGAGTGGTTCACTTCAAAGGATTCCGCGCTTGGAAATCTTGGTTGGAGTGCCCAAGATGTTTGGCAACGAGATAACTGATATCGCGGCGCAAAAGAAGCTTTATCTTGAGAAGTCCTAAAAGACATCGAAGTCGCGAAGGCGAGTGATCGGACTGAGATTTTTTTTTGTCCTCTTCTGAGCTACCCTGTCATTCTCGAGTGCAAGACGCCTCTTGCATATCTAGGCAGCACTCAAGCCGCGTCCAGCTTGATGAGGACCGACTTTGTCTCCAGATAATTCTCAATACTGTAGCCAAAGCCTTCCCGGCCCATACCGGAGCCCTTGTAGCCGCCAAAGGGCATATCGGAGCCCATAGATGGGCTTGTGCAATTCACGCCAACGGTACCAGCCTCCATCGCTTTTGCAACACGGAGACAACGATCGATATTCTTGCTGTACACAGCGCTGTACAAGCCGTACTCAGAGTCGACAGCCTTCGCGATGGCTTCAGCCTCGGTCGTGAAGGTGTTGATCCCGACCACTGGTCCAAAGATCTCTTCCTTCATACCACGTGCGTCTTCTGGCTGGTCTGCGATGATCTGTATGACTGTTAGTAATTGCTGCGATGAGTGAACTTTGCACTCACAGTTGGCTGGATGAAGAAACCATTGCCGCCTTCCATCTTGATGACATCGCCGCCCATCTCGATCTTACCCTTGCCATTTCTTGCGAGCTCCAAGAATTCCTTCACGCGCTTGAACTGGATCTCATCTGCCTGTGGACCGTGGGTCGTGGCAGGGTCAAGCGGATCTCCGACCTTGAATTGCGAGAATGCTGCCGCGAACGCCTTCTTGAACTTAGCTGCCACACCTTCCTGGACATAAATTCTGGAGTTGGCAATGCAGGCTTGACCCGAGACGAAACGGATACTGAAGGCCGTCTCAGCAGCTGCCTGCTCAATATTGGCATCATCGAAGATGACAGTTGGTGACTTGCCACCAAGCTCGAGCACCACACGCTTGAGGTTGGACTTCGCGGCCATCTCCGAGATAAGCTTGCCCGTGGCGCTGGAGCCAGTGAAGTTGATCAGGCGGACGTCTGGATGAAGAGCAAGTGTGGAGCCAGATGGCTTGCCAAAGCCGGAGAGGATGTTGATGACGCCTGGTGGGAAGCCAGCCTCATGGCAGAGACTAGCGATCTTAAGCGATGACAGCGGTGCCTTCTCGGAAGACTTGAGCACGACTGTGCATCCTGCAGCAAGTGCTGGTGCGAGCTTATGTGAGAGCAGCACGATGGGCACGTTCCACGGGATGATGGCAGCAACAACACCAATGGGCTGACGCAAAGTCATGTTCAGGAACCCCTTAGTGTGGAGACTGGTGGTGCCCTTTGCCTCCCAGCCACTCTGGGCGTAGTGCTCGAATTGTCCTGCAGCGAGGAATGGATCAAAGAAGCTGGTAATCGGCCTGCCCATGACGCTGGCGTCGAGCACAGATAATTCCTCCGCATCTCTCAAGATGAGCTCAGACAGTTTCTTTAGGTACACTCCTCTCTCGGTGGGCTCCATTGAGCTCCATGCTGGGAATGCGGCCTTCGCGGAAGCTACCGCCCTGTTCGTGTCCTCGACAGTGGCTTCGTATACAGATGCTACTCGCTTGTGGTCGAAGGGAGAATGTACGTCGAACTTCTTGTTGTCCGACGATGGGACAAACTATTCATCAGATCAGTCAAGCTGCACGCGGGACGAATGATAAGACAAACACGCACCTCGCCATTGATGTATAGCTTCGTTTCGATCTGATCCTCTGTCGGAATCTTAGGTGCTGGGACATTTGTTGGAATCTCGATGCCGCCCATGGTGGAATTTGGGTGATCTTGTTCTCGTGTGTGGAAAATTGTAAGAGTTGTCAAATAACTATGCAGATCTTGGGTCGCAGCGTTCCTTACACGCCTCTTTATATCTGACTTCATCCGAGCAGAAGGTGCAGGTGCGTTACGCTTTTGGGCATCGAGCTCTTGCTCTCTCCGGCTCACCTCCAAGGATGGGCCGAATAAGTGCATCAGTCGCCGAGCTGCCCGTAGCGCCTAAGCACTAAGCTTGAGCTCGCTGAGGTAAGAAACAATCTGCTGCCTCACGAGTTGTTTCGACTCGAAGATGCATTGCATTGATGTGAGCAAAGGCGGTGGGTTCTTCGGCGTGCTCGATCGTTGGGAAGAGGCACATCGCCACCCCCAGAATTTGCCTCTTTTTCGCTCTTTTTCTCAGCTCATTGTGGCCACCGTAGCATCCTGGTCAGAAACGTATTTGAATTTACAGGAAATGCGAGCCTCGCCTTCAGCCTTGCCAAGTGGTAACCTGCCAAGGTGCGAAGTTCTGCTGCCGCGATGTGGCCATGTGGTGGGGGCATCGGAGTATGGATCCGGGGCCGTGAACGATGACTTCGTCCGCGGATGTGCATCGAATGTCAAATCCTCGACTATGATTCCCAATTGGTGAAGCAGATACCCCTCTTGGCATCCCCAGACGATTCCGGGAAAGCTATGGGGTCAAGTGTGCCCTTTGTGGCATGCATTGCGACCCGTGAGGGAACTTCGCAGAGCATACGATTGCGATCATGGACCGCTTCTGTACGAATACGACTACTCGTTTTCGGTCCTACCACAGCATCATAGCGCGCAATGTCGAGGCTTACCTTACGATGATGGTCGATCCCTAGAGAGGAGTGTGAAGATGTTAGGATTTGTGGTGAGGCACGGAGATGCCAGCGTCACCGACCAGCCCTTCGGCGCCGAAGGGCAGACGGACATAAAGCGGAGTTACGAAATGCTTCGAAGCGGTTCCCGAATCTGACTGCTCACGAAATCTTGCTCGCTCTTTCTCCTTCACCAACATTCTATCTTGTCAACTTTGTCTAGCCAGCGACCTGCTCAAGCCCCGATGACTTCACTGTCGACTGCGTGGTGACATCGTAGTCGAGCCTCAATGTAGCTCGCCTGTGACACGAAAGTCTTCGCTGGGGGTCTCACCAACATCGCCTTCATCGATAATTCATTGCACACGACGAGCAGATACAGCTTGAGCTTAAACTCTTGTTTCGATCATGCAGTGTAATGTCCAAGATGTAATGATGCATGCAAGGAGAGCACATGTCCTCACTTTCGGTCCCAGGATACCTGGGGATTCTCCACGGATGCATTCTTCAGCTCATGCGAGAGACAGGCTCTTATGGGATAAACAATGCCTTTTATCACGACAATCGTATCGGTGGACTGGGCTCAGATCACAACGCACTATACATGACTCTAGGTCCATGGAAGCTGATTTCGGCGTCTCACACGATTCTACTGGTGTGGTTGGACGGCATACAAGACCTCCCTATCATGTCGCTCGTGTCCGACGTCGACTCGCAGCGCCATTTGATGCGTACTAGGATGCTTCTATGGGATATTCCGACAATATGAGAACATGATTCTGAGGATGAGATCCCCACATGATCCTGGCGCTGATCGGCTTGACTAGATGCATAGCAGGTGCAATAGCACTCTTTCTAGGCATCTCTACTTGAGCTCCAGGGACAAGACTATATCACGGCCAATAGTAGTTGACCAGCCAAAGATCGGCCTCGGGGAGAGTCCATTACTCCACCTCCTGGAGAACAAGATTAAATATTTCAGGCACATATGCCTGCTGCACCACGCGATCACACAGGCAGATATTGCAACCATTCCCATGGCCAGATCATCGAACAGACCTGTCGCCATGTGCTCCAAATCCTGTGTTTCCGCGGCACATGATGCTTATAAGGACTTCATGGCGCCCTCCTGAGGATGTTCACAGCCGTCTCCACTCTTTTGACAAGGCTTGCGAAGGCTTAAGTCTTCTTACACTCGTTCTATTGCTTTCGCCTCTTGGCAACATGTTTTTGTCTTACTGCAGCATCGCGGTGCTGCTAAGCTTGTCTCATACGCTGCTCGCGTCTCCGGTCATCAATTTGTCGCCCTTCAATGGCGCACCAGCAATCAAAGAGAGGGCCGCAATTGATGATCTGAAAGAGTGTAAGTGTGGTGCCGGGAACATTGTCGTATCAGCTTCTGACTCGATTCAGTGCGTCGCGATAATGGTGCCAAGAGCCTGAGACTCAGGACTATCAATGGCACCGCCGTGATTACACCCGACCAGCTCGAGAAGTTCAAGCTGTACTCCGAGTACAGCGCCGCTGCGTACTGTGGGGCCCAACAAGGAGAAGCTGGTAGTCGCATCACATGCGGTACCGCTGGGGTCTGCCCGAAGGTTGAGAGGCACAACACTAGAATCTACAAGACTTGGGCCGAGTATGTGACAAACTTCCGGATCGTTCCTCTAGCCACATGTACTGAAACGTTGCAGGGAGGGATCGACTGGCGCAACGGGCTTCGTTTCGTATGATGCAAGCGATGATACCGTTGTGCTCACTATGCGAGGCTCTGTCTCACTCGCGAACTGGGTCACGGATATCATCTTCGCTCAGAGGCCGTGCCCTCAGTACGTCCCTGGTGCAATGTGCAATGTTGGGTTCTCGGACTTCTGGTAAAGATCTCCTCAGTACTATCAACAACCAAATCATTGACCTGAGGACAGGGAGCAATCGAGAGGCCCAGCCTTCGAAGGCATCGAGGAGGTCTTGCGCGTTCATCCTTTCGCCGACATCGTTATCACCGGCCACTCTCTCGGCGGTGCAGCAGCCGTATACGCTACTCTCGAACTCCGCGCCCGCTACGGCATCGATCGCGTTACCCTCTACACGTACGGTCAACCCCGCGTCGGTAACGATGTCCTCAGTCAACTCGTCACCAACCAAGGGAACAACTACCGCGTCACCCACGTCGATGATGGTGTTCCCAAGCTTCCACCTGAAGAAGTGCCCCTCGTTGACACCTTCACTGGTGTATACCGGCACATCAGTCCTGAGTACTGGATCAGTCGCGGATTGGGCAACGATATCACTGCGTTCAAGAAATTGGAGGGGTTGAGTAATTATGAGGGCAATGCTGGCACGGGACAGTTGAACCTGAATATTATTGCGCATATTCAGTATTTCCAGACGAATATGTATGCTTGCGTTCTACCGCTGCCATTGGAGTTGCTCGGTGGTGCTGGGACTTAGTTGGCCGAGGGATGCTGAAAGCTCGAACATGCTTCGGACGGTTTGCGGTTTGCGTCGTAATATTTCTTCCAGCTTTCACATTTTAGCCGTTGTAGCTCAAAAGAAAGCCTGACAAATACCCAGCGGCACCACGACAGGCAGGAAAGCATAGTGATCAAACATTCCTCTCCCAAAATTCTCATTCAACGCGAACCCATCCACAACAACGACGGCAGCCCCAGCCAGCAGGCTCCATCCAGTCATCTTGCGGCTTCCTGTTGCGAGGGCTGCCCACGAGACGATGCCCATGTAGATGTCGCGGATAGCGAAGCCTTTGAGCAGGATATCGAACATTTCTGTTTTGATCGCGGGCATGGGCGGTTTGTTGAAGAAGAGTGAGATTGCTAGTTCTGGTCGGATGAGTAGAGATAAGCCCACTATGGCTGGCATGGTCGCAAACCAGACGTTGAGGAGCTTTCGGATCTTGGACATGTTGGCGGTGGTTTCGATGAGGGTATGCAACGTGCGATATGAATTATGCTGTGGTGCTCGAAGGTACGTAAGCGAGGATTGCCTGGTATTTCTATCTTGTGTGGAAAAGGTCCAGACATGCAGGTAAGAACAAAGTCATTCTAGACAAACTCTTCCTTTTCAATGTTCTGTAGAGCGCAATTCGTCCGTTCATTCGATCTCATGTCAGCATTTGCCCAGAAATAGGTAGGTAATCTCAGTCGCAGCATATTTCTGGCCTCAGGGACTACGACTGTCTTTGATCAGATGTCACGCAAGGTAGAAGATATCGATGACTTTGATCAAATGTATCTTCCATCACAATAATCGAGGTCTTTGCCGTGCTTGACCCGTAGAGGCAACTCCTGAGTGTATAGTTCGGCGCCAGCCAGTCATGTGACCGGACCCCGGCCAGTCTTGACGTGGCTGGGTTGAGGACCCACAAAAAAAGTTCTCGGGCACAAAACATGCACAGAGTTCGGTGCAATTCTGCTTCACACACATAATTCGCCCAAGATGAGTGAGCAACAGTTCATCGGGCTCCTTCAGAGCTTGTTGTCGCGTGCGTCGATATCTTCAGTCCCGATAAGACATATCTAATCCTCGCCACAGCTGACACTGAACGTATCAAGGCCGCAACAGCTGAATTGAACAAGACGTAAGTTTCTCTGATCCGATGTTGAGAGTGCGGACACGCTCACTGACAAGTGTATAGCTACTACACATCTCCGCAAACGATCACCGCCCTCTTCCAAATCATCTCATCCCACCCCGAAACACAACTACGACAGCTTGCTGCAGTAGAAGCTCGGAAGCTTGTCTCGAAACAATGGTCAAAAGTCCAGAACAAGGCTGAGCTGCGCACGCAACTGCTCGAAGCCACCTTCAAAGAGGACCAAAAGCTTGTCAGACACTCGGCTGCACGTGTTGTGACCGCTGTTGCAAAAGTCGACTTTGAAGCTGGAGAATGGCAAGAGCTGCCGAATATCCTGCTGCAAGGCGCAGAGAGCAACAATGCACGACAGCGAGAAGTGGCCATGTACATCATCTTCACGCTCATTGAGACCATGGGCGATTTCTTCGTTGAAGCTCTGCCAAAGCTCTTCCAGGTGTTCAGCAAGACCATCAAGGATTCGGAGAGCTCGGAGGTCCGGATCAACACCATGCTCACTATTAGCCGTGTCGCCATGCTCATCGATACTGAGGAGGACGATTCAGCTCTTGGATCGTTCCAGGCTCTGATCCCAGACATGGTCAGAGTGCTGAAGGCTACGATTGACGCTGAAGAGGAGACTGAAGTTATGCAAGCATTCGAGGTGTTCCAGACACTGCTCGGCTGCGACGCAGCTCTGCTGAACAAGCACTTCGCTGACCTTGTCAACTTCATGATCACGATCTCGGTCCAGAAAGACATCGACGATGACTTCAGATCACAAGCTTTAGCTTTCTTGATGCAGTGCGCACGATACAGGAAGATGAAGCTGCAAGCACTTCGCTTAGGCGAGGAGCTCACCACAAAGGCACTTTCGATAGTTCCTGAGTTGGGTGATCTGAGCAGCGAGGATGAGGAGATCACGCCAGCTCGATCTGCTCTTGGTCTTCTGGATATTCTCGCCTCAAGCCTGCCTCCAAGCCAGGTTGTCGTACCACTCCTCAAGGCCATTGGCCCGTATGTCACCGACCAGAACCCAGACAATCGAAGAGCTGGCATTTTGGCCCTCGGCATGTGTGTTGAAGGTGCACCAGACTTCATCGCCACGCAGCTCACCGAAATTCTGCCAATGGTCTTGAGATTACTCGAGGATCCAAACGTCCGTGTTCGCGCTGCTGCTCTGCAGGGTGTCGCACGTTTGTCTGATGACTTGGCCGAAGATGTGGCCAAGGAACACAAGAAGCTTATCCCAGCTATGATCAAGAACTTTGATCTTGCTGTTCAGTCGATACCAAACGCTTCTGAGGACGACCGAGAAGAGCACCTTGGCATCGTCCGCGGCACCTGCAATGCCATTGACTCGCTCATTGAGGGTCTTGACAAGAACGAAGCTGCTCCATACGTCACAGAGTTGGTACCGCGCTTCAGCCGTTTCTTCGAGGTCGAAGATTACAAGTCCAAGATTGCTGCTATCACTGCTGTTGGTTCGATCGCAGCAGCAGCAGAGTCTGGATTCATGCAGTACTTCCCCGATACCATGCAAGCACTTGGCGGCTACGTCCAGCTTAAGGAGTCGCAAGATGATCTCGAGCTGCGTGGTGCTGTGTGCGACACTATGGGAAAAATCGCATCTGCCGTTGGTGCCGAGCCGTTCCAGCCATACGTCGACCCGCTCATGCGAGCATCAGAAGAGGCACTTCACCTTGATCATCCTCGCCTCCGTGAAACCAGCTACATCCTGTGGAGCACAATTGCTAAGATCTACGAGGAGAACTTCTCACAATACCTAGAGGGTGTTGTCAAGGGTCTTCATGACTGCTTGGAGCAAGAGGAGGCTGAAGCCGAGATCACTCTTGGTGCAGAGGCCGCTGCTATTGCAGGCAAGGAGATCAAGATCGGTGGCAAGACTTTCAAGGTCACTGAGGCTGAAGAAGACGACGAGGACGAGATCATCGAGGTCGGCGATGAAGACGATGACGATTTCGAGGATATCACGAACCCAGCGACTGCTGTTGCCATGGAGAAGGAAATCGCCGTCGAGGTCCTTGGTGATGTGTTGACCTCGACACGGGCACGGTTTATGCCATATCTTGAGAAGACTGTCGCAGGCATTCTTCCACTTGTCGACCACCCGTACGAAGGCATCCGCAAGAGCGCCATTGGAACGCTCTTCCGGGCATATGCTTGCGTGTGGGGTCTTGCCGAAGGCGAGGGTATGGAGAAGTGGCAGCCAGGTATTCCACCAAAGGTCCAGCCACCTGCGCAAATCTTCAAGCTTGGTGCCGAGATCATGAAGGTCACTCTGGACCTTTGGGACGAGGAGATGGATCGGTAAGTTGCTTCTTACATCTCTTTCACTTTTTGCTCGTGTCACATGATGACCACTATTCGTTATACCCAGCTCACTCAGACGCACAAAGTTGCGGGTGCTGAGAACGCGAATCTGCTTCTGATCAAACACATGCTTCGCTCACTTTATCTTCCTCGATGGTAACAAGAGACACATGCTGACAAGTGTGAACTAGTGGCACGGTCACCGACATCCATCGCAGCGTCGGTGCTACGCTCAAGCTCACTGGCCCAAGCATGCTCATGACGGTCGACAATGGCCAGACCTTCATCGACCGTGTGTCGCAAGAGCTCATTGCCATCTTGACAAAGAAGCATCCATGCCAGCAAGATCTCGGCGAAGATGCTGATGAGATTGATGAGGACCTCCTTGACGAGTCATCAGAATATGACTGGCTTGTTATCGACACGGCCATGGATTGCATCGTCGGTCTGGCCGCCGCACTCGGCGATTCTTTCGGCGAGCTCTGGAAGGTCTTCGAGAAGCTCGTGCTGCGACACGTGAGCAGTCAGGAGGCAGGCGAGCGATGTTCAGCTGTTGGCTGCATTGCGGAGGTCGTGCAATACATGGGAGGTGCTGTCACCCCATACACAGACAAGCTCCTCACAGTCCTCCTTAAGCGACTAGGAGACGAAGATCCAGACACCAAGGCCAACGCTATGTATGCTATCGGTATGCTCTGCGAGAAGTCGAACGATGTCAACAGGATCAAGGCGCAGTACAACCGCATATTGGGTACGCTGGAGCCGGTGCTTGACTCAGGTGCTACTGCCAGCACTCGTGTTCTTGACAACGCTGCTGGGTGTGTGAGCCGCATGATCAAGAGACATCCGGACGCTGTGCCTTTGGCTGAGGTCCTGCCTGCCCTGCTCGGCATACTACCTGTCAAGGAGGACTATGAGGAGAACCAGCCTGCCTTTGAGGCTATTGTGTCACTTTGTGAGTCTGGCCGTGCAGAAGTCACCTTCTGAGGAGGCGCTAACACGTGAAACAGACCAGAACGGCAACGAAGAGATCCAGCGCTTGACACCGCATGTCAAGCCCGTGATCGAGAAGGTCCTCTCACCACCAGAGGACCAGCTCGATGAGGAGACGAAGGGCAAGGTGCTTGAATTGGTGAAGTACTTGCAAAGCAAATGAGCATAGACGAAAGAGATGAAATGTACATGATTGATGAGGCAGGACGGGTCAACAGGGAATGCATTGGTGAGGTTGGGATGATACCACGACGGCTGTCGAACAAGGAAATGGGATGGATTGGCACGCGAGTGCACAAAAAATTATAGAATTGAGGTGATGTGTCATGTTGATATCGTAGACTGATGAACATAGATCAGTTCGAGATTAATCAGCTTGGCTCATGCTGCAATTTCGTGTTGTCCGCAGTGGTGAGATATTCCACATGCGGAGATGTACTCATTGTTTCTCTCAATAGACGCCACCGCCACGGCCGAATCCACCTCGACCATACCTCCTCGACCATAACCTCCTCCACCGAACGCCCCTCGACCGCCACCAAAGCCATATCTCATAGCCATATCTTCCTCATCGTCCCAATCGTCTAGGAAGTCTTGAAGCATATCCTCGGCTTCCTGGCTGAGCCTTCGACCACCGAACCCACCTCCATATCCGCCCGCTCCAAATCCGGCACCAAAGCCAGCACCGCCAAACCCTCCATAGCCGCCGCCAAAGGGTCGATTCAGTGGAGTACTGCCGTCAACAGCGAGGCCCATTCTCTCGTGCTCGTGGTCCATGGCGTTGCGCTGCTGAGCTGCGGCTGCGAAGATGGCTGCGTCGCTGCCCGGTGTCGGTGTAGAAGCGTTGTTGCTGTTCGATGGACCAGCAGCCCCGTTGCTAGGTCCTGCTTGGCCTGACTGCCCATTGTTCCGTGCCTCCTGGAAACGGCGCGCGAAGTCTGCGAGTTCGCGGTTGACCTCGTCCTGTGGAGGTGGTGGCTGATTCGGCTGATGACCTGGGGCCCCTGCGTTTCCGAACAGATCCGCACGTGGAGTACTCTCCGGCGCACCAACGTGGATCGCGTGTATGGAAGCATTACTCAGGAAGCCGTACTGCCTACCAAATTCCATCATGATCTCGCGTACAAGTCTCACAGCTTGTAGTCTCTCCATAAACGACAGGACGCAAGGCGGCTGATTCGGAAAACGTGCGAACGGCCCGCTGAACTGTACTAGCTCGCCTGAGTATGCTGAAAGTACCTGTGGTGCAGATGCGCGGGTGCGGCCCATCTCCATCAGGATGAACAACAGATGATCCCGTCCAAGCGTTATCCTGCGAAGGACACTGTTCGCTGACTGCGTTCCGGAGCCTGTCTGTGGACCCGTCATGTTTGCTGGCAATGTTATCGAATATCGTGGTACGCTGCTGTGTGCGGTTTCTGAAGTTGCTAATATATTGTGGAAGAAGGAGAGCAGCATCTTGAGCGCCTTTGATAAGGGGGCTTGTACGACTCATCATTGAATGATGTAGTCATGTTACGGAATTCGTGGAGTATTTCATGCAAAGACGCCAGCAGCGCACGATTTCAGAGCATTCCTGCCTGCTTTTGAGGATGTTGCGGACACACTATGACGGAGACGTCTTCTATCGGCCGTTTGTTCGTCACGCTGAAGCACAGAATCTTGGTCCAACACAACCGCAAACGAGACTTCTTGCTAGGAACGTCAATGGTCGTCATGATACTTCCAGACGTTTGGCTTGAAGCCGCACATCAAGTTCTCACTGGGGACAGACCACATCGGTGACATGAAGTGTGCAATTTCATGTTGTGAATTAAGCTATACCGCTAGTGGTGGAGCTTCCTGATATCGATCACGATTTAGAATCTCCCGTCAGTCCTCTGGAACTGAGCAGCTTTAGCCTAGTCGAGAATCAACGTCCCCATTGTCTGCCATTGAATGGATATATCCGGGGTCTCTGCTGAAAGTCGCCAGCGAACTCAGCCAAGCCGCGATTGATCTCTTCTTGAGACGGTTGGCTGGCTTCTCCTTCACCATGCCCATTGTCAGTCGCGGATGTGCTTGGTGTCCCTTGCGGCGTCCAAGTGGATGAAGCTCCATCAGCGTGATGTTCTTCGCCATACATGGCACAAAATCGCTACTAATCTGGTCCATGAGCCAGACAGCATGGTGTCGTCGGCTCGGGGTCAAAAAGCAGATCTGTCGGCCGGCAAAATCGTTTCGCCCGGGTGAGATTCGATCCATATGGTCTGCGTGAGCTGACAACATTTGAATCGCAAGCCCGTGCTTGTACCCCAGTTGGAGCAGGATGTACAGAACATGCTCATGCTCGAGCCTGATCCTGTACAGAGCATCAGTCGATGATTGCGAGCAGGATGATGCCTGCGGTCCCGTCATTGTGTGCTTTGTGTGGTGTATGTGTTGAGTTCGTGCAGTTCTTGAGCGTGCGAATATGAAAGCGGTGGTAGCACCGCAACACTTTTGGATTGATCATGAGGCCTGACTCCATAGTCCATACTATGACCATGATAGCGTTCGCGATTGACTCACACATATAGGTTGCGGAAAACAGGACGCAAATTTGATAGAGGAGGATATTGACGTAGAATACATTCTCTTCAAGTTTCGCAAGCTCAAATATGACATTCATTCTTGTGCTTTCTGCTAGCTTCTATGCTACCTGCTGACTTGATTCACTCGGACTCCATGTTCCACACAGATTAGCGTGCTTCAACTCAGCGGCCATCATCTGCTCTGCGTGGCATGATCTCTTGGTACTTCGGCCCAAAGGTAGTCGACGGACCCTCGTGAGGCACAAGAATCCAATTGCGACCATTGCGATTTACCATGCCATATTCATCTCCGATCTTCCGAGACATACTGTTCATAAGATGCACAGTCCGCCTCCTCTCCATCTCCGACAGAGTGCAGGACGACATGCTGGTGTACGTGTGGATCATGTCCTGTGGGATATGACCAGTGTGTACCGCCCATTCGAAGTGCGCGTTGATGATCTGTGCCGTGTCTGCCTCGTTGTATCCCATGGACATGAGAATTCGTGTTGCGTGAGAGTATCGCAGGGGCTGTGAACAACCGGGTCCGGTGCCGTTCATGTTAAGTGTGAGTTTATCGTGTTATGTGCGTGAGTATAGCTTGGAGGGTTTATGAGAAGATCTGAAAAGATGATCCACCATGTTTCAGGAACTTTATACCATCTACGTGGCGCACAATCAAAGTTGACTGTCTCAACAGCTAAACAGAGAAAGCAAGCTTTAAGCTTGCATACCGGATTCTGCGTCATCAATTTGTTGCTATCAGGAGAGGAGCACAATTGCATGCTAAAATGCACTCCAGAACATGCACCAACTTCATCTGTGATTCCGGACCTGCGTCATCTCGTCCACCAAATACCATCAGCGGGCTACAGCCGGCGCCAAAAGCGTCGAAGGCCACGGCGTTTTGGCCTTGCAGCGGGCGCAGCACGCGCTCTCGCGCCACCACCTAAGCGCCGTCCATGACCTTGGAAGTTGTCGATAACAATGGGAGCCGGCTGTCGTACGTGATTCACAGGCGCATAGTATGGATCAAAGGTCGGGTCCTGATGAAGCGGGTCCGCATCGTGACCATCCAGAGGATTCATGTCATTGCTTTCCTGCTCTATTCCATTGGTGCCATGATGCTGACCACCGTGCTGCCCACCAGGAGATTGCATGTGGTTTGGGGCCATGTTGTTCCAGTCCATTGGTCTGAAAGGATTGTTCTGCTGATTTAAACCTGGTCCCATGGCTCCCGTCCGTTCCCGTCTTCTTTGTTCCTGTGCAGCTATTTGCTCTGCGCTTGGGCCAGGGAGTATATCAACTCCAACTTTTGGTCCTCCATGCCGTCGCCGTCGTCGACCACCATCTACTCGCATACCAGGATGTGGCGGAGGCAAGGCTCCGTGCGCTGCGTTCTGGCCATGGTGAGGATGCTGCCCTCCTTGCTGCAATGAATGCCAGCCTCTGTATAAGCGGGGGTCTCGGGACACTGGTTCCATTGGCGTTGTACTACCGCGTGGCAAGAGCTGCCCGTTCGGCAGCATAGTCCCGTACGGCATCTTTGTTTTGGATGGTTGCTGTCAAGGGACTAGATAGGAGGAATAGCTGTTGTGTCGTGCGATGATTGCTGCCACAATGTTTACGTATTCAAAATGTATGAAACCATGTTCCGCGAGCTAAGGGTATCGTCAGCGGTCCTCTTGCAAGCTTCTATGACATGCGAAAGCTATGCTGAGGTTATGCCCGGGAAGACCTATGACACTTGCGTAGCTGACAGGAACCAGGACTGTCATATCTATTCGATATTGCTAGGCATGTTTGCTGGTATGTATAATGCGGATGATGGAATGCTCGGTGCCTTGCACGTGTGATTCCTAGATTGATATTAGCAACATCTCGCTTCAATAAGCGAAGTTTAGAAGGTGTTCGTGCTCCTTTTATGAAACCTTCTCGCGTGACTTTCGGCTGCATTGATCACGTTATGTCGAAGTAACCGAGAGCTACTCGGCTTCATTAGTTCGTGGTCGTAGCCGTCGCCGTGATCATCAAACAACCCAAGCTCTTCAAGAGCCCGGTGTTGATCACTCGGCGCATCAGACTGGTACTTAGGGCTAGAAAGTATATCGGTGGCATTATTGCATGCATGCCTCCAACCTCAGCATCTTCACTTGATATCTTGGGGTTGAAAAGCCTAGTGCAGTGTGACGACACGTGCTGGCGCGATGACTCAAGTGCTGTTTCCTGAACCTCACTCAGACGAGGCTCGCTGCAGTCTTTGTACAGGATGAAGTCCGCGGTGGTGCGCCGTCAGAAATCTCGACTCGTGCTGCGTACAGGCACCCTAGCAGTACTGTCAGGGAGGTCAGGCACCGTACTGAGTACTTCACGCCCTGTACAACTTGTTTGGCGTGTGTTGTGTCCTTTGCGAAAGCTCCTGCTCGGCGCTATGGTTTTGATCGCATCAATATGAGAAGGCGTGCAAATAAGTGCAATGTTCGTGGATTGTCAACGTGCGCGGTCGAGAGACTGGCTGAAAATCTCCGCTCGCCAAAGCGAAGACGATCAATCAGGATCAACGCCCTGAGAAGGTCAAGCAGCATCCATTTTCGTTACCACCGCATCGGGCTGACGATGCGAACAAGATCTCAAAATGGATGCTTCGCCGAAACGACGAGAACTCGGCCTCTTCTTGCCAGGCCAGGCATCTCCGCATCAACATCTGGCACAGCGCGTGCAAGCTGCCGCGAATTGCGCACAATCATAGTGCTCCCGGCATAATGATGATAAATTGATGATTCGCATCAGACTTTGCTTTGCTGGCGCATTGCAACCTCACAGACAGTAGTACAAGCATTGATCGACGTGATTTGCTTCAATTCAGCATGCCATCTGTTCGAGGAGCCAATTCCGATGCCCAGATGAACGGCGTGGGGGAACACCACCTGCACCTGAATGACAGGCACGATGAAGGCTGCTGGCCAGGAGTTTTGCCGAAGAGGGAAACTTGAAACAGGCCAGAGCATGGTGGTGTTCAAGGTGTTGTCGAAATCGGGCCGCACGAGCACGTTGATGATCCATGCATATGCAGTCACGAGCGGAACGAAGTCCACTGTGCAGCATCGACCCAAGGGATCGAAGCACCACCATGTTGAACATCGTCCATCATGTCCGCGCCAATGCCATCTTCGATGATTTTAGCGACACGACGCTTACACCATGCGAGATTTTGCGGGTGTGCTCGTGCCTCCAGACAAGGGGAAGCCACTATTACAGGCACAAGTTATGATGCTGCGATTCAGCAACCATAGCACTTGCATGATACACTACATGAATTCCTGCAGAAGTCCTCCATGCTGTAGTATTCACGCTATCGGCTTCGCTGTTTCAGAACATACTTTTGCCTTTCTCATCGGTACTTCTGCTTCTTGAGGTCGCATCCCGATTCTAGCCTCCCTCGGACACAGATCTGGACGCCAGCACCGGACTACTTTGGCCTTATTATGTTAGACGCTTAAGACTTGTTACGCCCCGCTTCTTCCTGTTGCGGACCTTCACTCTCGTGTCCCGCGGGTCAAGATGTTCGTGGACTTGACGCTCGAAGTGGTGGCTCTGTGGCCACCAGGGGAGTATGATGACCCGAGCGAGCGAAGAGGTCCCGCCATCTACATCGTTGCCGCCATATTCATGGCAATTGCGACAACAACCCTTGTTGCGCGGATGTACTCGAGAATCTGGATTCGAAGATATTTTGGCCCTGACGATGCTCTCATCATCTTTGCTTGGGTGAGTGGGAGTCGATGATATTCTGGACATAATAGCGATTGCTGACGTTTGACAGATGGCTTCTCTCGGTGTTACAGCGTGCTCGATACTTGGCCATCGCGATCATGGTTGGGACAGGTCAGTGGCTGCATGTTTTCCAATTCACGAGGAGACTGATCATTACTGAAGGCATGTCTGGGATATCCTGCCTTCCAACTTCCCTGGTGAGTCGGAGCAAACCTGCCTATCGAGCGGAATTTTAATGCTCGGCAGATTCGTTGAAGATGCTTTACTTTGCTAGAATATGTTGGGGTCTGGCAACCTCTGCTGTACGGTTGTCTATCTGCTTCCTGTATATGCGGCTCCTGAACCGCATCGGCCTCGGTCCCTCACATTTTCGATGTGTGCTGTACGTCTTCACTGGTTTCCAGGTCGCGCTCTTCTTCGTCTATCTGTTCGCTGGCATATTCCCTTGCACGCCGATTCGTGCATATTGGACACTGAACACGATACCCGGACAAAAATGCCACAACGACACTGCTGTCATGAAGGTCTGTGCTGTGCTCAACACCGTTTCGGAGTTCATCTTAGCGGCATTCCCGATCTTTGCGGTATACCGCCTTCATGTGGATCGCAAGCAGCGGAGAACGGTGATAAGCCTGTTGTCCCTGGGCTTCCTGGTGGGTTTAGCAGGTTGCTTCCGGACATACTTCCTCTGGAAATCGATAAGCGCACCTGACTTGGACATGAGCTGGTGGGCTGATCCGCATTGGATTGCAAGCGAGGTCGAGATTGATCTTGCCATTGTAAGTGCCTAGCTCTAGGAGGGTTTGCATGATCTGACGAAGTGTAGACCTGTGCTTGCGCCGCACCGTTGCGACCCTTGGTCTCCTATATCGCTCGCAAGATTCGAGGTCTGCCATCGCAGCTGCCGACGATTGGCGGGAAACGACCATCCTTTTCTACGTACGCCAGCAAAAGAACGGAGATGGATTATGATTATCAGCCTGGGTGGATCGCACCTCGACCACAGTATTTCGATCTCGAAGGACTGCCATGTGATGGCTATGGGTACACGGTGATCATCTCCGGACCGGTACGAAAGAGGAGTAGGCTTCGAAGACGACGAAGCATCAAGGAAAGCGAAGCGCCAGTCTTGCAGCGGCCAGCGCCTGCACGGGAGAACACTGCGAGCCGGATGTCACGACGTGCGAGCGAGCAGGAAAAGCATGTCAGACTCGACATTGCAACAGTAAAGGAGGTGGATGTTCGCACCAGCTGGAACTGGCCGCGCATCAGTCAAGACAAGTTCCAGCCATTTGGAACGCAGTCGTCGACATCGGACAATATCGAGCTGAACGGGAAGAGTGGTAAGAGCTGGTTTAGCGATGTCTAAAGCATGCAAATTGATCTTAATGGTTGCAATGGCGGCAAGCGAGCAAAAGCAATACTTGATGATACCCGAGGGCATAGAAATCCTCAAACAATACGAATACTTAGCTCATTGCATACGACTCCACATTCATGTCTCAACAGTCCAGATTGTTCTACGACCGCTTGAAGGTGCAATAGGCACAGCTTGACACTGGTGGAGTAGGGCGGCGATAACGATTGCCGACATACGACCTTTCGTACCTTTCGTAAGTCTCACTAAAGGATACCGGGCCGGACTGCACTGAGTCATGCCCATATGTTGGACGCACACCCTGGGAGACTTGTGACCTCGTGGCCACGATTGCGGGGTCTATTAAGCGACAATATACCCCAGACATTGTACGTTCTAGATCGGCTACGCGGACCGACAGTATCGATAAATTTTCAGAGCACACCAGCAATAGCGTTCCAATATACCGATGGGATCTATGCTCTGTCGATGGATGTCTCCATGATGAGACACAATGTCTATTCGCTAAGCAACTCTGTCAGCAATCGGGCAAACTTCAGCATCGCTGGTGAGAGCTACCAAATTCTTCAAGATGTCTGGTCACCGATTTGAGATCTCAGGAGATCGATTAAAGTCGTGCGCACAGTGAGCGAATGATTAAAGACTACGACTATCGACTTCGGGCTGTATGCAAACCTCGCGTTAAAGACCAGTCCAAGGAAATTGACTACCTGAGTACAGTATAATGAGGCTTCGGGTACTGAGCTTTTTCTCTGCTCCTACCGGGCACAAGCAGATGCTGCGATCGACATGTCGCAAGGTGCATCTCGGATCTTCCGCTGAAGACATTTTGCTACCGGCTGGCGCATTTCTCAATAAATTTGTTGAATGGTGTTGATGATCTGTGAAACTCCTGTGGACAACAAGCTTTCGACCCCAACACCAAGCCGTCCCCGTACTAGCGTGTACTAGCCTCTCCTCGGAGGACCCTGAATCATGAAACAATTCAGACGCGATGCAACTTGAGCCTCTTCAACAAGGCCAACATTCACTTTTCAGCAGTCAGAGCTGATTCATGCCATTGACGATCTATCTTGGACTTACACTATCAGTATGGCGTGAGCTCGTAGCATCGCCGGGTGCACCGATGCTTAGCAATCCTTTGACATGGCACGAGCTATACGTCCTCGATTGATACAAAAGGAATGATAATGAAGCCCAAAGACGTGATGTTCTCTCACTCTCCATTGACCACTAGCAGTTAAGTTGCAAACCTTCGCCTTGGTCAACGCCAAAAGCTGCAAAGTCGAACACGATGAGCGCAAGCAGACAGCACGAGGAGCAATTATCCCAGGAAGCATTGGCGAAGATCCGCAATGAGCCCGCTACAGCTGTAAAACTTCGAGCCACTCCAGAAGATAGAGAATCAGACTGATGCGCTCAGGTCACATACTTCACACCGGCTCAGTTGCCACCTGCTGGCACCGCATACGATCCACAGCCAGATGGACAACCTATTCCCAAGCTGTTCCAACCACTGAAACTTCGCGGTCTGACTTTGCAGAATCGTGTCGTAGTTTCTCCAATGTGCCAATATAGCGCCGACTATGGGCATATGACATTCTGGCACAAGCAGCATCTTGGCAGCATACTTGCTCGTGGCCCAGGTCTGACATGTATCGAGTCGACCTCGGTCACACCAGAAGGTCGAATCTCTCCGGAAGACGTCGGCCTCTGGCAAGACTCTCAGATGCCTGCATTGAAGGAAATCGTTGACTTTGCCCATTCCCAGGGCCAGAAGATCATGATCCAGCTTAGCCATGCGGGCAGGAAGGCGTCGACTCTGGCACCTTGGTTGAGTGGTGGAGATGTAGCCAACGAACATGTATGTGGCCCATATCTGCATATCTGATTGTTGCTTAATTACTACTCTAGCAAAATGGCTGGCCAGACAAAGTACTCGCTCCAAGTGCTATCGCATACAATGACCGCCATGCCCAACCCAAGAAGGTGACTAAGGATGACATCGAAGCATTCAAAGCTGCTTTCGTCGCAGCCGTCAAAAGAGCTCTAGCTGTTGGAATTGACGCGATAGAGATTCATAATGCGCATGGCTATCTGCTTCACGAGTTCATCAGCCCAGCCAGCAATCAGCGCACTGACGAGTACGGTGGCTCCTTCGAGAACCGTATACGTCTGACTCTAGAAGTCGTGGAACTTGTCAGAGCCACGATACCAGAAGACATGCCTCTTGTGCTCCGTATCAGCGCAGATGACTGGCTGACGGAAAGTGCCCCGGAGATCGAGAGCTGGAAGGTTGCAGACACCGTTCGTCTTGCGCCGTTACTAGCAGATCGCGGAGTCGATTTACTTGATGTCTCCTCAGCTGGCCTACATCCCAAACAGCATATTCATGTCCGTCCTGGCTATCAAGTCCCCTTCGCGCTGGCCATCAAGAAAGCAGTTGGCGACAGAATGGCTGTCAGTACTGTCGGCAGCATTACGGAGGGTGTGCAGGCAAACAACATTTTAGAGGAGGGTCTCGACGCCGTCACAATTGGCAGAACATTCTTGAAGAACCCAGGTATGGTCTGGCAATTCGCAGACGAATTAGGCGTCCAAGCACACTGGGCAAATCAACAGCGCTGGCCCTTCGCGGGCCGGGCTTCGAAGCCAAAGGGAGCCGCATCAGATGCAGGTGTCAAGAACTAGACATCTCCGGTGGCGTCCAGTCACAAAAGAATGATAGATAGCATTACTACTCCATTTTCGTCGAGTGACATAAGCTGTTGCCGAGTGATCATAAAATAGTTCCCGAATGGGGCGTCAGCCAATCACGTGATGACTATCCTCACTATTCGACCGAGTGTTTCAGGCTTCCACCTCCTATTCCCCAACAACAATGTCGACGATTGTGTGTGTCGGCGCGTGCTATCTGGACACGATATTGACGTAAGCTATGACTTATGACCTCGAATTGCGGAAGTGATTATTGTTGACCTGCTCAAAAGTGTGCCGCACTTCCCCGCTGAGGACTCCAAGCTCCGCGCGACCTCTTTGCAGAAACGGAGAGGAGGCAATTGTCCAAACACTTTGGAAGTGCTCCAGCAGCTCGCCGAAGCTGAAGATGGCGCGAATCTGATATTTCTGGGAGTGCTGCCTTCACGGACCTCGGCTGCGACGATGCGGATTACTAACAGCTTGCCTGGGATTGACCTTCGACATTGTATATATCGCGATGAGTCCACGGAAGCAGCGAGTAGCTATATCATCAAAAGCGAGAAGGGCGATTCGAGGACGATTGTCAATTATAATGAGTTGAAGGAGATGACGGTTAATGAGTTTAATGCTGCTGCGAAGAATGTCGCAAGTGGGCTGCCGAGCGGTGGGAGAATATGGTATCACTTCGAGGTGCGCGTGTATGCCGCCATCATGCCTCTTAATAGAGCTCACAACAGCATAGGGACGGATAGCGGACACCACTCTTGCATGCGTCAATCACCTGCGCAAGAACTACCCCCAAGCAACCGTCAGTGTAGAAGTGGAGAAGCCGGGCCGAGAAGGACTACTAGACCTAGCCGCCGCAGCCGACGTCGTCTTCTTCTCTCGAGCATGGGCCGAAGCCGAAGGCTACACAGCCTCCAAGCCCTTCCTCGAGGACCAGGGCAAAGCTCTGTCAGCGCGAAGCCCGATCTTGTTCTGTACTTGGGGCGCACAGGGCTCGCGAGCGTGGCATTCGGGGATCATCGAGCATGCGAAGCCGTTGACTACTGATGTCAAGGTTGTGGACCCGGTTGGTGCGGGTGACTCGTTCATTGCTGGCGTGCTGTTTGCGTTGGCACTGCAGCGTGGAAATACCGTCTCGAAAGCTCTGCGTTTGGGTATCACGGTGGCAGAGTCGAAGGTGCAGCGTGAAGGGTTCCAAGGCATCAACAATGATAGTGGGGATCAGCAACACACTACACGCTGGCTTGCGTAGCGCTCAAGTCCAAACCTGCTTCAACGCTGCGAGAAAGGAGGATTGGGTGGGTGGATGTACGATCGTCATGTGATATACGCGAAGGATGAAGGTACGAATCTGTTCATGTGTTCTGAGTCCTGATTGTGCAAACGTACTACTTCATTATGTTTGATAACAGCAAATTCAACAGCTTGCGATCTACGTCTCACCTACCTACGCTATGCAGAATCCAAAAACGCCGATCCTCTCACCATGCATATGTACCGACCTCATGACAAGCTATCATCATCACCAGCCCAAGCCGCCAAAACCCCCAACCTGTGTGACCCGAATCGCCAGACGACCTTCCGATCCGCTCTCAGATCTACATCCGATAATACTCCGGCAGCCCATTCACCGCATAATCCGGAATATCCTGATCACAATTCCAACTCCGATCATAAACCGTCTTCGGCAAAATCCCCGCCTCCATTCCCAACTTCCAGCTCCACTGCGCGTTCTTCTCCGTGCGCCACGTCCAGTAAAACCAGCCCCACCCATACTCAAAACTCTCCATCTGCGCCAGCGCAAACTTCATTAGCCAGTCCTTGTACTCGTCGCTGTAGGTCGAGGGATCCGCGTTTGCGCCGTCGCACGAGCACGTGGGGTTGTTGTTTGTAGGGCATTGCGGGGAGAGGACTTGGGTGGATTCGTTGCGCGTGTTGAGGGTGCCGGTCCAGCGCGTGCCGACGCCGACGTCGTTGAGGTAGGGGGCGCAGTCTGTGTCTGCTTGGGACCACTCGCCGCACATCGTTGGTCCGAAGCCCGTGGCTTTGTTCATGGAACGTACGGATTGCGCTGTCCACCCTTTGCATGCGAAGTTGAGCTTGTCCGCGTGGTTGAGCTTGATCTGGTCGTTGTTGAAGATGACGTATTGATGCACGTCCAGGAGGAGTTTGTCGTCGTTTTGCAGCTTGCCCTGCCAATTGTCCAGTCCCATGAATCCGTCGCCAAAGACGATGATGCCGTCGAAGCCGTTGCCGCGGATGGTGGAGATGGCTTTCTCGGACCAGGCGAGCACGGATTGCGTGTCTAGAGAAACCATTTTGGGCTCGTTGACGAGGCCGTACATGGTGACGAGGTTCTTGTAACGAGGCTGCGTGAAGAATATCGACAGCTGGTTGTGGATGTCTATCGTGCGCTGAGCATTCAACTCGCCGTCCGTGCCGTTGAGCCATCCGATCGTCCCGACCTTGCCGCTGTGCGTCCATCCATTCTGGCTGCCCGGTGCACCATGGAGATCCAGATTCACGCGAAGGCCATTCTCGCGACAATATTCGATGGCACGGAGCATGTACCGCCATGAAATGAGAGGCACGAATGGGTCGCCATCATAAGTAGTCACAGCCCAGTACCCGAAGGGTATGCGCACGTGATCGAATCCAGCTGCTCGGATGTCGATAAAAGTCTGCTTGTTAATGAAGGAAGAATAATGTTGCTCGAAAGTCTGCTGTGCTCTGTCCTCACGCAACTTCGCTGCCAGCGTCCATTCGTCCACCACACCTTCACGGGTGCTGTACTTCTCGAAGAACGAAGGAGTGATGAATGGCTCGAGGACAAGCCAGCCGCCGACATTGATCCCATGAATGGACATGTCGCCGTACTTCCACTCGTCGCTGAGTTTGGGCACTTTCGAGTTCGCTTGCACGTCGTCATCCCATTTCGAGAACAGGCCCATGACTGGAAGGCCTCCGACCGTCTCGTCCGTGTAGGTCACGTTGAAGTCGTCGGTGTCGTACCATACGAACGGATCGTAGTATGTACCCTTCTTGTCAGCAGGGATACTGTCCGGATCCAGATCCTTGAGATTCGAGTTCTGAGGTGATGAGCTTCCTCCGCTCGATGAGCCGCCGCTCGAGCTGCCGCCATCATCGTCCTTCTTCTTCGAGAGAACGACGCCGACTGGGATGACAATTGCGAGGATGATCACCAGAACACCCACATAAATGCCTGTGTTGTGTCAGCGACGCTTCGTATTTTGGATGGGCAAGTCTCACAGATCCGTTTGTTCCGCTTCTTTTTCCAAATAGTTGTCGAGGTGTAGTCGCTAGCCTGACTACTGCCCTCGAGCTTGTCCCGACGATACTCATAGACCTCATCTTGCTGGTCTTCGAGGTAAGGACCGCTGATGACCCGTGACTTTTTCTTCGGAGAGTATGCCTTCTCGAAATACTTCGCTCGAGGACTGTCCTCGTTCCGCACGGCATCGTACGCAGCACCTCCTCTCCACTTCGATTTCTGCGGTGATGGTGCAGGCGAGCTTGCATACGAATCCTCATCATCGTATCGTCGTTGCAGGTCTCGCCGCCGCTGTCGCTCGGCTTCTTGTTCCCTGCGCAATTGTCGCTGCTTCTCTCGTTCGGCATGTCGCTGCCGCTCTCGCGCTTCTGCATCGGCTTGTTCTTGCGCAAGTGCCAATTGCTCTTGCTTCAGTCGCTCCTTCTCCTGCGCTTTCTCGGCCCGTCGCGCCTGCCTCTTCTCTTCTCGCCTTCTTTCACGCTCTTCCTCGCGCCTTCTTTCGCGATCGGTCATCTCGGCTCCACTCGCCTCCATCTCGCTCATGCGTCTCCGCTCTTCACGGTCGGCATGTCTCTCCGCCCTCTCAGCCCTCCTCGTCTCCCTCTCTTCTCGCCTCCGCTCTTTCTCCATTCGCTTCTCCTTAGCACGCACTTCCTCAAGATAGTCTGCGTCATATTCTTGCTGTGCGAACCCCTTCTTCGCATTGACAGTATTCAACTGCGCCAGACTCCCCGTGCTCAACTGCTGCCGACTACTACTCGTAGCCCTGCTCTCCCGCCGGCTGCGAGGCGTGGCATTACTGCTTCCATAATCTCTTGAGCTGCGATCACCACCTCCGCCTCGAGGCAGCAGATCTCCCTGGCTATCTGTGGCGCGGTGTCCGCGTCTCCGGCGATAAGTGTCGTCGCGTCTTCGCTCGCGGTCGCTTTCAGGGTCCCGAGAGTGGCGGCGACGTCTGCGCTCGCGATCCGAGTCTTCGGCAGGCATTTGAGGAGAACAATGCGATTGTGGTTAGGAATGTTGGCGGGCAGAGCGCATTGTTTGGGTGTGAGTTTTGGTATTGCCTATTCGGGCGCTAGTGTGGCGTTCCAGCAGCAACGGCCCACCAAGCTGAAGAAACTTGGCCAGTGGGGATGACGATGTCATCGATGTCCAGTTGAAGGCCTTCTTCATCTCTGCATCATTGCTGTTTCCATTAAGAGGTAGTTGCACTGCAATGATTCATTTTAGTTCACAGACTAGAGGCCGCACGCATGCTCACAAATTTCGTGTTCGAAGCCATACATTCACCTCAATGTACTAGTGCTACCTACAAACACAACCTGGACACTGGCGCACGCTGCCACAGCCGCAAATATCTCGATAGAAGTGGCT
>AZYM01000063.1:0-109286 GCA_000611715.1 Scolecobasidium constrictum UM 578 | reverse complement strand
AGTGGCTCGCGTAAACACTGCAAGTATGCAAGGGAAGATGACAGTGTACACCATAATCATTCCCAGCCGCACTGGCAAGGAGGAGATGTAGTACAGAGTCAAAACACTGACCGCAGGAAAGAGAGCTGCGATGGCTACGCCAGTCAGTCGCGCTATTCTCACGAAAATGTTATCGGCTATCTCGGTGATGCTTCCCATTTCGATATCTTTGGAAGGACTTCGCTGCTATAATCAACATCACTCGCCTCTCTGAAACCGGAAGGTTGACGCACCTGACGGATATGCAACCATTGCCTGTAAATCCAAGGCACAACATGCTCGGCCAGTGTGCGTGTGAAGAGGTCCAGCTGCGGCCGTGGCTGCAGGACTATCATGTCGGCTAGGGATTCTTCCCGGAAGGGCAGCATTTGGAGTCCTTTCATGATCTGTCGAGGACGCCCTTCCTTTGCGTTGCCAAAGACATAACTTCGCAACACTTGGTGGTCATATTGACGGGCTTGCGAGAACTTATCAATCTCGGCTTGTTGGATCAAGGCTCGATCTAGTTTGCATCAGCTTCTGGCTCTGGCTTGAACAACACTACTACTCATACTATACTCGTCCAACTTAGCACGAATCTCGAGGAATTTTTGCCACTGCTGGTCCTTATTATGGCTCAACGCAACCCAAGACATTGCTCTTGGTGCTGCCCTTTCATTGCTGCCATTTCGGTTCTTCTGCGCGTCCTCCTCGGCGTCCATATCAGCGATGATTCGAAGTTCACGTTCGAGGCTTAGGAGCTCAGCCTGAAGATACAAGAGATTCTGCATATTCAGACTGGAGAAGCGCTTGAAAGTGCTCAAGCCTCGAGCACTCATGATGTGCGCCACGGCGGCATAGCCATCAGAGATGGTGCTTGTTGCCATAACGCTGTTGCTAATCGACACTTTGCATGTCCTTGGACTGCAGGCATTAAGTGCTCTTACATTTTCTGCAGCGGAATTTTTTTTAGAAGACCTCCACACTGATCGCTCGGGAAGTTCCGTGTGTGATGTGATCCAAATTCTCCGATACCCATATGTACCAATCACGACACACTAGATCGTGGACAGGGACATCTTTCGATCGAATGTCTAGAACAATGTAGCGAGACATGCGATTGTGGGGTGATGATTGCCAGATCTGCGTACGAATTTACTAAGGCTGAGAATGACCACTTTCTGCATCCTTCAATCTAATGGAGCTATGAGGGTATTTATATCCATGGTAGTGGTGCTTAGAATGCTCACTGATACCAACCCATTTCATCTGATAGAACCATCCCTTGTGTCGACATTACATGATCCTTCACAGCTCCTGGAAACTTCAGTATCGACAGACTTGTCCATACCATCCCCGACATGCCGGCTAGATCCGTTCCCGAAGACGACAAAATTCCCGACATCCGCAATGTCAGCCTGAACCATGCAGGGCTGTCTGCAAAGATCGAGCCTGAGGAGGAAGTGATGCCATTGAGCAACGACCCGGGCCCGTCTGGCCCCGACCTCATAGCCGAAGAATTGGCACGACGACAGCAGGAGCAAGACGAGCGGAAGAGATTGGCTAGACTGCGCGCAAAGCACGAGGAAAAACTTGAGGAGCCCAATGAAACCCGGAAGGGCAAGGATCATATGGAAGAGAGCATCGAGAGAATCCTGTCGACTATAACCGATGCTGTCGGCGTGCCACCCAAGGAAGGCGGTCACGAGGGCCTCAAAGAGCAAGTCAGCAGAATCGGTTCCATGACGAATGACAAGCCGGTCTTTGGTCGATGATAGCTTGGACGAAGTGCGACCTACAGCAATCGTTGCAGAATGAGCCACGATGTTGGTGGATCAAGCAAGCTGAGTCTTAAACAGGAACTCAAACAGTCGCCAGGAATTCTTACAAACTGACCTCGACTGAGCAGCAAGGGCTCAGCTTGTAGTATCATGGCAGGTTTGATTTTTGCAAGAGGTTATGATTGACGTTGTCGCGACAGGAAAGCACACGATCGATGTCTGAGTTTGTTATAACCACAACCGCTTCCTTCCTATGCAGGATTCATCTCCCCCGCCTTTACCCCACCTACCCTACCTGCAAGGCTGTCATCCTCAAAGACTCTCAACTCACTCGTGATATCTCATCCGTCGTACATGGCACCAATGGCTGAGAGGCTGTCGGATATACTCCGCATCCCGTAACACGAACATGTACTTCGTGCCTTTATCTCCTCGGCTTCTAGCCGCTGTACAGAGAATGATATATGACACATCCTGATGACACCAACCACGGGGTTCATCGTCAACACAAACACAAGAGCTGAACTTGACATCTATTGAATAGATCTTACAGTAAACATGGTATCTTCAGCAAAGGTCGGCCTTGTCACAGGCGGTGGTACGTATGATTCCGCGACAGAAAGAAATGCGACTGACGGTTCGCAGCATCTGGCATGGGCCTCGCAGTGACTGAACGCCTCGTCGAACTCGGATGGAATGTTGCTATCCTCGATTTCAATGGTCCAAAGGCGAAAGCTGTCGCAGAAAGACTCGGATCCCAGATCCACGCAATTCAGTGCAATGTCGCAGATTGGGATCAGCTCCGCAAAGCCTTCGTTGAGACCTTTGAGAAGTACGGTCGGCTAGATTTCGTGCATGGAAATGCTGTATGTAGACAATGATCGGGGAATTTTACAGCATCTAACTCGTGCGCAGGGCATCGGCGACCGCATCGACTGGTACGCACCAGCCAAAGAACTCCCGGATGGATCACCCGAGAAACCAGACACTATGGTCGCCGACATCTGCCTCACATCTGCAATCTGGTGCAGCTATCTCGCTCTCCACTACTTCCGCAGGAACGCGAACAAGAGTGGCCGTCTCGTCTTCACTAGCAGCCAATGCGGGCTATACCCCGGTCCAACCATCCCAATCTACACCGCAGCAAAACACGGTGTGGTCGGCTTGACACGGGCGATGGGCGCACGACTCACTCAACTCAAGGAGCCTATCACCGTGAACTGTATCTGCCCCGGTCTTGTTCCCACAAACATCATGCCCGAAGCCATCTCGAGCGCCACACCACAAGAGCACGTGACGCCACTGACCACGATCGTGAAAGCAGTTGAGGGATTCATCCTTGATGATGAGGGCAAGTACCAGGGACAGATCGCGGAATGCAGTGGCCAGAGCATTGAGATGCGTCCACAAAATGAGTACAAGGATGCTGCGACGCGGTATATTTACTCGGATGATGCGTATCAGAAGGCGGATCGGGAGAAGCTTGTGCAGGAGATGGTGGCTAAGCGTGCGGAGCTTGAGAGTAGTATAAAGAGCGTAGCTTAATCTACTAGTGATGGACCAAAAGATGATGTTGACCCCGCCCCCTACGCTTCATCGCGACCTAGAACTCCGCATCTTGCAAACGCCGTGCTTCATACTCCGTGTACTGCCTCGCATCGGTGGATGCCATCACCAAGATTGTCGCACTACAATGGCATGATGGTGAGGACTATCCTGGAACTTGCGAACAATGAGGCGCATATACTCGTGACTGGAGCGTATTCATCTTAACACGTGGTAAGTAAACAGTGGTGATCGTCGTCCTGTAATCGGTGCAAGAGTAGATTTTGCGAGCATTAGACCGACTCCCGTGAGGCCTCTCTTATGCTGCAGAAACTCCCAGCCTTTATTTGCAGGAAGCTTAGCAGTCCTTGCGCGTTAAGCGAACAGCCGGGGGCTCAGATGGACATGAGTTGACCTTCAGGTAGCACTAGCCGGACTCAATCGACAATGCGCTCTGTGTTTCTAAGGGTTTCGGCGCGGCTCAAAACTCTGACTTCGTTGCATAACACACGCAGCAGGTTATTTTGAGGTGCATAGACCAGATGTATGATCCTCACGTTACGCGTTGGAAGCACCACTGGCAAGCTCAAATCGATTCAGGAGCGCCAAACATAGACCCATAGGTCAAAGGACGTGAAATAGATGATGACGATCGTCATTCTCGTGAGCGATCTACGAGGCTCCGAGCTTCAATAGTTGACGATTCATTCTGTCGAAATGACACCCGCTGCGAAAGCAATGCCGCTGTGCTGACACGAGCTTGTTCAGCGCAGCACAGAGAGGCGCGACGAAGATCTGATATACCAGTCTCAGGATAGTGAAAAGAGCCTTGTACGTCGCGCCATCACGTGAAATGCATCTGGATGGATGTCGGTCTCCGAATACGTGACGCATAAAAGCAGCCTGGATGCCTTTCGAAGATCCAGTAATCGAGGTACAATGCACTGGCACCCATGGGTCGTGCTCTTGTGGTTCCGAGTCATCTACGTGCTCAATCAGTGCTACCGTCTGCAGAAGTGATGATGGTGATGTACACCAGATGTAAGTCCTTCCGCTCAACGATGTGTTGGAGTACGCCACGGGGTTCAGAAAGGGTGGCGCCGCTCACTATCCGGCCCCCAATGGCATTTCAGTGTCTCAACCTAGGGCTCGAACACGCCAATTTATGGTGTGTGCGGACAACAGTTGTTCTTCGAAAGTTGCCGAAGCCGGCACAATAGAGTCTTGCGAGCTCATGTGGAATTGCGGCTCTCGGCGTAGGGCGCGCGGCCATCCTCAAGCCCGCTTGTGGCTATGAAAAGATCACAAAGATGTCGCACGAGACCTAGACGCGATATTCCAACGACGTTCTCCAATGCTCGAATTCCGTCTTGTGCCTATTAGCCCCTATACAACGAGCGCGACAGCATTTGGGGAAGTGTGCAACATGAGTAGAAGTTAAGAATTGATGACCACCAGACTGCAGCGACGCCTTGGAGCTGCGTGGTGAAGTGTTCACTCCAACCCGGAATACTCTGCAGCCCAGCATCGTTGACGCAATCGACCTTTACCGTGAATATGGAGGCGATGATGATGTAATCCCACATCAGCATGGCACTTCTTGATACTGGTGGCCACGCAGGATTTTCGCGTCCGTAAAGGTTCGTGCTCCAATGCTCCGTTGCTATCTGCTTCAAAAGGATCAGCAAATGCCGATGCTGTTACTGGTGTTGTTGACTCTGGCAAAGTTCAAGCGACGAGAGATCTTATATCGTGAAGAGAAAATACTAGCGGATGGTCTGCCTCAGACCTTGGCCCACATTGTTTGGGAGCCACGAAAGCTTATGGATGGTATGAGATTGGTCCAGCCTGATGGAGCAAGATGATGGATGTCATGTTGAGTGAGGCCCAGATGCCGAAGTGTCACTTCAGGTCTCACGGATGAAGTCTCTGGAGAGAGAGACCTGAATCGAATGTGCCGCGATGGAGGATCAATTTCGTATGGCATGTGGACAAGCTAGTAACAAGTCCATCAAGGTCTTGTCGACGGCCATCAGGGGATGTGAGTATTAGCGATATCGAGATATCACCGTAGACACGTGCTGCGCCTAGGTCTTGATGTCTGGCACCGACGTGGAGAGGGTGACGATAGAATTAGTGATGTGATTCTCGGATAAGCTCCGCATCCACCTTGTCGATTGTGGCTTGAAGCTTGACAGGGATCTTGAGGTTGGCGCCGCGGTGACATGGTGAGGGACGTCAACCTCCAACGAGTTTGCTGCAACTACTGATTCACTTTGAGCTTTCACGGCATTTCCACTGTGACACGAGCTCGTTGGATACTGTCTCAAGCTCTCAGCTCGACCGACCGATGCGCAAACGGGCAGATCCTTGCCTATCTCGCATGACAGCGTGACTTGACGTCCGTCTGAGGCCACCCGCTCGCCGTCCCATGTTCAACCTACCATAAACTACGACGAAATCTTTGTGTCTCGACATCTTCGAGACTGTACATCGGCATTTTGCGTCATCGCCAGGAATCTGTAAGGCTGAGGCTTTGCACCCGATGGCTTGTTGAAGCGTGTGTGGAATGGACGGCGTCGACAAGTACTCGCTTGGCCAGAGAAAAGCGTAAGTTGGTGCAAGAAAGCGCGACCGAGCGTCACCCGCGATTGAGGCAGTCACGAGTCCCCTTGAGACAAGCAAACATCACCTTCCCCTTCATCAACGACTTCCTTCTCCACACGGCTCGGCCGCACCTGCCTATCGACAAGCGCAGGCACCACTACCACTGACGCCACAATTTGCTTCATCCACCTTTGTCAACTACAACTTTTCCTTCTCCGCACTTGCACATCACATACACATTAAAAGTTGCTGTTCGGTCTTGTCGTCTCTCGGTGTTCATGACTGCCTCACTCGGTGCGGCATAGCTAGACAAGAGGCCGTTCTGATGTCGTCCAGAGTTACTCGCTCTGCAGCGAGGCTTTCAGCAGGAAACAACAATTCCAATTCTACACCACAATCGAATACGCAAGCCAACAACACCGCCGCACCACCAACACCTGCGACAACCAACACCAATTCACGAAAGAGGAAGGCGGCTGCAGCGAGAGAGCCGAGTCCAGAGCAGGAAGAGGCAGCGGCAGCGGAGGTAGCGCCGAGCACCGCGAACAAGAGAAGTAGACGGAAGAGGGCGAAGGTGGGAGAGCAGAAGGCGGAAGAGGAAGAGCCAGCTTTACCACAGCCATCCGTAGCAGCTCCTCCAAAGGCGGCGCGGAGGCGGAGTAAGCTAGCCACGACTATGTCAAATGCTGGGTGCGTCAAACCTGATGTTCGGAATGAATTGCGGATAGCAGCTGACTTGGACAGACCGTCCTCAGGACCCCATGAGGAGTCGTCTGACAATGGCCAACCCTCGCCTCAGATAGCACCTCCCTCGTCGAAGCGGAAGACATCACGGCACAAGAAGGATGTGAAGGAGGGCACGAAAGAGACACCCAGTGAGTCTCTGCAGAAGCATGAGCTGGGCTCCCGGATGACTGATAGGATAACAGGCACATCAAAGACCGATCGCTCAACACCACGTCCATCGCGCAAGTCGAAAAAGACGGACCCACCTCCGCCAGCGGATCAGTCTGCACCAGCCAGAGATGAGGGCGGCAATCAAGGATCACGACCGACAAGTGGCAATCGAAAGAACAGCACGAGCGAAGACAGCAATCCTGACCCAATGAGAGGTGCTTACGAGGAAGAGGATGAAGAAGGTGGCGATCCATTCGAATATGGCTTTCATCGGCGATATGGCGGTCTACCTGGCTCAATCCGTGCATTATCCGGCATGCTCTCTGGTGTTGGGGGAAGACTGCGTGGCATACTGGACCGCATGAAACAGAAGGATCCAACGGAGCAATTGCTGGCACTCACCGAGCTATCGGAGCTGCTTCTCGTCTCCACCGAAGACAACTTGGCTGGTCACTTCTCTCCTGATGCGTATGTCAAAGAGTTGGTCACATTGATGCAACCGGATGAGATTTTCGGCGAGAACCCAGAAATCATGCTGCTTGCTTGCAGATGTCTTGCCAATCTCATGGAGGCACTTCCATCAGCTACTGCGAACGTCGTCTATGGTGGAGCAGTGCCAATCTTACATCAGAAGCTGCTCGAGATCCACTACATCGATCTTGCGGAGCAGGCTATCAGCACACTGGAGAAGATCTCACAGGAGTTTCCGAGCTCAATTGTGCGAGAAGGTGGTCTGACTGCCATTCTGACCTACCTCGACTTCTTCCCAACAGGAACTCAGCGAACAGCCGTCACAACTGCCGCCAATTGCTGCCGCAACATCCCACACGATTCGTTCCCGGTTGTACGCGATGTCATGCCGATCCTGCTCAACGTGCTCGGCAGCTCGGATCAGAAAGTGCTCGAGCAAGGCTGTCTTTGTGTGTCGCGCATTGTGCAGAGCTTCCGATTTGAAGACTCGAAGTTGGAAGAGCTGGTCAGCACAGACATGCTGAAAGCTATCTTGCGTCTCCTACTACCAGGCACGACGAATCTGGTCAGCGCAAACATCCATACTCAATTCCTGTCCGTTCTTGCGAACACTGCACGAGCGAGTCCACGCCGATCCGTCGACCTTCTCAAGATGAACGTGGTCGACACGCTCTACCAAATTCTGACCGGCGTGTCACCTCCAGCTGGCAACGGCGATGAGGTTGGAGCAAAGATCGACAGTGTGGTCATCATGCAAGCATTGATCCATCGACCACGCGATCAGATCTTTGAGACGTTGAACGTTATCTGCGAGCTGTTGCCAAATGTGCAGAGCGAAGGTCTGCTCTATCTAGATTCGCTCTTCGACGCTGGATTTGCTGGACATGAATATGTCGCAATGAGTGCGCTGGCAAAGAAGTCGACCAACGACAAGCGTCTCAAAGTCTTCAAGGAGTGCAAAGAAGAGCTTCGACGCTTCACAATCATTCTCTTGCCTACTCTGACAGATGCATACTCGAGTACGGTCAATTTGAGTGTGAGGCAAAAGGTGCTCACTGCACAGCTGAAGATGCTTTCGAATGTTGACACGGATATCTTGGAAGTCGCGCTGCGCAATGTCAGCTACTCATCATTCCTGGCTTCCATCTTGACGCAGCAAGATCATCCTACTCTGGTTACCTTCGCGCTACAAGCAGCCGAATTGCTGCTCAAGCGACTCGAGAATATCTATCGCTACCAGTTCTACCGAGAGGGTGTCATTTTTGAGATTAAGAAGTTGGGAGATCGACCGCTCAAGACACCACCAGAGTCGACCGATACGCCAAAGGAGATCGACCGTCAGATTGAGGCAGGCAACGACATTGCTCGCACAGAGACCAACGAATCAGTCGTAATCGACGATGATGTTGTCATGGAGGATGCAGATGAAGCAGCTGAAGATGAGGAAGAGAACGAGGACGAGAACCACTCGGATCATGATGAGGATGAAGATGATGATGAAGAGGTTGAGCAAGAGCACCGACAACTCCGCGAATCGAGCTCCAGCTCCGATAGCTCATCTGATGCTCCGCCACCCGGATCGGTTCGTCCACGTCCACAGTCACCCGAGGACATCATCACACTGCGAGCCAAGAAGTTCATGGAGACACATGAGGCTGATCAGGAAGCGACGTTGAGAACCAAGGCCGAGGGGATCCGTGACGATCTCAAGACTTTGACTGAGGACATCAAGAAGACATATCTCGAGAGTAATGGCCAAGGCGGTCTGGCTTTGTTCCGCAAGCTTGCCAACTACTTCGAGTCTGATGCACTGGAGAGCGTGACGAGCTACGAGCTGCTGAGTTCTAGCTTGGTAGAGATGCTTCTCGATGTCTTTGCTGATTCGAATCCTCGTGCGACCGAAGCTCATGCTGCATTCTTGGAAGCATTCATGGGCCAAGGAACGCAAACGAAAGAGAAGACTGCCAACTCTGCTTCTCCGGCCACTCCGTTCAGCGCATTTGTGCACAAGCTGCAGGAGCTGCTGAGCAGAGCTGAACACTTCGAAGTCATCACGGTTGGATCTTCCACCTACGACAGCAGCCGTGGCAGTGCAGCAGGTCTCCTTGCGAAGACGCTCAAGATTCGAATGAAAGCGGAAGACGGATCAGGAGTGCCAGAGCCACTCAAGATCATGACTGTGTCGATCCAGGCCATTGCGACATTGAAAGCTCTTGACGACTATCTCCGCCCTCGCATCATACTCGCAGAAGACCCTCGACGCGCTTTCCGCAGTCGCGATATGCTTCCTGGTAACTTGGCAGCATATGCAGCTCAGATCGCCAGTCGACGAGGCGCCATGGCTGCGGCGGTCGCAAGTGCACGAAGCCCGCTCTTCCCACCTCCCATGCCGACACCAAGCGATGCAACGAATCGTCCTCCTCCGAAGCGCGGTCACAAGAAGTCTGGCAACGACGCTACATCGCCACCACCACCACCAGCTGAAGCGTCGACTGCTGTGCCTGCACCCGGTCCACCACGTCGCAGTGCGCGTCATTCTGGTCAGCTTCCGGCTGTGTCTACGCCTCGACGGGGTCCACCGCCTCCAGCTGGAACAGGTGATCACCTTGAGTGTGCAGATGAGACGCGGTTGACTGATGACGAAGAAGGGGCGAATGAAAATGAGATCTTGAATGCGATGTTCGATCGCGATCGACTGGATACTGCCTCAAGTGAGGATGAGGATGCGCCTGCTGTCAACATGGAGGTCGCGTCCACGGGTAAAGTCCACGCACACCGCGAGGATGGAACACGAATCGCCACACCGCTGGGCTCACAGGCTCCACCTTCGCGCACGGCTTCTGGCGCAAAGCTTGTGGATCGCACTGCTGCGAGACGCGCGTCGAACAAGCCAGCCGAAGGCGAGACCACGCCGAGTAGACCGTCGACTTATGCTGCTGCAGCGTCAGCTCCACCACAGAACTGGCATCTCGAGTTCTCAGTCAATGGCCAGCCAGTCTCGCTTGAAACGACAGTCTATCGAGCTGTGCACTTCAACCAGCAACGTCCAGGCGATGTGTCTGCTCGCAACGTCTGGCATGATGTGCATACCGTCGTCTACAAGAAGGTGCCTGGTCCGTACTCTGCGAGCACACTATCGTCACCACCGCCAGAATCACCACTGAACGCTTCTGGTGTGCCGAATTCTCTCGAGGATCATCCGACGAGCTCTGCCATCTTGCGCCTGTTGAGCTTGCTTCATGGCTTCAATGCGAACATCGACGACATCTTGGCTGAGAACAAGGATTCCATCAAGCTTGTTTCTGAACCATCATCACAGTTTGTCAACACGAAGCTCACGGCGAAGATGAATCGGCAGCTGGAAGAGCCACTCATCGTCGCAAGCAACTGTCTGCCGAGCTGGAGTGAAGATCTGGCTCGCCTGTATCCGTTCCTTTTCCCATTCGAGACGCGTCATCTCTTCCTACAATCGACTTCATATGGCTACTCGCGCTCGATGAGCCGCTGGCAGACGAATCAGCAGAATGGCGACTCGAGACACGATCGCCATCGTGATGATCGATCACCGTTCCTCGGTCGCACCCAACGCCAGAAGATTCGCATATCGCGTCAGAAGATGCTCGAGTCTGCGATGAAGGTCATGGATCTGTATGGCTCGTCGCCCAGCATCCTCGAGGTCGAGTACTTTGAGGAAGTGGGTACAGGTCTTGGACCTACACTCGAGTTCTACTCCACCGTATCGAAAGAGTTTGCGAAGAAGAAGCTCAAACTCTGGCGAGAGAATGAGAGTGGAGAGAACAGTGAATATGCGTTTGGCAAGAGAGGGCTTTTCCCTGCACCGATGAGCGAGGACATGTCTGAGGGCGAGAACGGTAAGAGAGTCCTCAACATGTTCACGAGCATGGGCAAGTTTGTGGCGAGGTCGATGCTTGACTCGCGCATCATCGATCTGAACTTCAACCCGACCTTCTTCCGGATTGGGGATACGGCTGGTGCCGTGAGTCCGAGCTTGGGCGCGATGCAGACAGTCGACAGCGATCTGGCGAATAGTCTTAAGCTGCTCAAGAAATTCGCAAATCGCAAAAAGGAGATTGATGAAGATGGTTCTCTCACGGCAGCGCAGAAGGTGGATGCCATCCAAGCCATCGAGATCTCCGGCGCGCACGTCGAAGACATGGCGCTCGACTTCACGCTCCCAGGCTACCCATCCATCGAGCTCCTCCCCTCCGGCTCCTCCACGGCAGTCACCATCGACAACGTAGCCACCTACATCGATCTCGTCCTCGACTTTACGCTCGGCACGGGCGTGCAGCGCCAAGTCGACGCTTTCCGTGCCGGATTTAGCCAGGTGTTCCCGTATGCGGCGCTGCATGCGTTTACGCCGGATGAGCTGGTCATGTTGTTTGGACGTGTGGAGGAGGACTGGAGCATGGAGACGCTGATGGATAGTGTGAAGGCGGATCATGGGTTTAATTTGGACTCGAGGAGTGTGCGGAATTTGTTGGGGGTAATGGCGGAGTTTGGGGCGGAGGAGAGACGGGATTTCCTGCAGTTTGTGACGGGGAGTCCGAAGTTACCTATTGGTGGTATGTTTTCCCCTTGTCGCCCTCCTTTGCCCGAATCGGTAAGTGAAGGGGACGGATGCTAATTGGGTGTAACAGGTTTCAAAGCGCTCACGCCGATGTTCACGGTCGTCTGCAAGCCGAGCGAGGCGCCGTATACGAGCGATGATTACCTGCCCAGCGTCATGACGTGTGTCAATTACCTCAAGTTGCCGGATTACTCGAGCATGGAGGTTATGAGGAGGAAGTTGAGCACGGCGATTAGGGAGGGGCAGGGAGCCTTCCACTTGTCTTGATCCAACTCCACCATCAAATATGGCAAAGTGGAATAGGAAAGATGTGAAGAAGCAGGTGTGGAGGGTGTGTGGGGGGCATGATGGATTAATGATTTGCATACATTAGGCGTTCTGCATGGATGGGGATTGTGAGTGCACAGAATGGACGAATGAAGAACTGCTTTTGCTAAGGCATGAGAGTCATGTGAGGCGCATTGGGTGGGTGTGTATGACTTTGCTTTTTTGAGAATAGACTGGAATTGAAAGCTAAGAGTTGAGATTTTGTGTGCATAAAAGACCGTGTCCTTTCTCACACTGTCCAGGCATGAACCTCGAGGTAGCCGCTGACCATGTCTGAGAGCAAGAGCTTGGGCGCGCTGATGCTGGACTCTTCACGAATGGGTAGCGAAGCGGGCGTGTCGCTTGGTGATGATCGTCGGCATCAGTCGCCATGATGCTGACTGATGACCGTCGTGAGCAATTAGCCAAATTGGTCTCGCAAGGCCTGAATACCTCCCGAACAGCGTGTTCATAAAAAGTATCACGAGCTTCTGCTCATGTAAAGCAGCTCTGGTCAAAGCAGCGCATATTGTATCTCGACCACGGACATCTGGTCCGCGGTCTGTGGTTCTCAAGTCAGGAGGCCCTCGGCCAGATTGTCACGAGCTGTCCTCATGGAGCATGGCCGATTACTTTTCTCTGCGCAAGTATTGATCGAAAACCTCCGTCTTTTTTGCACGACTTCGAGAGAATGAAGGAGTAGGCGCTGCCCTCTTCCGGTGTTGAACGCGATGGCCTTCTTAGGGGCTCGCTAATAGCCAACCCATCTGTTCAAGTCGGCCTCTTGCTTGTACAAGGCGACGACGTAACGAGAGCAGAAGCCTGGACGTCGGTCAAAACACTTTATTCCTTTCTCAGACGTGGTCAGCTGCGCTTCGATCGGCAAGCGTCGTCACGGGCAGACTTCCTCCAACCTGTATAGATAGCGTCTGTATACCTAGGTCCCGAGTTGCAGAGAACCCGGATGTTCGCGCACTATGTGCAGAGGATCAGTTGGTCCCGTGAGACATGTCCAGCTTCAGCAGGTGGACCAGAGACCGAGAACGAGACCGAAACCCCTCGTTTGGACGACAATTCTGGACCGCATGATGATGATGATGCTCAATGTCATAAAGACTGGTCCTCTCGTGGTACGAAAGCACGCCGGACGCAGCGATGCATGGTTCCGAGTATGAAGGCGGGACGTTAGACACATTGAGCACTCAAGCGATCGCTTTCATCAAGCTTCTATAGGGATCTTTGGGTCAACTCGCACCCGCGTGATGGCTGAGAGCCCAGGGGCTACATCTATCATCGAGACTACGAAGGCCCATGACAAGGATGCAGCATCTGCATCATGCTCATTCAGCAGCCCCGTCCGGCATGTCCGACTGCCACAGCAACCATCACCCAGCAGTATGATAGAATCGAAGGTTCGACACACACTTACAACGTCGTATCCTCTCTTATAACCCCCAGGAGTAGCATCTCGTACCAGCATCTCGTAGAGCTGAAGCTGTGGGAACTCGAAGGCGCAAGTGTACCTCCCTACTTTGTATAAAGAACGCTTGCGTGAGTTTGTCTGTGGACGCAGGGTAACCTTGGCAAGTCAAAGACATATGCTGACTGCACCAGTTCCTTTGGCGTTCAAATCTCAGTCTCCGGCGTGCTGAACAGCGGTTCTACACCGTATTGTTGAACTTCATCACCGTCAGCGCGTGTGATCTCCGAATTTACGTTCCAGGAAGCTACACGAAGTGGCAACTCTAGGGTCGAAGAGGCGGGCTTTAGAGCTCCTTCTGTAACGGGGGTTCTCGGTGGATTTGTATCGTTTCAAGAACAGGAGACGGCGAACCTTTTTATGTCTTGAACCACGAGCCACAATGAGAGAGTCAATCTGACCATTGCGCTCATCACCCGTTTATCTCCCATCCACTCCATCCTTTGAGTGGATTCATGCTTGAACGCTGCGCACCAAATTTGTCTCTCGCGCTTGCTGCACGGGGTCATGATACCAGCAGGATCCCCAAAGCTCGAACTTTCCATAAGAGCTCGCTTCTAATCCCGAAGATTGATGGCTGTGATGAGGACCATGCGACATGAATTATGGCTTTGCGGCCAGATCTTGCTCTGCCGTTCCACTGGTCCAGCATCATCTCTCTGACTCCGTTGAACTCTCAGGAGATGCTGGAGGCGCATCATGATGATGATGTTCTTCATCACTCGCTTTGTGCGGTCGAGCCATCGAGTTCCAGAAGAGGCACCAACAAGACGAGTCGATAATGACCAAAGCAATCGGAGCCCGACCAAGGCCATCCGAAGCCCGCAGACACTCATCTATGTTCCAAAATGGGGACATATCGCAGCACTCTTACGCTTGCCCATGAGCAGACGAGGCTTCCGGCCAAAGGCATATTTGTGATCCAGAGACAACGATCGTCTCAAGCTGCTCCAAACAAGCAAGATCCGAGGTATCGTATTACGAGATCTCTCTGAGACGGGACCGCTTGCGGCTTGCCGCAGCAGCCATGGTCCACACTACCGCCATTTGTTGCTGAATTCTTGAAGTCCCGGAGTTTGATAGCCTCGCTTCCTTCTTTTATGCTTGCCATGACCTGAATTTCTTCCGTAACGGACGCCGTTACGACAAAGCTCGATGGTGATACTTGCTCTGTATAAGAAGAGTCTGGGGCGAAGATAAGTCACCACAAGTAACGAAGAACTAGAGCAGGCAATGACATCGGGCGGAAGGACATTCACGCGTTCTGGTGCCTTGTAGACATGATCTGGCGACATGAGAGCCAGAGAGTCTGCGTGGTAGCGATGACGATACTCATCATGATCCGAACCGGCTTGCTTCTTCTGGCGGCAATTGCGCAGCTCCAACGCACATGTGCACAATCCAGTTCTTGCTCGCTTGCAAGCTCAGAAGACTTGGCTAGGTTTCCTTTATAGCACAATTTGTTGTCGCCCATGCGGTCCCCTCCGGCTCCTGGATCGTCGGTGCTTCTCGGTCATACCGTCCGGATGATACCACGAGATGTGCTTTGTTATGCTGCCACCTGAGCACAGGATTGGGAACATTGAATAAAAAGACTTGCTCTGATCTTGCAAGCAAAGATGATTCACAGATCACAGCCATCTACCTCATGTGTGTGATCGCGGCGGCAGGACCATCACGCATCTTGAACTCGCCAGGCTCCAGTATGCAGGTGATGACCTCTCTGTCGGCCAAGTACTGTTGAAGATACATATCATCAGCGGGAATCGCTGTTAGCATGACCTTTGTGGCTAAAAGGGAAAGACTGTGACGCACATTCTTGGAAAATTTTCGCCAAGTTGATGTGGTCGAGAGCATGATATCCGGAACGCTTTTATAATACAGCCCTGGTGTCGCGTACGCCGCTGGCGTGTCTGTCGTTCAGTAGATCAGAGTGCATGCACCTTGCCATGGTATCTTCGTGGGGAACACTGGCAATCCTTGTGTCCGAGGGGATCCAGTTTGTCGGCCAGGACAGACTCCATAAAAGGCCGCCACGGGCACGGTATCTGCATCAGTAAGTACAAGCTCGTGAGTCCTCTATGTCGCAGCGTTGACCAAGGGGAACGCCCCGATATCCATGATGAAGCCGCTCTTCATCATCGTGTGAGTATGATGGCGATCAGCTACGTTCTCTTGGCTACGCGCCTCGAGCGATTTTGCTTGCAGCACGCAATGTTCCCCATGACTGGTCGGGTCGAAGTTCGGTTTGTGGAGCCAACAGCAAGTAGCTTCCACTTTTTATAGCGGACACGAAGGATTTGAGCACACCGTGCGGCGAAGGGGATCATTCTGCATGGAGGAAGCCCAGGATTCCATTCGGAAAGTCAGTCCCGGATTGTGTCGTGGCAGAATGTCAATCGCCTGTACGTCGGATTGCGCGGCACCGCAGCCACCGTGCCTGGAGATACGCTTCGACCGATTTATTTGTGATCTCGTCGCCCAGGCTCTTATTCTTATACTCGCTTGTTGGGATGAGTCATGATCCCCAGCGCTCAATGCCAAGAACCTAGTGCACGTAAAATTCCTTCTCTCCCGGTATGAAAGGACATGCTGGGGCTTGTTACAGATAACGAGAACCCTCAGCATCTTGGATGGGACGTGTGTTTGGGGCCACGGTCGAAGACGCACACTCCGTTGGCATCCCAGGTCCGAGGTACAGATGCGATCATGAGGGAGTGTTTGCGCTGCGGATGAAGATGCTGATGATCAGCATGGAAGGCGTTGCCCGTCTGATGGCGACAAAAGAAGTACCAGCGCACATTGGGTACTAGACTCTTGTTTGTTGATGCTTTCAGGCACAGTGATTGCAGGTCTTTTATGGCATGCTGACGCCATTACACCCGCGGTGGTCCAAGCTCTTCGCTGCACGTGTTGAATCGTTCTCGCTCAAAGGACAGTGGTGGATCATGCGACTTTATAGCCAAGCGGCGGGAGACAAGTTTCACGTGATCATGATCAACATGCATTCCTGGAGTGCTACCTGCCCTCACTCGAGTTACTCTTCCCATCAGGCGGCAAAATTCCATCCACACCCCCCTCAAACCCATCCACATCATATTCCTCAGGGTACCTGCCCACAATATCCTTCAGTTCCTTCAACTGGCTCATCTGCTCCTCCGTCATCTCCTCATACGTATCCCTCATCATCTCATAGATGGGACTCCTCTTCTCCCTCTCCGCCTTATTAAACGCCTTCAGCACCGCCTTCTTAATACTCTCCTGCGCCTCTTTCTCCTGCTCCTCGCTCCACAACCCATTCGCTTCCATGTACTTACGCAGCCGCGTTACGGGGTTGTCGCGACGTTTCCAGGACTCAATCTCGCGGGACTCGCGGTACTTCGTGCTATCATCGGAGGTACTGTGGTGCGCGACACGATAACTCATCGCCTCGATAAGGATCGGTTTCATATCCCCCTCCACCGCCATCTCCCTCGCCATCCGTGTGACCTCCCGCACAGCAAACACATCATTCCCATCCACCCTAATCGTATCAATCCCATACCCAATCCCCCTACTCGCGATCCCATCCCCTCTATACTGTTCCAAACTCGGCGTGCTGATCGCATACCCGTTATTCCTGCATATGAAAATCGCGGGACAGTTTCTCGTGGCGGCGATATTGAGCGCGGCGTGGAAATCGCCCTCGCTGGCGGCGCCCTCGCCGAAGTAGGCGGCTACTGCTCGACGGGGGACTTCGGAGGGGTTCTGCAAGTGTTGCAGTTTGAGGGCGTAGGCGGCGCCCGAGGCGTGCGGGAGTTGCGTTGCTAGGGGGGAGGAGATGGTGTGGATATTCAGTTTTCGGGAGCCGTAGTGCACGGGCATGTTCCTTCCTTTCCCGTTATCGAGACGGTTGGCGAAGAGCTGGTTCATGAAGTCGTCGAGCGTGAATCCTCTATACAGAAACACGCCTGCCTCGCGGTACTGCGGAAAGATCACGTCTTCCGGTGATAAAGCGGAGGCAGATCCCACGGCTATCCCCTCCTCGCCCACATTCATCATGTAGAAACTCAGACGGCCCTGCCGCTGCGCCTGGTACATTATCGGGTCCATGATGGAGATGGTGAGCATATCCTTGTACATCTTCAGTATCTCGTCAGTGGAGATGTCGAGGGGCGCGCGGGAGGTGTCGACGAGGTTGCCGGATTGGTCGAGGATGCGGTAGGTGGGGATGGCGTCGATTTCGAAGGGGTTGTGGAAGCGGAGCGTGGACGTGAATTTGGAGTTGACCGCGCCGGGGAATTGGATGCTGTGGTGCGTTAGACTTAATGATGTTCCTGAGGGGAGATAATGACAGGGAATTGTACTGGTCACTCCCTATCTGCTGGCTGACAGAGTTGCTGCGTCGTCCGCCATCCTGACGCCGGAGTATCGCGTCCCCAGCTATCCGTGGTGTGTTCACCCACCGTGAAGCACACGACGCGCATAACGTGGATGACAGGCGCTGCGTACTCCTCCGCAAAGACATGTTGCACGTATTCTTCGCACAAAAAATTGAAAATGAAGAGGCAATGGCTGAGAGAGCGCTGAAGAATGTTTGTTCTGCGTGAGTCTCACTGGAGGATCGGATAGGCGCGGCTGGACGCGGAGAGGGTGCTGGACCCACTTTCCCCAGGATCTGTCAGGTGGTGGGGGAGGATTGTGATTGTCGCGCGAATACTTTCCTCCCTTCTTGAATGAGTTTTGGCGTGAATGGAGAATAATGCCGAGTTGCATCTAGCTTTCAGCCGCAATAGCAATCACCCTCAGCTGCCAGAATCTACCTCTGCCGCTCGTCCGCACGACACGCGACTTCGGAGTTACTCCGGCTGGCCCTGTCGCTACACCCTTTACCAAATCGCAGTTTACTGCACTTCAATCTTCATCCCCAACGTCCCGAAGGACACTCCGACATTGCAATCAAATTTTCCACTGTCTCACGCGCATTATGGGTGAGAATTGTTCATGTCGCGCGCCTGGATGCCAGACGTTTGGAGAGCTATCTCGATCAGCTTGAGACTAGACTGAATTGATGAGATCATCATTGCTGATATGCAGGTACACATTTCTCACATTTCTGTCGTTCCACAGACCTTTGTCTCCTTCTTCCATGCTTTCTCTCATACCTCTCCTTTCGTACTCTTCAAGCGCGAATGCGGTGTCCTCTCCATACAAAATTCTAATCTGACGTCATCTATCTCGTCCTCCATTCCAGGTACCCGTCGACCACGGAGCGCGTCCAGGTCAGTCATGGACACCGTGAAGTCCTTCTTCGGCCTCGGCCACTCACGTCCCCCATTACTTAAATACCGTTCAAAGACGCTCTTCATCATCTCCACCGTCGCCATCGGCCTCTTCACCGACCTCTTCCTATACGGATTAATCGTTCCAGTCCTCCCTTTTCTGCTCCAGGACCGCGTAGGCCTCCCCCAATCCGAAGTCCAATCCTACGTCTCCGGCCTCCTCGCCGCCTACGCCGGCGCCAGCGTCCTCTTCTCCATCCCCGCCGGCTGGATCGCCGACCGCACCTCCGCGCGGCAAACCCCCTTCCTCGCCGGCCTCTTAGCCCTCCTCGCCGCAACCATCCTCCTAGCCTTCGGGTCGAGTATCTGGGTGCTCGTCCTCGCGCGCATCCTGCAGGGTACCTCCGCGGCGGTTGTCTGGACTGTCGGGCTGGCGATGGTGCTCGATACCGTGGGCCCTGAAAATCTGGGGAAAGTGATTGGCTCCATTTTCTCGTTCATTAGTGTAGGCGAGCTGTTGGCGCCTGTGCTGGGGGGTGTGCTTTATGATCGCACGGGGTATGCGGGTGTGTTTGGTGTTGGGGCGGGGATATTGGGTGTGGATTTTTTGATGCGTGCGTTGGTGCTGGAGAAGAAAGTCGCGGCTAGATTTGATAAAAGCTTAGTCGATCGTGCGTCTGAGACCCATGCAGAAGAAGGAGGGGAAGATGACGACGACGAGGCAGGGGAGGAAACCGCCCTCCTACGCACCACTCCTGAGAAGGACGCCTACAAGATCCCCGCCCCCCTCCCCCCCATCATCAGAACCCTCCCAATACTCTACTGCCTCACCAACCCGCGCCTGCTAGTCGCCCTCCTCCTCGCCTTCGTCCAAGCAAGTCTCCTCGCCATGTTTGACGCCACTATCCCGACCGAGGCCTCCGACCTCCTCGGTTTCAACTCCCTCAAATCGGGACTCCTCTTCATCGCGCTCGATATCCCTTACCTCATCCTCGGCCCTGTCGCGGGATGGGCGGTCGATAAGTACGGGACTAAACCCGCTGCTGTGCTGGGATTCGGGTACTTGGTCCCTGTGCTCGTGCTCCTCCGTCTCCCTGCTTCGGGTGTCGTGGACGGGGAGAAGGCGATCACAATTCTTTGGTGCGCCATGCTCTCCCTTTGTGGCGTGGGGATGGCGGTGATTGGTAGTCCGAGTATTGTGGAAGCGAGCGATGTGGTGCAGAGGTACGAGAAGGCGAATCCGGGGGTGTTTGGGGTGAATGGGCCGTATGCGCAGTTATATGGGTTTAATAGTCTGGTGTTTAGCGCGGGGTTGAGTATTGGACCGGTACTGAGTGGGATGTTGAGGGATAAGGTGGGGTATGGAAATATGAGTGCGGTGTTTGCGGGGATGGCGGGGGGGGACGGCTGTGTTGAGCTACGTGTATGTCGGTGGGAAGCCGAAGGTTCTGAGGAAGAGATAGTCGGACAACTAGATCCTAATTAATGTCGTGGACTACACTAAGCTTGGCTCATTTAGGTCAATCGTTCAAATCATGACGAGAGCCCTGGACGTCACATGCTGATGATTGGAAGGCCTAATTGTGATATAAAAGTCCCATCAGTTTCATCGATTGAGTGAACCAAAAGGGGAGGTGAAAAGATGTCATGGTGTGGCCAAGGTCGCCGCCTCTCGACAATCACAATAACCGAATCAAGACCACGCGTGAAGAGTACCGCGCAATACTTTGCTGCCGATAACGATACGCATCATCACGCCCAGAGCACCATCATTGCCGTCGAGGCTGCAACGGTCAAGATGACTTGGAGGCTCCTGACAAGCGCAGGACATGATCTCTCGTGGCCATGGGAGGTTCGTTCGATCAAGCGTGGCGGTACAGGTACCTTTTACAGCACGAGAACGAAAATGGCACGAATCTGGTAGCTCGCCTGCGGGCACTGCTAAAACTTTATCTGGCATCGGTGAATTCGCTAAGGGGTGATGGATATAAGAAGTGGTGTGCGGACATGTCAGATTCTGGTCCCAACAACCTGGCCCGGTATCACTGGATAATCTGAGATGTGTTCGCGTCAAAATGGCTCCTAAAGCATACTTTGAGGCCCTAGAGTGTACTTATTGTGTGATGCTGGCCATCATCATTGACTACGCAGACGCCTTGACGGAGAACTGGCCCGGTCCGCTCGTCCATCGTCTGGTTGACCCAGCGCCACTGTGGGGTGAGGTTCATGATTGAGCTGCTTTCGTCCTTTGTGAGGCAGATCCGGGAGCCAATTTCGCAGCTCAATTGCTCAGAAAGTGATCAAGCTCCAATAAAGGTCCATGGGAACAAAGCTGTAGGCTGTAGCTCTGACAACCATGCCGATGCACCGTGAAGGATGCGAATGCGCTTTCATGGCGCATTGCATGGGATGGTCCTGTGGCTCCTGCACTATCAAAGTCCAATGAGTTGTCTTGGTGAAGCTGATAGTGAAGTGGTGACGATCGTCATCATCAGTCTTAATAGCGCTTATCGACCTGGAGACTTACTCGACAATTACGAATGGTCGATTGTCTCCGTGCCAACCATGCATGGCCGTCCAATACCATCCCCTATGTTCGAATACCAAACTTAGTTCAGTCTCAATGGTCCTTTTATTGCATCTCTAGGCTCGAGGTAATTGGGAGGCTATGCTCGGCCGCGCAGTACCTGACTGCTGGCTTGAAGTGTGGCTAGCGAGCAATCAGCATGCAGTACTTTCTTTGGAGACCTCTACTCCAGCATAAAATCACAGACACGAGATTGTTTGCCTCATCAAACGAATCAAGTCTCCCGCGGGATGGGCGTTGAGAGATGCCGGTCGCCAGATGCGAAACTCAGGAGAAAGCGACCAGCGAGGTCGCGAGATGGTGAAGCGCATCGTCTTCGCGCACTGGACAGCGTTTCTACCGGGTCCTTGATTGTTCGACTGCTGCGTGATGCGTCATGAGAAGCGCGCAAAGGCACGGAATTTCCTATATCCCATGTATCCCCATACCCTGGAGATTGTAGCCTGTAGCATGATGTTTATGTGACACAAGGAAGCCACTACATCAAGACATAGCCATGAGTTGATCTTCGCTACTATCGCATAAAAGCAACAGCGATCTCTTCCAGAGGCAGGCATAGAGGCTCTTTCAAGGACTGTCAGGTGAACCACGCGGGTCAACGCTTGCCAACCTCTAACCTTGCCTGTCACTCATTCGTTGACAACCCTTGGTCGAGGCAAGCGTGCCTTGGGTGGTGATGTACACCATCGATGGAAACGCAGCCAGATACACACTCGGCAGGCGTGCGTGGCAATATAAGCAGAACCGGTGTCGTTAGTACAGAAGCGAGCGACGAGCCGGCTGCTCATGGCTTGAGATGCAGCCACCTCTTTGGTACTTTGTAGGGGGCCAGTTGTGGACCTCAGATATCTTCAATAGCATGCTTGTGTAGATCGCGCACTTCCTCTTGACATGCCATTGTCCCAGCGGACTGCATATGCATAAAAGAGTGCCAGGTGTAAGCAGTCTACTGATGGGAAGACAAAACAACACGAGTTTGTGATGGCTGCTACGGCTTTTCCACCCTCCGAAGACAGAAGCATGTTCCGTGAGCATCGTGCTGCTGTCCAGCATCACTGCCACTGAGCACGCTACAACAGCTCCAATCAGCGGACTCGCCCGATGGAATGTACATGCTCGGCGTAGCACAGCTCGAATTCTGAGAGGGCATGTTGAAGGTATGGTCGCATGTCCGTGAGTTGGCGTGGGGCACAATTATGTGCCTGGGCAGTCCGAAGGCGTGTTGCAGACTCTGGAGCGTCGAGGTCCATGCGCAGACAGATGTGATTCCACGATGCATCAATCTCCTTTCATTATGTCAAGACAAAAGTAACGCGTCCTGGGGTGATCAATACCAGTGGCAATCTGACAGGATAAGATTTCCCAGGCCCTCGTAGTACTGTACACTTGGAGGGCTTGGTGCAGATCTTCCGCCGGTTAGTTATAAGGCGACCTGGTTATACACTCGGAGATCTCAAATCCATGTTACAGTGCCGCAATGATGTCTGGATCCCGGCATTTACGCTTCGTCGATGGCTGCATCATCCACAGAGTCGGTGACGATCGATATAGGGATGAGTATGGTGACGCTCGACTTCATCGTTGTGCCATTGTGAACCAGTTGCATGGCTGGACATCGACAAGTCAGAGTAGAGGCTCGCCACGTGCACGCAAGCCTGATCACCAAGCATGGAATTTTCCGTGCGTGCGTAAATTAGTCTCGAGATCGGTCCCGGCAGCGGGTTTTATGTGTGGGATGGACGTTTCCAATGGTCTAAGTTGGTAGCATGATGGGAACTGCGCGGGAGCTTCGCAGTGCCACATAGATCAATGGTCCCCGCGAAACGAGTATCCGGATACTGTGAAGTATGAGCAGAGCCTCGTGGACTGGATGTCTTGCCCGTGCGTTCAACGACGATAATGTCTGGACGACCTTTGGCCAGGAGCAGAGATGATGTCCAGCAGCGACATTTGGAACATTGCTCACGACGTGCGCATGCGCTTGATTTCGAATGCTTGGAGGCGCAAATCCAGAGGTCTGCTGGACATTGATACTCGTTGATGACTTTGTGTGATTGTGGTCTGCAAGAACCTGAGCAGCCTTCTATGTGTCCAGAGGAGTAGAGTCCATACGAAGTAGCTCATGCGTCCTGAATGCTTCCAAAGATGAAGCATTATTCCCGATCTCCTGTGGCAAGTGTCACATAAGTGTGAGAGACGCATGATGAGGAATGTTGAGTAGAGAACGGAGAGGGGAGGCGGCCAAGAAGTGTCATGAGGAGATGCAGTTCTTGGTAATGTGGATCCTGCCCAATCTGGGATTTCTAGATCACGCTTGGCAAAAGCCTCCCGATCGACACGCGGGAAAACCTTTCCAGGGTTTCAGATAGAGCTGGACGACGTCGCCCATTCTCCTGTCAAGTCGTCGGCCTACGAAGACGCGGGACAGCGCTGCGCATCCGCGATGATTTGCACCAAGGATATCTTCCAGTCGCCCGACAGCAATTGACAACGTCCAATAGCTGAACGCCCAATTCGGTCTCTTTCGATCTAGTGCCAGGGATGGATATCGGAAGCGAGTCAGGCACCATCACGAAAGTCTAAATGGCGGAGACAGCGGAGCGAAAGGCGAGGGCCAAGGACCTTCATGCACGAAATCACGTTTGGACGCAGGAACTTGAGTCAAGCACGCAGGAAAATGTTGTCTCGAGAGGCCGAATCTCGAATCTTGTTCAACCCCAGATTTGCTTGTATATCTTGCTCTACACACTGTCGCGATTGCCTTTAATCCTCTTGCTCGCTGGCGAACAACATGAGATGGCTGCTCTCGAGCTCAGTCTTGCTCAGCTTGCTCTGCGCAAGCACTAGCGCCCAGACGCTTCCATCTCTACCTTCCTGTGCAGTATGTCTCCGAAGGATTCTCTGCCTTGCAGGAGTATCGCTAATGCGCGCGAACTCAGTTGACATGCACGACGAGTGTTGCCAGTAATCTGTGCTCTTCAGCACTGGATGTTCAGTGCATCTGCGAGAATGCACAAGTCCAATCGGAGATCGAGACATGCGTTCGCGTGGCATGTAGCGTGAAGGAGGCATTGAGTACGAGATCGCTCCCATTATCAAGAAGTGCCAGCAGGCTGACGAAGTAATGGATAGCCGCTCAGAACTTCTCATACACGACTTGCGGGTTTCCCGAACACAATGAGCAACTCTTCGGTTCCCTCGTTGCTCTTATTGGAGGTGTAATTGCGCTATTGGTGGTCATAGCACGTTTGACTGGTCGTTGTCTTGCGACCAAGGTTGGATACGATGACTGGACAATCGTGCTCGCGATGGTACGGCTAGGCCTATGGTGTTATCCTTTCGTTTGGCCCGGACTAACCCTTGACAGCTTCTGAACATCCCCGTGTCGGCGCTCGCGGTACCTCGTATGTGTTTCAAGCCTCAGAATCCCTGGGATATACAAAGACATGCTGACATAGCATACCAGTCGCTCACAATGGTCTGGGTCTAGACCTTTGGACACTTGAGTTTGAGCAGATCACGCGGATGATCTACGTATGTTCCCATATCCTGCTTCCATGACGTGGGAAAGCTGACTAGGTGCAGTACTTCTGGATCGAAGAGATCCTGTACATCACATGTATCGCCGTGATCAAAGCTTCAGTCCTTCTACTCTACCTGCGGGCTTTTCCTGTCGAATGGATGACCACGGCTTCCCGGATACTCCTTGGATTTACGGCCTGCTGGGGCGTTGCATATATGATTGCACAGATCTTCCAATGCTCACCTGTATCCTATATGTGGAAGCAATGGGACGACGAGCACGAGGGAACATGCACGAGCAGGGCCGCACTTGCGTGGTCGCACGCCATCATCAACATCATTCTCGATGTTGTGATTATTGGAATGCCGTTGCCAATCTTGATGAAGCTGCAGGTATCAGTGGGCAGGAAGCTAGGCCTGGGGCTGATGTTCTGTGTTGGCATAGTGTCAGTTCCGAATCTCAAAATGATCTCACGGATACTGATGAATCAATGCAGGGTCACCGTCATAAGCATACTTCGCCTCAGAACCTTGATAACTTTCGGAAACACTCAGAACCCGTCTAGTGCGTCTCGCTTACCCGATTTCATCACCGTTGCTGACCAAACCACAGGGGACTTTGTCGAAGTCGGCGTATGGAGCTTGCTGGAGATCAACCTGGGCATAATATGCGCCTCGATGCCAGGAGTGCATACACTGTACAAGCATGTCGCGCCAACGGTGTCCGCCGCATTGAGCACCAATAAGCGCTCGAGTACTTCCAAGACGAGGTCGAGATCGGGTGCTTACAACTCGGATCCGGAGGCAGATCGCAAGAGTGGACATTTCATCATGCTGCGCGAGACAAGTCCGATGAACAATGGATAAGAAATGCATGATCTTCTTAACTTTCTATCCACCCCACGATTTGCCTTAGCACATGTGTTCCAAATGAGATTGCCACAACGGATTTCCATAGCCCCAGTATGAGAAGCGCTGCATGTCTTCTCGGGCTGCCATCGTAGTGCAGATATGAGTGTCGTACTCGACGCACGCCCAAATCCATGAAGTCGATGCCCATGACAGCGGAAATATGAGTGATGGAGAAGCACTCTCCTGCAGAAAGAGTGGACGCCTCTGATGATGGAATGTTTTCTCGATCGGAGCTTGCATTAATGATTGCAGCTCATTATGCGCTAGCTCATGGTTTTTGGGCGTCACTGTGATGTGCATGCACAATGAAGACTTACGGAAGCCACTACGTCCTTACGACGCAGGTCTCCACTTCTAATGCTTCGGTACGGGATGTCTGTTTCTCCACATCGTTGGATGAACAAAGACAGATGAGATGCTGGATGGCAAAAGCACGACTCGGGTGTACACGTGGTGGTATCTCAGATGTATCAAAACTTTACCATAGGCCTCCATCCACAGCTAATACCTCGAGCCACTACAAAAAGCGAAGTAGATGCTGCGTATGCTGCGCCACAAAACAAGATCAGGGCCGTATAGTTCGGGTCACTGCCCCTACCCAGAACCAGTCCTGACAGTGGAACTCCAGCGAGAGTGGCAATGCTAACTACTCCGTATGCTGTCCCATATCTACTGGCGTACTCCTCCGTTCTGCAAAGTTGAGCCACACAGACCGGCGTCAAGCTGTATGCCGGGCCACTGAAGAAACCGTACAAGACTGCAAAAGAAACAAGACCAGGCAACCCTGAGCCAAAATTGAGCCAGATTCCCAAGATAGCAAATGTACACACGAATGAGCAGAAGATCATGACGTTGAATCGACCGACGATATCAGCTACAGTGCCCGGCATGAATCGTCCAAAGACTGAAGCCGCATTAAGAATCACGAGAATGTGTTTCGACATGCTGTTGGAATGTCTCGCGGATGCATATGTCGTTATATACGTCGGTGGTACCAATACTGCCCAATCGAGGACGAAGATCGCAGCCATCGTGAGCAGGAAGCGCTTGTCTCGGAAACCTCGCCAGTCTAGCAACAGTCTTGCTTGATTACTGTGTGGTAGTCGGGGTTGAACAAGAGCCAGACCGACAAGGAAGCAGCACGCGCTCATCAATGCGAGGAGACGCATGGTCCAGGGATATCCAAGCGATTGAACCGACTCTGTGAAGAGTACAGGGTAGACAACGCCTCCAACTCCGCCAGCTGATGTCGCTAGACCTGTGGCCAGGGCGCGATTCTGCTGGAACCACTGTCCAACGATGGCAATAGTTGATGTCCACAGGATGGAAGACGAGCTGCCGCCCAGGCAGCCGAACGCAAGGAGTTGCTGGTAGTAGTCTATTCATTAGTTCCGTAGCATCTGTACCCAGATCATAGACATACCTGTGCAGAGACTGGTGCACAAGAGCATAACGACTAGTCCGATGCATCCGACGGGTAATAACACTTTCGACCCGTATCTGTCAAATACCGGACCTGATTTGGTCAATATGCAGAAGTCCCAAACGTGAGCATGGGGAATCCTTACCAACAAGGAATCCGCAAAAAAAGAATAGAAAAGCAAACGTGCTGAAGATCCATGCAACATCGCTTTCACTGTAAGCTTGTAGATAATTCTCGAGTAACCATGCCTGGAAAATGCCGAGAGAATTCAGCAGCCCGGAAGCTGGAAAGAGTATGAGCCAGGCGCCCAAGACGACGCTGTAAGCCTTCCAACCATGCTCTGGGTAAGCAGACACGGAGAATCCTTCACGATCGAAGCTCTCCATCATCCAAAACAAGTTTATCGGTTACGGGTTGATGATGGAGCAACCAGATTTTTATGAGCACGGTAATGGAGCACCAGATGGACTTGAGTTGCTGTCAAAATGACCAATCACAGGGGCTAATCCAGTGTGTACAAAAAGGTCAAGCCGCAGGGTCTCACGGGCGAATACTATATGTACAAGATCTCGCACGAACATACCTCAGCAGTGAGCAAGCGTATTGAAAGCAGCTTAACGCTGTAAGTGCCGGTGAAGAGTGTATCATCATTGACTAAGGCGGTCATCTGGCTTTCATGTTGGACTCGGTAGACCCGTGGGGATGGTACTTAACCAAACTGGTTGTCTTGCATGTATACAGGATAGTCGAAGCCAGCACCCAAGAGTTGTGATAGACAGCTGAAGCGTCATGATGCATGCGCGGAACGAATGTTAGAACGCGGGAGCCAAGCACCTCATGGACTGCATAGCATCGTCTGCTTGTGCCCTCTCCAACATCGGTCATGATGGGATGTCGCCATAGGCGCATCCTGAGCGGATTTTCCCCGACCAGAAAGCAGCGAATCTGCTGCAATGAGGCATGGACCTGTGTAACTATTCTTTGTGTTCATGTGTTCAGCGTGTGCCGGTAGAGAGGCGGTCCCCTAACCAGTCGAGAAACATGCGTCGACTTCTTTTGACAAGAATGCTGGGTATATCCAACAACGCCTCCAGATCCAAAGTCCCACCTGCGCCTTTTTTGTACCACCAAATGGAATTCGCGTCAAGCAGCCACAGCAGTCGCGCCCAATCCTTGGACATCATTTGGCGCCTCCCCCTCCGCCTTGCCAAATCTTGCATCCACAACTTTCTCAAACTCAGCGATTACCTCACTCTTGACATCGTACGTGAATTCTTTGGCAGGGTACGATCGGTCCTTGACTTCATCACGGTACTGCTCAATCGCCTTATGCGCTTCAGACCAAACATCCCCGTACCTCTTCACAAACTTAGGCAAGTACCTCCCAGGAGGGTAGTTGCCCAGCATATCGACCTGCACAAGCACCTGTCCACTACATCCATTCCCCGCACCGATACCTATCGTAGGGATGGAAAGTTTACTCGTGATGATGCTCGCGATCTCCGGCGGGATGGCTTCAAGCACGACGCCAAACGCGCCTGCTTCCTGGACTGCGAGCGCGTCATCGAGGAGGGCGAGCGCGGATTTGACTGTTTTGCCTTGGACGCGGAAACCGCCTAGTGCGTTTTGGCGTTGGGGCGTGAGGCCGACGTGCGCGAGGACGGGTATACCGGCATTTGTTATCGCGGAGATTGTGGGCGCCATCTCCCTCCCGCCCTCGAGTTTAACCGCGTGCGCACGTCCGCGCTTAATCATCTCAATACTACTCCTAACCGCTTGCTCGCCGCTAACCTCATAACTCCCCATCGGCAGGTCCCCCACCACAAACGCTGACCGCGTCGCCCGACTCACAGCGCGCGACGCGAAAATCATCTCTTCCATGGTTACTTCGGAGGTGTCTTCGAGGCCGAGGGAGACCATGGCCAGGCTGTCCCCGACGAGGATGATGTCCATGCCGGCGTGGTCGGCGACGTGCGCGGAGGGGAAGTCGTAGGCTGTTAGCATGGTTATGGGTTCGCGCCGGCGATACATGCTACTGAGGGTTTGGAGTGTGACTTTCTTGCGTGGGTTGGAGGGGGGGAGACCCATGGGGGAGTGCGAGGAGTGGCGGATGCCATTGCTGGTTGCTAGTGGCATGAGGGGTCGTGACCATGCTCTTGAAGTAGGTGTGAGGGGCGACGACGAGGTAACTCCATTGTAGATGCGCGAGGCGAGACGATTGCCTATGGCACGAGACATGTTCTACTATGGATCGTGTTGTAGCTGCTGCGGCGGCGGTGGTGACGGCGTGGTCAAGGCGGGACACGAATTGGTGGGTGTGTTGAGCCGGGAGAATAAGAACGCAGGATTTGCGGAGCCATTTGTGCGAGAAACGCCGTGACTTTTATGCAACTGCGTCGTGAAGGTATCTACGCCGTAGTTTTGGAGTTGAGCTTCATTCGCGCTCGCATATCCCACTTTAGCATCGGCCCTGGATTGCGCTTATGTACCTAATGATACAGGACATGATTGGCAGATTCACATGCTGAGGCCAGCATTAGGCTACTTCGAGCGTAAAAAACGAGCTTCTCGGCTTTGAGGCGCTGCATTCCAGCACAGCCGAGGGCAAGGGACGTCGAATGCGGGATGCGACGTCAGATTTTGCCGGGTCCAGATTCGGCTTCGCGGAGAACGCACGCGAATGAGCTCGCGTGACCTTTTACCTTAGTGCTCACGACCTTTTTTTCAACTCATTCTCGCAAATGGGTTCACGCATGAGCAGTGCTGAGCCATGGAATTAGTTTAGCAGTCGTGGATTCACGCAGCAGAAACCAGTTCTAGATACTGCACTGTCACGTGACTTCGAAATGAATTGCATAGTCGTGGCTACATAGAGATGCTTGCTTAATGCATGAGATACATGTTCTTGTCTTCTGGCCCAGTCTTGAGACGAAGAATTCTCTGTGAGCGAAGCTGGGCACACCTAGACCTCCAGGATGGATCTGCTTTGTGAAGTCACAAGTGACCTCTCGACCATATCTCAACTCTGGTACTGGTTCGGGAGTGATCAGATCCCATCGATGGCTGGGAATCGCAACAATCCGTCACCGTGAACACCAAGCAATGCAAAATCAGCAGCAAGACTCCGACGAACAAGCCTCATCTCCGCACCCTCGTCAATGATGCACGCGGAACCATCCATCCCGCCCGCAAGGCTGAGCCACCCGCTGATTGGCCAACGGCAGCCCCGCGTCCAGCGAATGGACCTGCCCTGATGTCCCGCCGCGAGCAAGCAACCACCATCGGATCGTCGTCACGCGTGATCACTCTGACTACACGTCCACCTACCGTGCTCCGTCTTTCTCTCTGCTGTTGACTCAAGCTCTCCTTTACTTACTCATCTCCTGCTGCTTCCTGATCCTACGAACACGAGCTGCCTTTGTCCTGACCTGACGATTCCTAACGACCTGACGATACTGTATAGTGGGGCACAACCAGACTAAGCACAAAGAAGTCCACAAGCCACGAAACTACCCCTTGTACGCGAGACGGAAGGGAAACGAGCAGTTCAAGCACTCTGAGACTTCACGACTGCGCTCCGTAATCTCCCCACGACGGGGGTGGCGGAAGCTTTGAAGCTTATCCGATCAGCATACTTCACCATCGATCACGAAGCAAGCGCACACCATCTCAACTCTCTCGCGACAAAAGCACGGCCCTGCTCACCTCTAGAGTGACAGCGCGTGGGGGAGATATAAGGGAGAACACTTAGCAGTGGAGACGGCATAGTTCGGCGGACAAGATGTCGAGTCCGAAGAGGAGGATAGAGATGGATGTACGTGAGTCCTGTGGTCGTTTGGACGTCTGGTTCAGCAAGTCTCATTGGTGATGTGTACGGCATTGAGGATGTGGAAGGGGAGTGGGACTTGCTGAGCTGGACCTGGGGATGTGTGTTTGTGATTGTGCGGAAGAGATGCTGACTTGAGCGTGGGCAGGTTATGAAGTACGTTTGTCCACAATGCACAGCGTGCGATTGATAGAACGACCCATTCACGAGTCTGGCGCAAGAGTATTCAATGCAGCTGGGATTGGCAATGGCACGAGACTTGGGAAGCTATACTGACGTTCACTTTACAGGATGTACGTTTCCTCAGCCACCTTCGCCACATTATGAGAAGAGGCCCGGCAGGATCTGGCCTGCTCGCTCGCCCTCCACACGCCTTTCTCTTGCGCATGGATTGGGACTAACATGGCAGTGAAGGTTGATGAGCGACTACGAGGTAACACTCGTGAATGACAACAGTTCGTACTTTCCTCCCTTCCCTCTTCCATGCAACTTGCTGACAATAGCCTTCCACAGTGTACGCTCCCTTTTCACACCTTCGCGTCCGCGCACAAGACTCACAGCAAGCACAGGCAAGAATTCTACGTGCGCTTCAAGGGACCCACAGAAAGTGCGTACACGGGTTTCCTCGTTCATCATTACGTTGGCAGCACTAATCATCACCTTCACAGCCCCCTTCGTCGGCGGCAACTGGAAAATCCACGTCGAGATTCCGGATCAGTACCCCTACAAATCCCCCTCCATAGGCTTCGTGAACCGTATCTTCCACCCTAACATCGATGAGTTGTATGCTATCCCCCTTCTCCTTTCCCATCCCCCTTTCTCCCTCTACCCAATCTCCCATCTACCCTGCCTCCCACCTAGTCTGAAGTAATTGCTGACGCATGACCCAGATCAGGCAGCGTATGCCTCGACGTCATCAACCAGACCTGGTCCCCGATGTACGACATGATCAACATCTTCGAGGTCTTCCTTCCGCAGCTGCTGCGGTACCCGAACCCGACGGATCCGCTGAATGGGGAGGCGGCGGCGTTGATGATGCGGGAGCCCAAGGCTTATGATGCTAAGGTTAAAGGTGAGTTCGTCGACCGCAGGGAGACCCTGAGTGTGGCGAGGTTGCGCGGCGAGGGGGGAAATGGCTCGGGGAGTGAATGCTGGGAGAGTGATTGCTGACGCACATCCAGAATACGTGCAGAAATACGCGACGAAAGAACATGCGGACGAGGCGGGCGAGGATAGCGAGAGCGAGGATGCGATGAGTAGCGTGGGGAGCTTGGGTGAAGACGGGGAGGATGATGATGAGGAGGTTGCGGGCACGATGGAGCAGGTGTGATGGGATGTTGTTATTGCTCTTGCTCTCGGGGCGTCATGAGATGGGGACGGTGTTATGGCTTGCTCTGGGACTTTGATATGGGATTGATGGGAGGCAGGCTCGTGGGTGTGTATATTCTTCACTTTTCATGAGATGCTGAGAATGTGATCATGGCTCTCTATTTCACTTGCTCTAACAGGTCCCGCTCTCATATCCGTGTGTGCCCGCTTCATGTCGCAAATTCTTGCGTGAAGAACGTACAGTGGAGGCATGACCAATCATCGCCCAAGGCTTCGGGCTTTCCGGCGATGTCCGTGAGGTGCTGCTGCGAAAGAGCCTGGAGCTATATGGGAATGGCGAATGCGGTTTCTGCTACCGTTCCGGATCGATTTCGAAGCTGAATACGAGGAGCTGCTCCGCGGCTCGCTTCCAATATAGACCTTCTCGCTACGCCTCCACGCTGGACGATCAACGTTTTGCCTCATCGTGTACGAACCATTGGGTCTGTCGGCGCTTGCTCGTGTGCCTCGCGGGTTTTGGAGCCAGTGATCAAGAGCTTGGATGTGCGGTTGGGACGTGTATGATAACGATGATGATCACCGTCACGAGCAGATCTTGCGTGAGCGTCTGGTCGACACGGTCCGCTGTCGGTAGGGACAGCATTCCATGGATCGTCTTACGCGCATTTGCAGGAATGAAGTACCATGTGCTGTGCGTTTTTATGGTGACTGGGGACTCCCCTTGCACGATTCGAAGCCAAGTCGCGCTCCCAGTATGGCTGCACGCCCTTGCAATTCTCTGGCCCCAGACTGAAGTGGATAGATGGCTCATTTTTGACCTCTTGGCCAGGAGACATGGGCATAAAACCCTCTAGATTCCGTGGACTTGGGTATCAACAAGAACAATTTACATCCGCTTCAGAATGTTGCGACGACTGCTGTCTTCCTCTGCCTCAGAAGACTGATGAAAGATGCCTGAAGGGTTCGGTGGCTGGAACGTGCGCAAATTATCCGGTGATGAACATCAGCACGAATTGCAGGATGATTGTCGGCGCATCAAGGCGCAGGAGTAAAACCCTACGTTTAACACAGCCCTGCTTCATCGTCCATGGAAGTACCGTGCTCCAACGTTCATTACATATACATCGTAGGCGCGTAGAAGATCTTATATGGTGTTCATTTTGCGCTCAGCAGGCCTACAGCTATCTCGAAACGCTAGCGAGATCTTCTCGATCGCCACGTGAACATCGCTCCCACTGTACTCGTCGCATAAAAACAATGTGCAGTCAATGGCGTTGCATAGCAATGACTTATCTGCAAAACCTATGCCATGGCCACGCGTCGTCGACCATGGAGCAGTCGAGTCTAAGGAAATGTGACAGGTGAAGAGCTTGGAGACATAGAACTGGGGAGACGCCCGGAAGCAGCTGGAATCATGTGCACGCAGAATGGAGCCCGATGGTGGCGATGGTGATCGGCAGCATGGACAGAAGCCTGAGTGGGGATGTGACATCACATATCCAGATTGCATCTTGCGCCACTCACGGCACGACAATCTGACACCCGCCACAATGGATTGATGCCGATGCGATTCTTGGATCAACGCATACTTTTATGCTCAATACCAGATTGCAAAGTCTTGGTGCGCGAAAAGTCGAACTGATCCGAGGTCGGCATGGGGCCACGCATACTCACTCACTTCTTGCTCGAACAAAGGATCTTCTAAGCTAGCAATGGAGTGGCGCGCTTTGCTCTGCGGCTAGGTTTCGCAATAAATTGAACTGCTCTGCACAGAAGACAGAGTAAGCTGGAATATCCGCCATGTTCCATGGTTGGCTTGTGGCCCCTGGTCCCGCAGGTGGCGAGAAAACGCGTGGTTGTCATCTGATACTGAAGAGCTTGGATATGGAAACCTGGAATGTGTTGATGATGTTACTCAGCAGCTCGGACAGAACTTATTGCGGGAGTCGCGGATATCGAGATGGCCATGAGGAGCGCACGGCACGACACGCTGGAGAAGCGTTGGTTTGCACATTTGCAGGTTTTCTCTATGATACGAGCCATGCTTTTATGCTGGCCACCCTATACCACGAGCTCGAAAATTCGAATAACGTGCTGACGATGCGGAATGGGGTCGATTCCAGCGCGCTCGGCTTTCGATCACGCATAGCTGACGATGCACATGGGTCGCTGAGCATAAATGCAGGCATGATCCCACGTGCCTGGAAAGGCTCAGGAACACCAGAGCATGGTTGATGATGATGCTCCCGCCCCGCATACTTGACCCAGCCGTCCGCGGACATTGCCCAAGCTGGTTGTGTTACACCAACAAGGATGTGCCACTGTTGTTGAGCGTCATCGTCAGTAGTAGAAACGCCGCCTGGCTTTCGGCTCCGTTGCCCATGCAACGCATTGCCCCCAACACTTGTGCCCAATTAGATGCCAATGCGTCGCTCTTCGAAGCATGCTGCATCCCTCGCAGACGGCCATAGCGATTCGGGCCCGCCAGTATCTGCCAGTTCAGATGCATTGTCTGGGCTTGACGGTGGTAAGCTTAGAGCTCAGCAAGATGGCAGAATAGCTTGGACTTATATGCGGAGGCGAGACCAAGCAATTGTCTCATTGGCACGCATTGCTCGGTGCAGATTGCTGCTATGACATGACTCTTGTCACGCATATCTCAATGGTTGGAAGATCCGCAGCGTCAATGTGCAGGAACTTTTCGTGGCCCCAGTCGTCTCTAGTTTCGTGTCCAGGCTTTGGGAAAGATGGTGAAGAGCTCGCATTACCTATGCTGTTGCTAGGAACGATGCTGACATACAGCAGCACAGACTCAATTCGGTCTTGGGTCCAAATACCGCAAGCAGGGCCAGCCAGCGGACAACACGGCACATGCATACGATTCTCTCCGTGGTTTTGCTGACTTTGTTATTGAAAGGAGCTGTGCTTTGTTGCGTACAGCATCTTCTACCAGAGGGTATTGCACATGCTGGAGAAGCGGCCAAAGGTTAGCACAGGTCTGTCGAGTCCTGGCGTGCGAATAATGCCGTTCCTGTGGCTGAGCATAAAAAGAAACATTTCTGCCCTTCAATACGTTGCAAACACCCTGGTCGGAAGAGCAAGAGGCGGTCGAGACCAACGTTCCCGTTGCTCAGCTTACACGTTCCGTGTCGCAGGCAAAGCTGCTGGTTATCCTTCGCGAACAAGCGCATTTACTGCTAGTGCGCATTATCGCCGCTGGAAGGCTTTCTGTCGGATGCTGACCTCACATGAAAAATTTGATTACATGGCACCAGAATTCATCCAGCAGATGTCCACTTCCGGGGACTTGGGACGCTTGACTTCCGATGTGCTACCGTTTGCCTGGACATCTTGAATGAGCTTTTATATGTTACAAAGAACGCACCTAAAGCGCTCTAAAGATGCCCACCAAACCTGCAGACGATCTAATGTGTCTCGTAGCTCATCGTCTCTGTCGCAGAAAAGCCCGTGTGCTGGATAACATGATGTCGACAGCACTTGCTGACTCGTGGAAGCCATGCGCGATAGGTTGTTTCCGTTTGCTAAATGATTCGTTTGACAGGTTGCACGATCGCAAAGAGCATGGGGACACAGCGACGAAGAATTGGTCATGTGAAACTCGGGGCTTTTCACGCAAGCTTGAGCGTGATGATGGCGATGACGTTCAGCAGCATGAGCAGAATATCTCCCGAACCTTGAGTGAGAGTAAATTGCCGTGGTCTTCAATGCGCCACGCACAGCACCCTGTTCCTTGGTCGCTGGTTGGAATTGTGCAATTTCGACCTTGGGATTGAAGACAGCTTTATGGTCGGGAAACCCCTTGCAGAAGACCTGCACATGATCGAACCACGCGGTCAGAGCTATATCATTGACCTGCTGTAGCTAGGACCACAATCGAATGATGCAGCCCTGAGCATAAAAGCAACTTTACTTTCTTGTCTCCAACGCCAACAGTGCAGCTCATCATGTATCCTAGATCCGAGGACGAGGCATGTTTGTCGTTGCATGTCTTCGCTGCTCAGACCCACTTGACAAGCTATTCACGGTTTTGTGTGGGCTACATGCGCTGATGACGACGAGCAACATCACTCTGGAACGTAATTTTGCTGGTGTTCAGACTATATGGCGGCAACATATACCAAGGAACGACGATTGCACGACGAAGAGCGATCACAAGCTTCTGTCATGGTCTCCTACAGGTCTGTTTGACAGCTTGAAAGCTCTTATATGTGTTCCCATTTCTAGACTCTAATGAAGGCCAATGATCCAGTCAATCAATGTGCTCTCCACATAAAAAGATTCGCGCTTGGCCACGTCAAGTCTACAAACGCGTGTGGAGAGACGTTCGCATGTGAGCGCTGTTCTGTCTCGAACAAATTGGATCTCGGCGCCAATGTCGAGGAAGCTGGAGCCTGGACATACGACGACAGTGCGCTGTTGATGATGATACTGAGCATGTACCGCCATAAGCTTCAGTGGCAGGCCAGCCATTACGAAGTTATTGCCATGGTACAAGATCTGCATGGTCACACCCATTGAGGTACTTGTGGTACTACTTTCTGCTATTCCCATTGTGCGTGGCAACTGGCCTTTTATACTTGCAGCGAACATTCTTGTTCCTGCGAATGTTCCGTGCTTTGGAGGTGCGACTGGAACCCGCTGAGTCTGGTCCTCGGCCTCTCTCGGTCCGGCACTTGGGTTCAATCGCCTCGTGCTACTACTGCCATGACCAGCGAGCAAGTCGAAAAACAGCATCGCAAGTATAAACATGGGTACAGACAGAGCTCTCGCAAAGACAAGAAAGAAATTCGAAGCAGGTTGACTGGCTGATCATGGCCGCTCAATGTACGTCAAGTAGCATGTTGCGTTCGGAGGTCATGACCTTTGAATATGCCGGCAACGCACGGGCTTGAACACAGTTCAGAGCAGTTGTCGCGCTGGTGAGGTAAAGCTCAAAAGGGCGCAGCTTCAACACATCAGATGGAACGCTCCGCTTTCTATACTGTGCAACAAGAGCACCGTGAGTCTAATGATCGCCGGTCAATAATAATGACAATATTCGACATTGCGACTTGAGTTCCGAACACATTGGTATCGGACATCTTCTGGGACGTGCTGGTGAGCACTAAAGTCTTGCTCCGTACAATTGGTGGAAGTGGCGTTGTTCCGCAGCACGATATGCTCTGCCGTTGATCTGCTCATAATCATGTGTTGAGATGGACGCTGATCGCGACAGCGCAAACTTGAACAGGTGTGAGACTTCCAGAAACTGCTTCTGTGGCAGCACTGTCTGTGGCAGAACCTTGTATCAAACGCAAGACTCTAGGTAGAAGTTGCGCATATCACAGCCCGAGGGGGACACGACTACTGGGTAGCGACCAATGTGCTGGGTGCACTCGGCAATCTGGCATCTGGTAGGCTAGGCATAAGATGGGCTCGCTGAGCCCGACTGCGATGGCCAAGGCACTCGTGGCCAGAGCAGAATGGTGTGCAAGTCGGCGTCAGCTAGAGTCAAAGGATTAGTCGCGGTCCACCAACAGAGAGTTAGGTCTGTAATACACTCCCAATCCAATTCAACTGTTGATGTTGAGCATCAACATGACTTGACACTAAGAACATCCCGCGCGTCCTCGGGTGCAAGAGCCTGGCATGTCACACAGAAGTCTTTTTAAGGGGCAACAAGCCATCAGCAGGTTGCGAGACACGACCTTCGGCTGCTTGATATCATATGCCCTACGCACATTTATTATACTCGGGGTCGGGTCAAGCCCTATCCTGAGATCGCTGGCTACCGTACCTTCCAAAGCATCGCCATCGGTAGCATGCAAATATGCTGCATCTTCGAGCATGCCACGTAAAGGACGGCTTGAGACTATGGCACAATCGTACTATGCAGGTTGGTGTCGGCCACAGCTAGGTCTGTCCGCTTGTCCAGCAGAGATATGTCCCTGTCAGCTGTTGTCTCACTACACTGGATGTGCAACAACGGTGCTCGATAACACTGATCACCACTGCACTCTACAGCGAACTTCCTGTGCTCTTACATGGTCTCTGCAAGTCCCTCTGGGCGTTACTTCATCATGTCGTCGAATCTACGTTCTCGCTGTACCCGTGGCGATGGTGATGGCCTTCGTCATGCCATTTAGTGTATTATTGACTTCTCGCGATATGAGTGTGTTCGACGGCCAGCCCCATTTGTTCCATGGCCCCAGCGAAAGACGCCAATCAAGATCTGGCGGAGGAAGTCTGTTGTATCGTCCTTGCAGAGTTTCATGCTCTCAATCAGTCGTTGCTAGCTCTGCACTTATACTCCTGGGCGTGCAGTGGGAAATGCGAGGGCATTGGGGGGACACAAGTTTTATTGCTATCGAGGCCGTGGTAATCCAATGTGAGAGCCGTTCGGACTTGCCATGCTGCGTGTGGTCGGAGAATTGGTTCTTCATGATACTTGTGCTTCCATTGACCTCGACAGTGATTCGGCTGGAACTATTGTGGAGCACGACCGCTTGCTCGGAACATTGTTTTGCACATTTTCGAGTCATCTTTCCAATCCAGTATCTGAGCATGATTCAGATTGTCTTGGTGAACATTCGGGTAACGTGACCCAGATCGAGCATCCTTGATCCTGATTTCGACGCGTGCCCGAGCGAGGATTGCGATGATTTCTGCATGATCGGATCCGGGTGCTCACTCGTCCGTGCTATGCTATATGCACACTGCGTAAGTCAGCCGCAGAATGCGATAATGCTAGACTTCTAGCTCATGTAAAGACGACGGAAATGATTGCGACGGATGGCTGCGGAGAGTGAAACATGGCAAATGTCTCCACATGGGGCAGCAAAATGTGGATGTCAGAACATGGGCTTTGCCGATCACGAATTTACTCCCGTGCAACTGATGAGAGGGGAGTCCCCATGGAGACATGGCTGAACGCAATTAAGAGAGAACGACTTGCTGTCGGCGCTAGGAGAGACCATCTTTGAACAGCATATTCTGAAATGCATATCATGATCAGTATGACTTATATGTTGACTTTGACATGCGGCATCCCGGCAACTAAGGACGCGTTCAGGTTGGCTTGCCCTGCATTCATCGGATAGTCGTTCGGAAAGCAACCGAGCATCCCCGGATATTGTCTCCACAGCTTCTAATCTGGACCTCGTTATTCCCACGAAATCCATTGGGTACCGACGCGGAGGATTATGGGGTCCCCACGAGGGAGAAACATATATCTGACTTTGATCGACATTGTTCTCTTTCTACTTCCATTCCATCCTTCGCGTTCAGTACTTTTCATGTTTCGTTTTTAGCACCATGGAAGACAAGACCACATACGAAGAGCACGATCATCGTCATGTCGATGACATTACACGACAAGAGACGCAGGATACCTTCAATCAACGCCACATTGCCAACGTGACAGGTGTAGACAGCGACACGATCGACAAGTCCTACTGGATCTCGCCGCGGTTCTTGGGCTCAGTCTCTGCAATTGTCTTCGTCGCCAACAGTCTGTTCTTTGGATACGCGATTCCAGTCAACATTCTCAATGTCATCAATGAAGACCTGGGTAAGCACATGTGGAATAGAACTCTGCGATACGAAATGCTGATAGTTGAACAGGTCCCTCAGCCGACATCTCGCTCGTGACACTCATCAACACGCTTTGCCAGGGTGTCGTCAACCTGCTCGTCGGCTCTATCTCCGACATCATCGGTCGACGATGGTTCTTGATCGGCGGTCAAATCTTCGGCATCGTGGGTGCAGTCCTCGGTGGCGCATCTAAGAACGTCAACATGCTCGTCGGTACTGCTGTCTTTACCGGCATCGGTGCAGCTTGTCAGCTGACATACCCATTGCTGGTTATGGAGATCGTGCCAAACAAATTCCGAGGAATTGCTCAAGCGTTGATCTCGCTCGCTGTCCTGCCCAGTCTTGGTTTCGGTCCAATTGTTGGACGTGCCATCATCGAAAGCTGGGGCTGGCGAGGGACCTACTGGGTCTCGGCCATCATTAATGGCGTCGGACTTGTCCTGCTCTTCGTGTTCTACTTCCCGCCCAACTTCGGTGATCTGCAAGACAAGAAGTCCTCGTGGCAGCAAACCAAGGAAATCGACTACCTCGGTTTTACGCTATACGCCGGAAGTATTATTTGCATTCTGCTTGGTCTCAGTAAGTCGGGGTGGCATAACTCGACAGACAGTGGCTGACTGTGGGACAGCTTGGGGCGGCCAGCAAGATCCGTGGTCAAGTGGCAAGATTATCGCGTTGCTCACTGTTGGCTGCGTGGTGCTGATTGGATTCTTCCTCTATGGTGAGTCTTCGGAAAGATATTATCGTGCTGGCGGGAACATACTGACCGCACTTGCAGAGGCTTTTGTGCCCCTGAAGTCGCCGCTTCTGCCGATGAACTTGTTCAAGATCCGCAATTATGTCATCGCAGTCATCGTCGGTACCATTGGCCAGATGAGCTACTACGCCTTCAATGTCTTGTGGCCAACGCAAGCGACCGTCCTCTATACCACAGATAATCTCACACTCGGATGGATGGGAAGCACCACAGGTGTTGCGCTTGTCGTTGGTGAGCTTGTAACAGGGCCATTGCTGAAGTTCGGCTTTGTTCGGACCCAGCAAGTGGCAGCATGTGTTGGTCTCGCGATCTTTGGCGGTCTTATGGCATATGCGAATGAGGACAGGCAGAGTCTTGCAATTGCAGTAAGTGGCCTTGGGCTGATGACATGAGGCTAGGCAGACAGCTGACAGGTCATACAGTGTACCGCCGTTTCGGGTTTCTTCATTGGCTGGATCGAGGTCGTCGCGATTGTGGTGGCTGGTCTCGTCGTTCCTCCAGATGAGATCGGTGTTGCGCAAACCTTCTTCAGCTCTACGAGAGCAGTCTTCGGCACTGTTGCTAGTACGTCGGAGTCATGCAATTTTCTTAGTCCATGCTGACCATGTTCCAGCTTCGATCTACCTTGCCATCTACACTGGTCGGCTGAACACGAACCTTCCAAGCCGAGTCGTCGAGTACGCAACAAACGCCGGCCTTCCAGCGTCAAGCACGACAGATCTTCTCACTGCGTTGGGCAATGGTACCACCGCAGCATACGAGCAGGTCCCAGGCTCGAACGCAGGCATTGTAGCAGCGATCGCAGATGGCACGAAGAGCGCACATGCTTCTAGCTTGTCAGTCGTCTATCTGGCTAGTCTGGCATTCGCAGGCACCGCACTAATCTCCGCATTCTTCTTAACGTCAGTGAAGAAGTACATGACTGGATTCGTGAACAAGCAGGTGGATGGCAAGTCGAGGCGGGTCGACAAGTTTGATGATGCAGATCTGAAGCATGAAGCATGAGCAACCATGAGAAAAGTAGCTGGCTGTGACAGCCCCAGAAGAACTATGTCGAGGACGTGTTAGACGGGACAGCTGTCAGCAACATTATACATTAGATACCCGCAGAAATCATAATGATTGCTTGTCTCTCTCTACCAAGTCTGCTCAGCTTATGATCGTAATGTTGTAGCTCCGCACGAACGCATGTGGGAAGGCATTGGCTAGCTCTGTGATGTGGAGTGTTGAGCCGGCTTGCTGGAGTTGTGCAGTGCTCAAGTCGTTATGCGAGCCATGAATACCAGAACATCGAGAATTGAAACCTGCGATCGTGATGTTTGCGAGAGCGTTCATGTCTTCGAAGTCGCCTCGTACGTCGACAGTAAGAACGCCACCGCTATACATGAACTGCGCAATACATCAGACTCGGGCTTATAATCATTCGCGTCACAACTTACCTCAACATTCTTGGTCGCACTTGCGAAAGTCAAGCCATCATCCAAGAAAATCTCACCGCTCGCTTCGCCTTTCGAGTCGAGAGCAATGATCAAAGACCAAGGGCTGGCCCTAGTAGTCCTCGTTGTGTTACCCGGTACCTGTGTTGCAAGTACGGTACCGCCTCGGATGTGCACGTTGATATGCTCTAGTGGCGCGTCCAATGTCTTGTTTTGGCCTGCCTGCACATCAAGCCGCTGAAGAGTGTACCAATCATACCATGGCTCAGTCCCGGGGAAGACGCCTTGTACTGTGGTTGCTTGTGGTACAAGTACAGGCGTGATGAGGATGGAAGGCCCGACCATGAATTGGTTATCGACCGCAGCCAAGCTCGGATCGTCTGGAAACTCCCACGCGAGGGCTCGCATCACAGTATCGCCGACCTGATTTGCCTTCCAGAACAGAGTATATGTGTACGTTAGGAGCGCGAATCGCACACGAATTGCTCTTCGTGTAGCCTCAGCTGTTGAAGCCCAGACATAGGGCTCCTGGGAGATCGTGTTCCCTGGGCGACTGTTGTGGTTGCGGTACAATGGGAAGAATGCAGAGAGCTCCATCCACCGTGAGCACAGCTCGTAGTCGCTGTTGAACTGGAAGCCACAAGTCTCGACTCCGAAGTATGGGATGCCTGCGATGGAGAAACCCAGGGCCTCTGAAAGAGTCATATACATGTTTCCCCACTTCGAGTTCGCATCACCACCCCAGTGCCCTGTGAAATTGCCATCGCCTGGTGAAGTGGATCTTGAGAGCACAAATGGTCGCTTGCCAGAGAAGACTTCCAACAGCCCATTGTAGCTAGCCTTGCCACTCAGATGTCCGTATAGGTTGTGGGTTTCGTAGATGGTGGTGTTGAACTCGTCGTTGTGGGTAGCATATGGTGCGATTTGCCAATACTCGAGTGTATGCCCTGTCAACGTGTTGTTAAGCGCATATGGAGGATATCGAATATTGCGGGCGCCGATTGTTGGTGAGGCATACGAAGTGACCTGCGTGCCCATGGTCGTTGTTGGCGTGGGATGGTTGAGCATCAACGAAGACATCGCGCTGCTGGCGACAGCTGCTTCCGAAGCGTTGCTGAGTTCGAAGCCTTCCGGGTACCCAAAGGACACGATGTTCGGCTCGCCAGGTAGACCGTATGCGACATGGACAGGTTGCCTGTCCAAGTTCCCCGTGCCACAGCTGCCTGTGCACCAACTAGACAAAACATTGATGTCGAGCCAAAAGCCATCCCACGGCAGTTGCTGCTGCCAAAGCTGAAGCTCGTTCGTCCAGTATTTCTGAGAGCTATTGACCAAGAAATCTGGCCAGGCACAATAGCCCGGCCACTGAAGTCCAAGATATGGACCATCCTTGCCTTGCCCTTCTCGCAGATATGTGCCAGACTGCATCAAACGATCAAACGGTGGATTGGCATCCGACTCATTGTTAGGATTCGGTGCATAGATGTTCGGATCTAGAATCGGCATCCAGTATTGACCATTCGCGTGCAGCCTGTCAAGAAAGTCTTTGAACTCATCCAGCGGATATCCAACAGGATTATTCAAGAAGTCGCGGTATTGGAACATGTAATCTAGATCACTCCAGATAATCTCGAGAGGGATGTCTGCATCAGCATACCCATCAACGATGCCGTGAAGCACACTGACGTTTGCGTAGCCCCACCGATTCTGACCATTGCCCAGTGCCCAGTAGGGTGGAATCATTGACGTCCCGACCACGCCGATCTGATACTGGCGGATAGCTTCTTTGACAGTGGGACCACCGAAGAAGTACAAATCGAAGCTGCCTCCAATAGCTCTATACGTGAGTGATGTCTCTCGGAAAAGCCATTCCTGACCATGCATGTTTCGGCCAAAGACGGCGTGAGACGTGCTCGAAGAGTTTTCGTATCGTGTCTCGACATAGACAGGATGGACAGAATGCATGTTGGCGCTCATTGGCTGATCGTTCTGGACATTGTATTGGTTCCAGAATGTCTGCGTGTAATTGTTCCCAATGCGAAAATTGCGAATGGACTCTGGTAATCCGTATGCGTTGTAATCCGGCACCATGGATGTGACCAGTTCGAGAAATTGGTTCTCGAATACTATCTTGCTGCCAAAGGTATCGAAGATAGCCTTGCCGCTGCTTGCTCGCACGACCTTGAATTGGAACGAGGGCTCGTTGGTCCATTCGAACTTGAGATCACTGCTGTTCGATGTGCTACTACCCGAGCTCTTCCCACTTGGCACCAGATAGTCGTCGAGCAGGTACTGCGTGCGATCCTCGGGCGCCACGTATCTCGGCTGGATCTTAACATTGAGCCGTGCCGTGTCCTGGTACTCGACCATGAGGACAAGCTGCTCGATGTCGGTGCCGTACACATTGCAGGCTGGTCCGGCAAGTGTCAAGTCTGCTGTTAGGGATGAAGCAGACTCTTGCACATTCGAGGCCTGATATCCTGGGCACAGATTTTGCGCGTTTGGGGCGTCGGGCCATTCGATGTTCGGCGTGACTGATGGCGCGTACTGATCACTGGCAGCGATGGGTGTGCCCAGAACAGGCCAGGTGCTCGTCTGAACGCCATTTGCTTGTGCTCATGATCTGTCAGTGAGGAACGATCCAAGCGCATTTCGTGGACACACCAAGGGCTCGCGACGCGAAAGTCAACAGAAGGAACAGCATCCCGTCGGCGCGCATGGTTTACATCCAGGTTCAAGTTTGTGACGAGAGAGGTGAAAGACAGCTCAACAAGAGTTGGACTTCACGCCTTTTGACCGCTTTCACCACGCCCATCTTTGCGATCGACTTTCGCAAGTGGCATCTCGAAGCGTTGCCAATCCGAAGCTGTTCAGGAACGACACAGCGTCATCCCGCAACTCCATGGTTGCGGCGCTTGACCAGCTATAGCCATGGTGGGCCAAAAGTGGTCTACTTTCGGGCCTGTTCCTGAGCGATCTGCCCGAATGTCTGGCGATGAGATCGTAGCTTGGTGATGCTTCGCCGTAGCTTGAATTAGCTTGAGAATGAGAAAGCGGAGAAATCGGAGGCACTTCCGTCGCCGCGTCGCGTTGAGCCTTGACGTGTCGTGGCACGAGTACGTACTTCTGAGCATGACACCTTACGATGATGTCTCTTGCCTCTAGAAGTATTTTCAGTACATGCTTTTCGTGATGCGAACATCTCAAGCCTACAACTCGATGACGAGCGGTCCAAGATAAGGTCGCATCCTGCTCAGAAAAGTACTTAGGGTGGGTATGTATTGCTCACGATGCGCACTAGCCTCGATGAATTGGAAGAGATCTGTTGATGACCTCTCCACCGCCCGGCGCCATCTTCATGCGTCCTCCATGTGACTCTTGCTTCATTGAAAGCTCAAATGTCCAATTTCTCCTCTGTGAATATCCGGTTGAACACAACTCCGCCAACGCTAACAGTCACCCAAATGCTGGATGCACAGCATAGCTGACCACGAGCTCTTCTCCGGTCTTAAAGCACTACTCGTGAACATGATCAGTATAAGTAACATCATTCATCCTTTTCCTTCAGCAAGGTAAGAAATGGTCAAATGACAGAACTTACATTCCACAACTCCCCCACACTCTCATCCAAACTCGGACTCCAACAATTATGCAAATAACAAAACACACTCTCACTCTCCCTAATCTTCAGTCGCCTCCTCAAAAACCTGACCACAAAGCTGAATGGATGGTGCGCCGACACCGTGGACTTGACTTGCTTAGCGGGTAGTGCGGGCGCTGAACCTATTGGGCGGAAGTGTACTGTGACTGTTCCATCATATCAGATCTGATCCAAAGGGATGGTGAAGAAGTGGAGAGCGCGGCCAGGCACACCTTTCCTCTCCGCCCCAGTTTCACGGCCAGCGTCTCGTAAAGCGCTTCGTGCGTCTTTGGGTAGGGACGTTAGTACCACGGAGGCAGTCATAGTCAGTGGTATCTCGGCATCTTCTGCCTTGTCGTCTTCGTCTTCTTCAAGCGGCGGCGGCGAGTCTCTCGTGGTGTCGAAGGCTTTCGAGGAAGACATGTCTGTGCCTTTTTGTAGCTGCGAGTTTTCAAGGGCGGAGGTGCTGTGAGTGAACTGCCATGCAAAAGCGATGGCTGCGAGTGCCAGTCGAAGACGTGAATTTGCTTTGATCTGTTCAGCCCTATTGTTCCTGTCTTTGCCTGTAAAGATGGGCAGCCGATTCGACCCTGATGGAAATCCGCTTGATGATGCGATGATTCGGATGATTTTTAGGCGAGCATTCGAAGTAACGGAATAGAAATCTGGAGTCTGAACAAAGTATGATTGATTTGTGGTCACAGTCTTGATCAGCGGACGTTGCACCTGAAGATGTACACAAAGCGGAGCTTGGTCAACACAATGTGGGGCACCCCACGCTGAAGCTTCAGGCTGCAGATTCCCCATCAAGACAAGGATCACACCAATCATACTGCGGTGCAGCTACGGCGATCGAATGTACATAGATCATGGTCATAGTAAATGCGGTCCCTCTACATACTGGCAGATGACCGAGAGCCCTCTTGAGCCAGTATAGGAAAAAGAGTGGCGCTAGACACAGACATAAGACTCCGCAGTATCATTAATCTTATGCAGCTTCATACTAGGACCACTCTGTGCAGAGGAGTGCTTCCGATGATCATCAACTCGTCGTCTTCCCAATATCTCCTCCCTCGCCTTCGATACTTGACCACACTCCCCGGCTCGTCGCTGAGCTGAGTCTTCTCCAGGACTAAAGTACAATGCAGCGTGTATTGCCTTTCGCTGAACGGGTCAGTCTTCTGTGAAGAGAATACATGGAGGAAAAAATACTCCAAAAGTTCTTGATGCAGCGTGGCCACAAATGGTGTATTCACTTCAGCCATGGGGCAGGGCTCTGGGCCCACATCAACAAGTGCATTATTCCTCCACCCTCCATACGGATCATCTTCCCACGTATCTGGATGCCACTGCTCTCGCATACCAAGATTAGAGCTATAAAGAGGCCTGAGATCCATCGCTTTTACCGGACCGTATAGCTTGGCGATTATGGTCAGACTTCCTTCGGACGAGCAGCTCTCGTACTCGAATCGGGTAAGGTCCCATAGTTTTACTTCGTCAGCGCAGTTAATTGCTCCTGGTATCGATGCCCATGACCATGTTGGTACGTGTCTAACCCTCTTCTCCAGCCTTTTCCCAGCGCGAGACCATGCCAATGCTCTCACAATATCTCCTGTCCAAACACCGAAGACGAGCTCGCTGCCGAAAGATCGCGCCTGTTCCATGAGTCTATTGGAGATTCCAGCAATTGCGATGAGCCTGTCGGAGTCGTACGTAAATTTGCGTTGTGTGTACTGTGTCAGGATCTTGTACCACAAATTGTATAGCTGCTGCCGGGATACGGGCGACTGGCGAAGACGAAGAGTCGAAACGTCAGGGAGATGCTCAAAGTTAGACCAAATCCGTGGGTTATCTTTGCCTTCAACAAGCTGATCGTCACCGTCTTTTAGACAGAAGAACTGCGGAGCGAAGAACAATATTCGTCTTGAAAGTGCAGCTTCTTGGGTGGTCCAACCTCGCTGCGCCCAATTCGACTCGAGCAATGCCTCACTGCCTGATTTGAGACGAGGGTATGTGATACGGATGCTGCGCGTCGTGCTCGCTGCTGATCCCTTCCGGAAAATGAGTTTCACGTCCAGGGAGTGGAATGGTCTGTAAAGAAAGCTCTCATAGACAGACCGAGTCGTCAATGCAACGATCGTGACGAAAGAGCTCTCGTAAATACCGTCCATCTGCATACCCTGATGCAGCCAGTCCTCGGTGTCGCCTTGTATGATACACAACGCATCGATCCATAGATACGGAATGTTCAGGGCTCTCGTCACTTTGACTGCATCCTGGATGGCCAGTGGCTGGTCTGCGAGGGAAAACCCGTGGTAGCGACTGTCCACATTGGACATCGTGGTTTTGTAAGGTTTCATATCCTCTCTCGGTCTACCCCAACTATAGCTCAGTGTCGCATACACTGGCTTCGGTTCCCAGCTGTCCAAAGTGACCAAGTTGATCATTTCGCCGGATCCGCCCACCGCAACCAGTCTGGTCGGGGTATAAAACGGTGTAGCGGCTTCAAGCTTCGTGTGACGCCTTCTGAAAGAGCTCAAGAAGTCACGCATGCTCGCGATATTTTGCGGGTTCAAAGGGTCTCGATCGTTGCGGTGACCAAATTCTTAGTCGTGTCAGCAAGGTTCGAATTCCAAGGGCCGTCACTGGGATATCAACGTACCGCCTTCGAAGCTGCAGTCCAGACTGAGACGGAACTCATCATGAGGAGGCCTTTGCAATCTTTTTACATTCGCTTCTGGTCTCACGATAAGTTCGACGTGTTCGTCATGCTCGATGATTCGAGGCCGCAACAGAAAGCTAGGCAATGGCTCGTCTCCAGAAGTCTCGGACCAGAGCGGCGTTTGCTCGCGAAGAACACTGAGCAGAAATGTACAGGAAGCACAACCTGTTGCACGTACTCGGTCGTTAAGGATGGTGAAGTCTGGGAACTCCATCCATTCCTCGGAGATCAGGTATTCAGGCCAGTGATCACGTCTCTTTGCGTATGGCGCCCATCCAGAATAGCATCTGGGGCAGAGAGCAGTCGTATTCCTGTAGGCAGACCCTTGGTATGTGGCTGTCAGCGAAAGCACTGAAATGCTGTCGTCATTGGCATTTGTTTGGTGTCCGTTGGTAATTCCATCATTTGCTTGATCCCCGCGGAGGCCGGCCTTCCCGAAAGCAACATTGAGCTTCTTCAATACCCGGGACATTGCTGCAGCACAATGAATGATGACTGTGCTCTCGATAATCGATACTGAGTACAACGGATTGTTTCAGATTTGAAGTGAAGGTCATCCAAGTACAGCTGGGCAGCTAACAATCGGAATGCAAGGTGGCCAGCGGCTTCATCCGTATGCAAGGCGTCCTTGGCTGCGAGCAGCCGCCCGTGATTACAGCCAGTCAATTCAGCTCAGATTGCATGTATCTAGTCAACACGGTTCTCGTTGATGCCCTGAGGTTCGCGGATCGATGTTCGGTTACAAAGCGCATAAATTCAGAAACCAACCATTTCACGCCCCTGTTGAATTTGCGAGCCTCTCGCCAATACCACCGGTTAGTCCTGGGTCGTTCCACGTCCGGAGAAAGATCGATACGTACAGAAGATCATTGTACAGACCCATTGTCAAGTCCAGCGGTTGGACAATCCATACAATATACATATACACATTCGTATTATATGCTATCAACAATCATGCTTTCTTTCTTTCCGTCGCGTCGCGTTCAGGCATAGCAACGTCTCGTCCGTCTTTCATTGAGCAGTAGCAGCAGTAGTACCTCCCTCAAGCTCCCAATAAAGTGTGATCAAAAACGCCTTCTTGTCAAGAGTGTTTTCCCATAAAATGCAAGTCGCAATGCAGCCAGGTATCATGCTAGTGCCAGAATGAAGAAGAAAGCAAAATGTGACATGGTCAAAAAAGCGTGGCTCAATCGGGAGACAAGCAGGTATCAGCGAGGTCGCTGTAAGCCATTGGATGGTGACGGCGATTGCGTGGCCGAAAAGTCGTGTCAGCATGTCCGATTATGTTGAAGATAGAGCAGCAGCAGATTCTGTGCTCACTCATTCTTCAGCGGCCGTCCCAGCTGGGCGAGCAGATCATCGAGCTCCTTCCAGTTCTGGTCGTCCATGGCGAACTTGCGGTGCTGACGAGACAAGACATGCTATTGAACAAATTAGCCATACTGCAAAGACCAGTGCTTAAGGAGTGGACTCACTTCATCGAAGTCCTGGAACTTCGCCCTGCAGTTCTCGCAGTATCCAGGCTTCATCTCCTTCTCGACAGACTTCTTCTTGCGTGGTGCTGGGACAGTGTGCGCCTTGACCGGCCTCGGTGCTTCGCTCGTCTCTTCCTCCTCGCGAATGTTCGCCAGAGGATCTGTAGCCTTGCGCTTCTGGCCTCGTGTGCTGCCAGTGTTGATAGCGTTGCGCAAGTCATTGTTAAGGTAAGGGTTAGTGAGATTGTTGCGTTGCAGGACTTGACGCTGAAGGCGGTTGAGCTCCTTGGTCTGGCCTGCCTTCCCTCCCGGTGCTGCAGCTGTGGACGAGATCATTTGGGAGCGAATGGCTGACGTGACATTGCTGGGCTGTAGGCCCGATGCTACTGGCTCACCACCAGCAAAGCGTGGATGCTGGCGTAGGCTTGCTTGGGCTGACCCAAAGAGAGGCAGGTTGTCCGTGCTTGTGCCACGAACGGGAATAGTCTTGGGCGGATCCATGGATGGCTTCTTCTCGTCCGGCTGGGTACTGACTGAGCGCTGGCGACGCTGAGCAAGATTGCTGTTCTCTGCAAGTGCAGGGCGTTCGCCTTCAGCCGGCGTCCTCTCGCGTGCAGCAGCAGCTCTTGTGCGTGGTGCCTTCTCTGGATTCGGCGCAGTCGCAGCTCTCTCATATCTGGCACTCGGATCGTCCAGGAACGGGCAACGTCCTGGTGCCGTGACTCGCAACTGCGGCCACTTTCCCTGCTCCTTAGTCGCGGGCTTGGAGTAGTCTCGCACGATCGTCGGCTTCGTCAACTCGTCCATATCGTGCACGTACACATAGTACCCACGGAACGCTGCCATGTCTGTGGCCCAGTCCATGCTCGTCTGTCCAAACTCCTTCTCCTTCTGCAACATCTGACCCAGATGTGCTTGCTGCCCATTCTTGCTCTGAGCGGTCGATGCATTACGCGAGTGGTGTGCTGCAAGTGGTGCCTCGCCTGTCTCGGCATTGAACATGGTCGTGAGCATACGCTGCAGCTTCTCGAGACCCCAGACTTTGATATGCATCTCTTTGGCGCGTACAAGGATGTCGTTGGGGTGAACCCTATGGATATTAGCGCATGCCATACGTCACAATGGAGATACAACATACGATCGGGCCTCCGTCTTGTTAAGCCTCGAAGGATTGACAGTGCCATCACGACCAGCCTTCGGTGGACTTCGCCCAGCAGAGCTCGAGCTCGTGATCTCGGCTGGTACAGAGCGTGTCGTGACTACGTGTGTAACAGTCTTAGAGAAGAAAATTTCTTCTCGCTGTTGATAGTTGCATTAGCCCTCGAGCAAGGTGGAGTACGACTTCGGGGTTGAGATCCAATCGAATCTGCTTCAACCTGCACGCGAATGTGCTGTATAGAAAGAAAGGCTGTGAGAATGTATGTGCAAGAGCATATCACTTACCGAACCCAACAACTGCAGCTGCTTGCCAATCTTGTGTCGCGTCTCGTCTGGAACATTGTCGTAGTAGAACACCATAGTCGGGAACAGCTTCTTGTAGTGCTTCTGCCACTGCCGGATCTCATTCAAGTTCTCGTGTGAAGCCACCTTGGTACCCGTCGTCCTGGCCCCAGAAGCGACTCTTCGCGTCGTTCCATTCGCGCCGGTAGCATTTGCCAACTTCCTCGCAACGACCTGACGCCTGTTCTCCGCGTCTTCCGCCTCAATGGCCTGCTTCTTCGCGGGTGGTTGCTTCTCGAACCCAGCCTCTGCACGCGGTCGTTTCGTGCCGGGAACCACGGCCTCGCGGAAAGGTGAGTTCGTAGCATTGGGCAGATTGCCCAGCGGCACTCGTCTGCTCGCCATGGCTGCGTTGCGCGGCGATGTGTGCGGTGCCGGTGGTTGTGGTGGAGGAAGCAGTGTTGCCATCAAATAGCAGCGTCGCTCAGAATACTGGGCGGGGATTGGCTTGTCAACACGCGACCTCTCGCGACGTGAGGCAGATCTCGCTCAGACAGCAATGACGTAGCAAGTATCTGATATTAGAATGCCATGGCGTCTGTGATGACCACAGCCTGACACACACGCAAAGAGAGAGAATTAAGTTGAGATGGGGTTGTTTTGGTGGTAGAGAGAGTCGGTGTTGTGGTTTGTGGATGTGCAGCGATTCATGGGTGTGTTGACATTGGAGAGGTCCAAGCTTGCGCTCGGTCCAGCAGCCGCCTAAGAAGACTGCACGGCAACCGCAACCAAGTGACTCTCAAGAAGGTGCGATGAATATTGTCAACCTCAGATGTTATTGTCAAATCCTACATGCGAAGGGTGATACAAGTCTCGAAGCAGTGGATGAGCCTCTTCGGCACGTCTGGTGTTGCACAAGTCCTTGGGACCCGAGAACGCGTTCCGGCAACCGCGCCGCTTTTAGTGGACCTTCGACGACTTTAAGATGCCATTCTTCACGACCTGACTACCTTTGGATCTCATGACTTCAATCGATGGCCAATCAGAGCTCAATGTCGCCGCGTTTCGTGTTGCTTGAGGTGACAACCACCATATTGCGGATCCTTGATGATCACGTGGCATATGCTCTCTGAACCGGTCACCTTAGCCCGCTCGTCCACTCGGGTAACTGGCCCATCTCGATAGCATTGTAGGTCTGCATGTCTTACACATATCTGAGAATCCCATTTGTGGCTCAATAGCATTTATTCCATCATCAGGATCTTATCACGACCTTAGGCCATGACGTGGGTCACTGAGTACTAATCACGTCTGACCCTCCACAAACTCACCAACTACTTACTCATCATGAGAGTGCATGCATGAAACTAATCGATGCTTATTTCGATCAAGCCTTTGCAGGTTCATGGGCGCAGAGCTGACACCGAGGCTGCATATGCGACATGCACATCTTCAGCTACAGTTTGCATGCATAACCCAAAGATCGATGTTTCGATTCGGATCGAACGACACCCTCAGAATTGAAGCTGAGTTCCAATCACCATGGCGATTCTATCTGATTCAGCGGCATGACCACGCCCTTCTGTCAATGCTCAATCGGTGTCAGGAAGGTGCATGGTCGATGATGGACGCTCAACACCATATTGCTGCGGAAGGTGAGACCAAGTACATAAAAGAGCGTGGGAATCATACTCCCTCAACGAAGCAGTAAGATATCGAAGCGATTGCAAGGCGGAGATTCTGCCACGATTGAGCCACAGTTCGAGTTACACAATGGCAACACCCTTTGCAGCACTTCCCTCCTCGATCAGGTCCACGCCAGTGCCCTTCAAGGTTCATATTCCCCAGGAGCAACTCGATGACTTCAAGATGCTACTGAAGCTCTCCAAGCTCGGTCCGAGAACCTATGAGAACCAGCAAGAAGACGGCCGCTATGGTGTAACTCACTACTGGCTCTCAAAGGCCAAAGCAGAGTGGGAGACCTTCGACTGGTGAGTGTTTTACAAAATTTGACAGAGGCTGTGGACCTCACCAATGATTGCAGGCGCCAAGTCGAGGATCGCAGCAACTCAGTGCCCAACTTCACCCTTCCCGTCCAGCATAGGGGCCAGGAATACACGATCCACTTCGCAGCGCTCTTTTCCAAGAAGCAAGATGCAATCCCACTACTACTTCTGCACGGGTGGCCAGGCAACTTCATGGAATTCTTGAGCATCTTGGAATTGCTTATGAAACGGTACACGCCCGAGACGTTGCCGTATCATGTTATTGTGCCCTCTCTACCCGGCTATGCGTTTTCCTCTCCGCCGCCGCTCGATCGGGACTTCCAGTTGCAAGATGTCGCAGCGATCATGCATGTGTTGATGCTTGAGCTCGGATATGGCAGTGGCTTTGTGGTTCAGGGCGGAGATATTGGGAGCAAGGTCGCCAGAGTCATGGGCGCCATGTTCGAGGCCGTCAAAGCTGCGCATAGTGAGTACTGAGTAAAGCTCGTCATCCTTGCTCGCAATAAATCTAACCTGTGGGCCGCAGTAAACTTCTGCATCATGCCCCGTCCCGATGACGTTGATAATGCCGACCTCAACGACTGGGAGAAGAGAGGTCTCGAGCGCGCAGAGGAGTTCAAGCGTATCGGCTCAGCATACGCGCTTCTCCACGCCACTAAGCCGGCCACCATCGGGCTTGTCCTAGCATCCAATCCCCTCTCACTACTGGCATGGTCAGTCTCCTCATCCCGAGCACTCACCACCGATCTAATCATCCGTCAGGATCGCCGAGAAGTTTCTCGCTTGGACAGACACCTCCCCACCCCTCACAGAGATCCTCGCCCACGTAACCCTCTACTACCTCACAGACAGCTTCCCAACATCCATCTACCCGTACCGCCAGCTCTTCACGCCGGGTGTCGTCGGCGCGCACGAGAACCCAGATTGGTACCTGCGCAAGCCACTGGGGTTCTCGTGGTTCCCCAAGGAGCTGGCGCCGATTCCGAAGGCGTGGGTCCAGACGACTGGGGATCTGGTGTGGTTCAGGGAACATCATGCTGGTGGGCATTTTGCTGCGATGGAGAGGCCGGAGGTCTTGCTCGGGGATATCGAGGAGTTTGTTGCGCAGGTGTGGAAGTGAGAACGTTGACGAGGACTTAGCACATGCCCCAAGAGCCCCATTGACTACTTTGCACAACATTGCTCTTCTTGTGCCAGGGTGCTTCATCACGTGCTGTCTGTGAGCCTGAGGTAACAAGGCTAGACGATATACTAATGTCTCATTCAGCCTGATCGCTCGCAACATTTACTGACCGGTCGAAATCCCTTACGTCTTGAACTCATCATCACTCCTCAGCCATATACTCAGGTCAGCTCTTGCTTTCCGTTCTCGCACCCGAGTTCGCGAATCCACAAAATGTCATCCCAAGACTATCAATATGAGGCCCTGGTGGGCACACGGCAGATTCGTCTTCTGAAGCTGGAGCAGCCTTGTCGCGACTCGATACGATGCTCGTTGATAACTGTATCCCTGGATGTCCTGCCGACTTTTCATGCTGTGTCATACTGCTGGGGCCCTGAAGGAACTGAGTTCGAAATTAGCGTGAACGACGCACGGTTGCAAGTCAGAGCGAATCTACATGCATTGCTGCAGGAGCTCGAACAGAGTGAGAAAGAGTTGCTTTGGATCGATGCCATCTGTATCGACCAGAGTAATATCCAGGAACGCCAGCAGCAAGTTCAGCTGATGGGAGAAGTCTATGGCCGTGCCAGTCTCACGATCGTGTGGCTGGGCCGAGCAGACGGCAGTGGCGAGCTTGGTCCTGACATCATCCAGGAATGGACTGACCTAAGCACGACGGCGGACTCGGGAAGACCGGTGATGCCCGGTCAAGATCAGTGGAACCAACTCGTATCAACTTGGTTCTTAAGTATGACGGCTGAGAAGCGACAAGCACTGCGGAACTTCTTTGATCGAGAATGGTGGTCAAGGATGTGGGTATATCAGGAATTCGTTCTTTCGCAGGTGGTCAACTTCCAAATTGGCTCGAAACTGGTGGCACAAGGAGTGCTTGATAACTTTGCAGCTGCATATTACGATTTACATCGCAAGCTCGAGAGCATGGGTTTCGAGCCAGCAATCATGGACGAATTCAACTCTATACAAGCCCTTCAGTATTCCAAGATGCTTCAGCAGAAGGCTGAGCGGTGTCTACAGCGACACAGTCGTGTGGAAAATGACCCACCGCCCATGGGATTACTAGACCTATTGACCTGGACGCGCGATCTGAAGGCAACGGATCCACGGGACAAATTGTTCGCCTTGCTTGGAGTGGACGCGAAGCGAGACATTGCAATCACGCCGAGTTACACAGACCTTGTGTCAAAAGTTTATCTAGACTTCGTCACGGCATGTGTCCAGGCCAATGATCATCTCAACTTCATCGCCCGTGGAGGTATAGGATCGGTGCAGGGCAGCAATGAGCTTGCTTCGTGGGTCTGGGATCTCCGGAGGACTGGGACTGGACAGTGCATATCAGATGCAACGCATAATTCCGCGTTTTCGCTGGTCCACAGAGCACGAGTCCTTCAGGCAACATTGCAAGCCCATGGGATCGCTTGCGATCGGGTTTCCACCATGAGCGACTTCTATGAAACCCCGAAGCTAGACGATTGGCTCAAGTGGTTCCTCTTCGTTAGTGAACAAGGCCATCCGACAGAAGTTCCTGTCGAACAAGCGTTCTTCAGGACCCTGATTGGCGACGATCGCGATTATGTAGGTGGACCAAATCAGTCCCGAACCACAAATGCAGAATGGAGAGATCACGCAATCGGCTTCATCGTGGGGGTTGGGAGGAAATTATTCGAGCAGAATAGCCAAATAGAGCAGTTGAGAGTCCTTGGACGCGAGCGCCAACGTATCCGGATGAGTGGGAACGCACCCCGCGAATTCGCTATCAGGTCACCGCAGGTGATTAGATTCATCATGCATGCTCAAAAGGCGACATTGCACAAACGGTTCTTTACAACACTGTCTGGGTACTTCGGCTTAGGTCCTCCGGGCATGGAACAGGGAGACCAGATCTTCGTCTTGTATGGCTGCAAGGTACCACTGATGCTTCGTAAGGCAGGTGAATCATACATCCTGGTCGGAGAATGTTACATCTTCGGTATGATGCAGGGCGAGATGGTTCTCAAGCACAGAGAAGGCTTGTTAGATGAAGAGATGGTTCAGATTGTCTGATCGCAACGTCCGCGTTGCACTCAAGGCGCCGGCGCTGGTGCACCTTTTCACCTGCTGGTGTTGCGGAGTATTGAGGACTTCGCTGGTCGGGAGTGGTAATGACTAAAATGTTGTGGGCAGCCGTGTCAATGGACATCCAAGCTCTTCAAGTGCAGGATTGGGGCAGGATTGGCAGATTGAAGCTTCGATTGTGATATACATTTTGCAAAACATAGGGTAGACGCATATATGGAACCTGTCTTTACGACGCCATCGCCCGACTTCAGGACACTGTTGATTCCTAATTCCGTGTGCATCACAGTTTTCGGCCTGCTCAGACCTCGCATTCGCTTCACACTTGCATTCTTTCCTTCTTCCCGCATGCATCTTACGCACTCTTCTTCCAAGCCGAATACACGCCAAGCAACGAGCTGAGAGTACCAGCAAGACCAACAAAACCTTCGTCGAAGCCAGTCCAGCCAAGCGTGGTGGATGGCACGCAGATATCGGCAAGGTCCGAGGTGAGCTGGAGCGATGTCGCGTTCCACTCCCTACAACATCGTTAGTATCACCCCGCCATAAGAAGGCCTCGTCACACAGAGAGCACACGTACTTCTCGATTTTCTTGCTCTCGACAGCCTTCTCGGCTTGTGTCTTGTCCAGCGCAGCCGCACGCTGCTTAAGCTGGTAAAGTGTGTAGAAACCGGCGACAACGTTGAAGAAGAGGCCAGTGAACCAGAAGCGGGCTGCCTGCTTGGAGAGCTTCTTTGCGCCCTCGAATTTCCTGATTCCTGATGCGTCGAGCTGTGTGCTTTTGTCAGTCTCCACTCCTTGCTCGCATCATTTGACATGTGAAAGCTGTGAGCTGATAGAGTTGAACCCGCAACCACGAGTCTCATCTCTTGCGATGCACAGCCGTGATTAAAACGTACCACACACAGGTTGTCTAGCGACAGATATCCGGCATAACCCAATTGCCTGCCAACAGCGCAGAACTTCAGCACGGGGTCGATATCCTTCTTATCGGCTGCCACGGCCGCCGCCTTAAAATGCTCCAAGAACTTGCCCAGACGCAGGAATTTCCTTGCGGTGCCGAGCTGCTTCTTAGTCGTCTCCCATGGTGTGATCGACGATTGTGGGTTGTTTGTTCGGTAAAGGTACCAGGCGTAGAAGCGCGAGAAGTATTGGACTGTACGGAGGAGCTTGTCACGGCCGACTGTTTGAAAAGCAGATTGATTAGCAAGAGCTCATATCACTCGATGTCTCGTTGTCACAAATAAGATCCTGTGAGCCTCGTGCGCCAGCTGCGACTGCGGCGGAGGCGAGCAGATGCGGGTGGAGTTGCTTACCCGTTGTCGCAAAGTACTTCAGCAGATGTGTATAGGTAGGGTGGTGCACAAGCGCGTCGGCCGTCATCTTGCCTGGATTTCACTGGAAAACGCCTAAGTGATGTTGTACACGCGAAAAGTCGAGGTTTCGTGGAGCGACAGCGAGTAATTGTTTAGTTTCCCTTGTGATAGCAGCTCTGAAGATGACGACTCTCTGTAGCCGACTGACTTCCGAGGCTCGCTGGGTCGTCGGAAATAGCCAATCAGCGTGCACGTGGAGGGATCTTGGCTGCATTAAGCGGGTTGTGGGGAGCTCGGAGAAGATCGCGTCGGCAGAGTCAGCGCCTTGGTTCTTTTACGACTCCCGCTGTTGTTTTCCGTCTTCAGAAGAACTTCATCCTCCGGCTCTTCTTCGTTATTTGAGATGCGACGCATGCATTATTGATAGAACAAGGGCGATCGCACACAGCGGCAATGATGGTGAGCCAAAGAGCGCAATGGTACGATCTGAACATCGAACGTGCCCTATCCCACCGCGGGTGTCGGTGCTGTAAACGCGGTCGAAACCATTGACGGCGATGAAGACGAAGGCAGCTCTCCAGCACTTGACATTAACAGGCAGAAGATGACCTCGATACTGCACATGTTGTCTGATCGTGCATCTGTCTGGTCAGAGTATACAAGAGTGTCGAGGAAACGAGTGGCTTGAATTTTGAGGTCGTACATCATATCTACAGGTCTCAATTCGTGTCATTGCAGCAACAACGCTCAGGTATCTCATCTCGGCATATCTAGTCCGAGTCATCCTCGCCATCAGCCTCGCCCTCACCACCAGTAGCATTTGCATAAGCGACAATTGCCTTGTTCAGCGCAGCAGCACGCCTCTTTCCGAGCTCCTCAGCCTTTGGCTTCAGCTCCGCTGGTGCCTTCGTCTCCACTAACTTATCCAGCTCGTTCGAGACCTCCTGCATCTTCTTCAAGTTCATGCGGATAAGACCACCGACCTTGAGTTGATCGAAGCGTGGCTTGGTGTTGATCATGACGACGACTTGCTCTTCGCCGACTTGGGTGAGCTGCTCGACCTTGGCGAGGATACGGGCGGTCTCAGCATCGGTTGGTGTCACACCCTGATGATCGCGTTAGCTTCTCTTCTTGTTCGCCAACTTGAAGGATTGCCTCATACATCGTACTCCTTGATGGCCTTCTTGACCGTGGAGATCATGCTGTTCGACTTGCGGCCAAGCTTGATGCCATCAGCATAGCTGAGCTTGTCGCCCTTTGCCAGAAGCTTGATAGACTTGTTGAGCTTGCGCTCAAGGTCGCCAATGAGCTTCTCGATCTTTGCGATAGACATGCTGGAAGAAGTATGAATGCTAGGGCTCGTGTCGTGTAAGAGGTGGCTGCGGACTGTGCTGATCCTTTGAGATGCTGATGGTTAGGCTGAGAGTCGTGCCTTCCATGAGCGCTCGCTCGCTTCTTATAATGTCAGTATCTTGATATCAGATGCTACGGCTCACGGTTGCAGCCGAAGAGTGCTGCATATAGAAGTCGGCTTTATGCCTATCGTGAGATGGGTTTCGTGTCCATGAGACGCCATGCAGATGCCTTCCCATCAGGCATGGTTGCCGTCTCTATCTCAATGGTCAATGGCTAGTCTAGAATATCGCGCTCCAGATACCCAGTCGGAACGCGACTTCACGCGATCTTTGCAGGCCACGTGCGAGGTGGTACCGAGGAGAGGTCGGCTGTGTAGTTTCAGAAGCGAGATGGAAGCACAATGGAAGCATGGAAGCGTCTATCGTGATTTGATGTGGAGTGTTTCAAGGCTTGAGAGACAAGCCATCCCACGAAATGTGGGTTGACGCATGCTAAGCGAGTCGTCTGTGTAGCTCGCTTGTGTCCGCGGCAGGAACCAAGGAGCCATTTATGGCAAGTACACAGAGTCAACTTAATGCTTGTCAGGCATCTGGGAGCCGAATTGTTTCACGACTCACTTTTTAAGAGTGGAAGTCATCTATGTGGGGTATGGTGGGGTGATGATCTCTGTGGAGGAATGGTGGATTAGGGCACGTTTCATAAATGGCACATAGCCGAGCAGACTTTTGGACGATGTGTAGACGACACAGTCTTGATGACGGACCTTATCAAATATTTACAACGATGCTCTTGCCTTCTCGAAAGCGGCAACAGCATCAAGTCTCATTTCTTCCACGACGTCCGCCGCTCTTTCAACCTTCTTCACGAATGCAACACCAGTGCCGGCCCAGACCGCGGCTCGGGATTGACCTTTGACAAGGCTGAAGCCTTTTTGCGGCGTACTCTCAGCCTCTTTGTGAAGTCTTCTGATCTCATCAATGCCCATGCCCGCCTTGAAGTCCAGGTAGCTGTCCACTACCAAGCTTCGTCCATCGTATTCCTCCGGCCAGAAGTTTGGCCCTTTCAGCTCGTCGAACAGCTTTGCACGCGTTGTTGCTCGGCCTCCGTCCTGGGCTTTGAAGAGCGCTTCGCGTATAGGCTCCTTCACTGGTAGCACGACTTCTTCTGATCCAAGGAAACGAGTTCCCATGACTGCACCTGATGCACCCAGTGCTAATGCGGCGGCAACGCTTCGACCATCTGAGATCCCGCCTGATGCAACAACCTTGATGCCTGCCACCCCAGCCTCACGAAGGGCTGATAGCGTCTCTGGAACCAGACTGATGACACCAGCGCTGTTCTCGTAGCCATGCCCACCCGCATCAGCACCCTGCATAACGAGCACATCCGGGCGACATGTCTTCGCGATCTCCAATGCTGACGCCACGGCACCATTCTGAATCCAAATCTTCGAGTTCGGCGAGGCCTGTCGCATCCGTTCTGTCCAGAGCTTGTAGTCTCCAGGTTGCCTAACGACGAACAGCCATACCACGGCAGGTTTGTATTCCGCAATGATCCGGGTAGCCTCGTCGATGTTGGAGACAAATGGCAACAGTCCAACGCCGATTGGCAGCATGCCAGGAGTCCTCGTTGGAAGACCAGATGAAGCAAGCTTCTCCTTTGCCAGTCTCAGCTCCTTTTCGAGTGCGCTCATGTCATTGACTGATCCGATGAAACCGAGACCACCCGCTTGAGAGACGCTGCAAGCCAGCTCGTGCATGGCGAATCCGCCCATAGGAGCAGAGACTATGAGCGGCTTCTTCGTCCATGGGTAGTCCGATTGCAACGCCATTGTGTACCGCTGTTATGTAAAATTCGCTGAGGCAAGGGATGACTAGTTTCAGCAATGAGGGAAGGTAGAGTATATGACTCTCAGTGTCTGTTCTGTGGTAGAAGTCCCACTGTCAATTGTGTCTCAGATCTGAAGGAGGGCCATATCAGCTAAAGAAGTACGAGGACCTGCGTGACTATAAGGACGCTACGCCGATCAGCTTACATCATCTAAGCCTTGCATTACTCGAGGTCACGATCTGAGCATTCGACCAATATGGAAAGTGCTCTACAGTCACGTGGGTTGGAAAGCACTTCATCGATGCCACATGAACACTGACCTGTGAGGTGAAGTATGTCTTTGCCGCTCTACAACACAGATGCGTAGAAATTTGCCAACGTAAAAATGGATCCTCCGGAGAAAGTGCGCTAAGTCAGAATAGTCCTAGCGTTCCCGGATTCAGAATCTGGGGTAGAACTGAAGAAAGGGTCTTTCTCCAACGCGTCGCGAAGTGATGACTATGAAGTTCAGCATCTAATATCTCGCCCACGAGAAGAGGGAATGCCTACAAACATCGCGAGCATGCACTGTTTGATATGCGCAGACAGCGTTCATGCTTATACATGTGTCTTCGAACCTATACGGTCACCCGAGAACCGCGTCTGAACTTCATCCCGCACGACAGACTGAAGTATACGGTAGCGACGGCAGCTCAATCACTTGGCAACTCAGCAGTGACAGGATAGCAGCTCACAATTGTCACATACAAGGCCTCGGCGAATACTGGCAATTCTGTTCTGCAACTGAGAGAACGTGTTCGGTGTTTGACAAGATTGCGGGGAAACCCCATCGTATAGCAACCTCCGAGGTCAGCCCCTAGTCATTTTGGATGCACATCAGCAAAAGATCTAAATAACAGCAATTGCAAATTAGTTTCATATATAATCAAACTTTCGCGAACAATTCATAGCATCTAAGCCGACATCATCACTATTCTCCCAGTCCAGCATGTCTCACAGCATTCCACCACTGATCTCGCATAGAGTCAGCGCTGAGGCGAAGCGCATTCTCGACATTGTAGGATATCCGAGGATTACCTGCATTCGAGACTGAAGCTAACATTCGACCAGGTCGAGAAGTTCGTCGAGGAAGAATGTTAGTGAGAGATTAGACGTTAGCAATAGAGGCATTCACTCATCAATATGCAGGTATTCCAGCGGATGCCGTCGCTAGAGCCCAGCTCAATGAGGCCAAAGATCGGTGGAACTTCTATCCTCCCATCATCGATGAGCTCAAGGAAAAGGCGAAGAAGCTTGGACTGTGGAACATGTTCCTCAGCAAGCATGCTTATGCCGAAGGCTTCGAGCTCACCAACCTGGAATACGGTCTAATTGCCATGATTCTTGGTCGCTCCGGACTTGCTTCTGAGGTAAGATGGTATCACCTTGTACATACTCAAGCTGACTCAGTCCTGCAGGCTGTCAACTGTGCGGCTCCCGACACTGGCAATATGGAAGTCATTGCAAAGTATGGCAATCCAGAGCAGAAGAAGGAGTGGCTCGAGCCTCTTCTAGATGGAAAGATCCGATCGGCTTTCCTCATGACCGAGCGAAAGGTTGCATCGTCGGATGCTCGCAACATTGAGCTAAACATCAAGCGTGACGGTGATCATTATGTTCTGAACGGCTCGGTGAGTTCGCTTATGGCAGGTCCTGGTTACAGCCTGCTGACATGTTCTTAGAAATGGTGGTCCTCGGGCGCAGGTGACCCGCGATGCAAGATCTACGTTGTGCTCGGCAAGTCGGATCCAGGCAACCCTGACACCTACAAGCAGCAATCCGTTATCCTTGTTCCTCACGGCACGCCAGGTGTGAAGATCGAGCGCATGCTGTCCGTCTATGGATATGATGATGCTCCACATGGCCATGCTGAGATTACGTTCACCAATGTGCGAGTCCCAGCATCGAATCTTGTTCTCGGCGAAGGTCGAGGCTTCGAGATCATCCAGGGCCGCCTTGGACCAGGCCGCATTCATCATGCAATGAGATCGCTGGGTTCGGTACGTTTTGACCATGAGATTATATCAGCATGGACTGACCCCCAGTTCTACAGGCAGAGAAAGCTCTGGAGCTTATGATCGCACGTGTCAACGACCCGGCTCGCAAGACCTTCGGCAAGCAGCTCAGCCAGCACGGCGTTATCATGGAATGGATTGCTCGCTCGCGCATGGAGATCGATGCAGCTCGTCTCGTGGTTCTGGACGCTGCATTGAAGATCGACGAGACAGACGCGAAAGGTGCCCAGCGTGAAATTGCGGCTGCTAAGGTCATGGTGCCTGCTATGGCATTGCAAGTCATTGACCGCGCAGTGCAAGCACATGGTGCAGCAGGTGTCTCACAAGATACTCCACTCGCCAGCATGTGGGCACATATGCGCACCGTCCGCATCGCTGATGGACCCGATGAAGTTCATCTGCAGCAGATGGGTAGGAACGAGAACAAGAGAAATGGTGCTATTGTGGCAAAGGTTGAGGCACAGAAGCAACGCGTGGCAGCCAAGCTGAAGGAGTATGGCTACACTTCTGGACTGACAAGTGTGTGAGTTGTCATGAGAAGAGCTTTGAATGCCAGATTGTATTTTCCTGATCGACTGCTGTTTGACGAGCGTGCCTCAGTGATGTAGAAGAGTCGTCTAGCCTCTGTAAAGAAATCGCAAGCTAATTATGCCCCAAGCAACGTTGCAGACAAGAGATGACCGACTAATTGCCTTGTTGTTACTTTCCCGCCGTTGTAACACTGGGCTCTATCATTACGTCTAGGCGACGATGTTGAAGAATGCATCACTGGTTCCTGTCCCCAAAGCAAATGCTGAAACTGGAAAGAGGGATGCAGCGGGGCCAAGTAAATAATATACCTACTGGTCATGGTCAAGCACGAAAGGTCGATAAAGGAAACAACTTCTACCACTATTTAACCTGGCTCGACGTGTATTGGCCCTGCATATTTCTTCAAGCTCATTTCACCAACACCAATATGCTATCACACAAGCAGTGTTCGAAGTCGATGCGAAAGACTCACGATTAACGAAGGCTGACCTGATTGGTGGTGGGTAAAGTGATGAAAACTGTCGTTCAACGGCTTTGTCATCAGTGAGTTGAAGTGACAAACACTGCTCTTAGCTATGAAGCAAGTGACGTACGAAACGCAATTCAACCAAGAGATATGTGAACATCTTGAATAACCAAATGGTCCCAAATCTCCTCCCACACTCTCCCGAGAGCTTTTCTGTATGCGATGCCACCCTTGCGCTCAATCCAAAGCACATTGTAAAATGAGTAGTACTTCACTTCTCCGAGATCGTCCACTATCTCCATTTCTGCAAATGGTTGGAAGTGCATATACCATTTCATGCCCTGTTTCTTCTGCCTTCGTTTTGCCCGGCCTTTCGATATTGCGATCAATTCGCAGGAGGTGCCTTGTACATACTGGGCTTCGTCGAGAAACAGAGACTCGATGATGCCAGCCCACTTGCCTCTGGGGTCGCGCAGGTTGATGTGGAGAAACGCTGCAGGTGTGGCCACGCCCACATCTACCAGCACAGAAGCTCTTGGGCGAAAAGAGTCACCAAGAGTAAGCCTGCAAGACTTGGTGTCGAAGTCCAAAAGTGGTGACGAGAGCTCCGGTGTTTCTTTTCTGATTGCCAAGGGCACGGGAAACGGGAACATGAACCCAATATTTCCAATGGCTTTATGCTCAAATTTCTGTCCCTTCTTTCGTTGGTCCTTGTCATCAATGTGTTTCCATCCTTCCGGCAGTGGTGTATCGTGTCCCCATTCGCGTTTAGCACATTTGTGCCACCCATTCCTTATTCGGATCAGAGGCTGTCTACTTCGATCTGTCTTGAACCATTTGATCAGGGGAATTATTCGGACCTTCTGGCCGATGTCATGCTCCGCGAGGCCGTCATGCAAGTTTGATTCGTACGAGATAGGTCGCCACGCTGCCGTGTATGCGCGGGACACTGCCACATCCCCGGACCATCCAACCCACGACCAACTTGGAAAGTGACCCCGTCGAACTGATGATGATCTACTTGACCATAGAATCCCAAGATCGAAAAGGAAGTCGGGGATCCCACATAAGAACCCATCTTGAAACGTGTTGCTCATCACCGTTGTGATGGATGTGAATGCATTCAAGGCATCATTTTCATATTTGAATCTGCGTGTGTTGTACTTTGCCACCAGCCTGAAGTAGTCCTCAAGATCAGGCCACGGTTTCAAGCCAAGCGAATATTCTCCAGATGGGCTGATCGGCGCCGGGCGGTTGCTATGGCCATAGGCTAAATTTTCGAAGCATCTCATCTCACGGCACTCCCAATACACAATATCTCCCACAAAGACCAGCGTTCTGGGTGAAACCACTCGTTCTTGAAATGTCCATCCTCTCGTGTGCCACACAGCCAGCGTCCAGTCGGAGTTATCTTCAGGCCATGCGATCATTTTCACGTCGGGAGAAAATTCAATGATGCGCTCCCTGAAGTTGCGAGGCGCAGAACTCCCATTTATTCCTCGTAGACCGTGTCGTGCGTCGACTCCGCTTGCAGCTATGATTGTGAAGTACGCATTCCCGTAAATTGAGGCCATTTGCTGCAGCTGCTGAGCCATATGGTCTTCGTCATCCTGACGAATGCACAACATGTCCACCCACAGGAAGCGCACATCCATTTCGTAAGTCAGAATCATGGCATCGAGAATCGTCGTAGGGATAAGATTCCTGTTCTCTGGTTTCTCTAGCGCGCCGGGGACGCAGAGATTGTTGTGGTTCGCCTTTGTGGACTGGAGAACATCCCTGAGCTCTCCCCAGACGTAACTCAGCGCAGTATAGCGACGAGTCACGGACCCATCAAACTCCACTAAACATGAAAGATGCAAATCAATCAGCATCAGAGACGTTGCGCTGGGCAGTCTTTGCCAAGGCGCGTTGCGATGGCAAGATCCACAGTGTTGATCATGACATATAGAAGCCCAAAGCCGTAATTTATTGAGGTCGATATATGAGGGGTCAACAGGTACGAAGTGCGTCCCATCCTTGGAGATGGCAGCAGAGCCGATGATTGTCAGCTGGACGTGTTGATCGTGCGGTTCGTCAAGATGAGGATCTGCTACGCTCTGTGGATTATCAGTCCTGAAGGCGAAGAGAGAGCGAAGAGGCGATCGCGAATTAACGAACCGACGCGATAAAGTACTCTGTACGGGCTTTCAGCATGACCAAGGTGCACGACCGCTCTCGAGGCACATCGTGCGGTCGCTCGGCTTCAGTTATGAGTTGAACGATCAGCTGGCAGCACTTGCAGTCTTCGCGGTCAAGGAATCCTCCCCAAGTACCCAAGTCGACGTGTATCGAGTCGGGCCATTTCTTTATGGCACTGGCAACTATGCCACAGGAAACGCAATCTGTCGTTGAGTTCAGTGCCTTTGGACCTTCACTTGGTTGTTTTCTGTGATCATTAGTAGATGAGTAGGGCCTTTCTCAAGATTCACGACAGGATCACTAACATATCCATTGCACATGGCTTTGCACCCAAGTGCGTGTTTCGCACAACCTGTTGTTAAGAGGTTAATGGCTGCAATACCAAGCAGTTTAAGGAATCGGCTGAGTGTTCAACATCGGCAAAGCGAGAATGATACAGGAAGAAGAACTGGGGCCACATGCAAATAGTCTTGCCGGTTTGGCCCGCGGCGCGGCCAGGTATTGAGGTCACACTGCAGCCACAGGAAACGACTGAATCCTTTGATTCTTGATCGGGAAGGTGGATATCTATCACAGTCGATAGAAGACGGGCCAGTCAACCCATGACAACCCACGTTCTTGCAAGCTACCTGGCGACCAATGTTAAAGCATCTTCAAGCTGTTCAGTAAAGAAGTCAGGTGCGATTACATTGGCTCATGTTGGCCCTTGGCTAACTCAAGCATGAATCTGGTGCACAGAACCTTCGCGTTGACTCCCGTTGAATGCGGCCGCTCAGCTCGCTTGCAATAACTTGTCCCCGAAAGAACTTACAGAACATGATCTGCACGGGGTGGTTGGCAAGCGATAAGGGCGCATCGTGGTTACCCATTGGCTACACATAACTTCGGCGTCACACAAAAATATAGAAACAGCATTGTTTCAGTGGCTGCAAAGCGAGGTGCTCCCAAACCGGATTGGAGCAGAATTAAGCCCAATGCTTCGTGGTTGAACATCCCACTACCACTGAGCTTTGGTCTGTCTTGAAGCACGGTCGAGGGACGTAAGATGGCCTGCCATCGGCCTCAGGAAAGCCGAGCTTTGTCGTACCATCGAAATGCTCTCAAAGCAGGATGACTTTAGCAAAAAAGTGAGCAAGTCTTTCAGGACTTGATTCTGGCGTCCCTTGATGTGAAGCTTGTGCTAACCCAGCAGCTGTGCGTGACGGAAGCGCCAGCCGAAAGTTCGAGGGAGCCATTAGCGAGCGCAATTCAGCTCATGGGAGCTGGACGAAAGAACGACCGTAATTTATAATCAATTCGCACGTGTCGAGACTTATCTAGAGCCCATAGACCCAGAAGATGATATCGAACAAGAACGACGGAGCTCTTCGACACCGCTCTCGTCCTTCTTTTCGGGCTTGGGTGATCTTAGAATGAACACTCCGGGCCAACAGTGGCAGGAGACGCAGGACGATCGTCTGTGTAGAGACTTGAAGGCCCGTGCCAAAGCTGCCTCAAATGCTCATCTGCAGCCAGCAGTTCGGACTAAGAGACTCCCTGCTCAAGAGCTGAACCAAGAACACGGTTTGAGGTCCTCGTCATCGGCAGATTCGGAGCCGGCTACTCCGCGGCCTCGCGTGGAAGACGTAACATCTGAAAGAACAGAAGACGGTAATGATGACAAGGAAAATACCACATTGTGATAAGACGATTATGAACAACGGAGAAACGGAGGGTAAAGTTTGATGAAGCCTGAACCGAGTTCGGATCCAAGTAGTTGCCTGCTTAGTGACTTGCTCACATGAGGAAGACGAACGCGCACCGCCTCATCACCAAGGCAACCACCCGACGAGTGCAGCATTACATTGACAACTGAGAGAACCACGAAGATCGAATATACATGATTCGAAAAATAATTAATAAGCATGTCATACAATGCTGGGAGACACAGAGTTCCATATCCACACATCAAGACGCTCACAGCCCTACCTAGAATACGAAAGCAGCGAAGAGAACGAAGAGTCCGTGGAAGACTACGGAATGTTTATACATGACTGGTGGCCCAGTTATCGAGCCAATCTTGAAGACGAGGAGTAATGTGCTTGCGTGATCTGACCTCGAAACGCGCGTAGAATGAATCAATGAGAAGCCGTAAACACGAGACCAGGCAGCTTGGTGAAGATAGCGCCAGTCAGAAGAGCTGCAAATTGGGGAAGCAGCTTGGAAACATCCAAGATGCGATATACCAAGTGCGATGCTCCCACCGGCACTGTAGTAATCTGCAAAGCCTGCAACAGAACCTATCGACTCACATTGGAAATGGCTGGACGGACTAGGACAAAGCACTGCCACATGAGCAAACTGAATGACAAGAATGAAAGCATTCATAATTTAACAGCACACAAGAAACGATATTCGTACAATCCCTTCTTGCTGCACCCGGCCTAGTCCCCTTGTCCCTCAGCCGATGGAATCTCACGGAAGTTTCAGACAACCAAAAACCCAATAATGCCCGACTTGCATGCATCTGGCACAACCCTCATCATAACCATATGTCCCAGCCCGCTTCTTACTCCCATCCATCCCATCCCGTTCTTCGCTCAAACGCAGAGCCTATACAGCACCCCTCCTCAACACCTCCCCCAACACCCCCAAATCCTCCCTTGCCCTCGGTTCCTCATCCAGCGCCCTCCGCAGATTCCTAACCTGGTGCTCACTCATCTCCGGCACCGCGGTGAAGAGCTGCACCACCGCCGGCGCATGTACAAACTGCTCCCCCAGAATGCCCCTCACCAGTGGTGTAGCCCAGGGATACTCCGGCTTGCCGTTGCCTACCATCGGGGACTGAGCCGGCGGGACGGGTGTTTGCTGCGGTGACTTCGTTTTCACCACGAGAGTGAGGAGGAGCATATCCCTTTCCCTGGGCTCGGGGATGGATTTCTCGTGGAGTTGGGCGAGGAAATCGGGGTAGCTTGACCCGCCCTTTTCGAGAGTGACGAGGTAGGCGTCGCGAACGCCCTCACCAAGCCCCTTCGGATCCAGCACCCCCCACCGCCCCTTCTCGCTAAAGTACCGCCACACCCTCCCGAAATTCGCCACGTCGCCGTCTTCCCCCATCGTACGGCCGGGGGAGACATCAAGAACACACACGTCATTCGTGTTGCTGAAGCGCATGCCCGCCACGTACTCGTCCGCGCGCTGCACCGCAATTCTTCCGGTGATATCGAGTTTAGCGACGGGCAGGAGAGAGGCGTACGGGAGTTTGGCGCCGATGTCTGCGCCGCCGGTCCAGCGGAGGGAGCAATTGAAGCCGGCTACGCCTGCCATGTCTAGGCGGCCTTTCCAGAGCGCGGGGGCGTCTGTGGGGGAGAGTGGCAATTCATCGGCCGAATCCTCGTCCTTGAGGAGGCGGTCAATATCCGCGTCGTGCATTTGCGCGTCGCCTCCAGTCGCGCGGGGTCGTGCCGAGGGCGCGTTGAAGCGCGGGTAAGATGCCTGATCGGGGGAGTGCGCGGCGTTCCACGCGCGATCCATGTTATAGCTTTGCGAAGCCTTGCGTTTCGTCTCCACGCTCAGCGGAGGTGGATGCCGCCCATCCGCATCATCAGGCAACTCCACGCGATCTTCCGCGTCGATATCCGCGCCTTCATCGCCAGGGGCGTCCCGCATGATCTCGTCCTGCGTATCCCTTCTCACGGGACGCGTCCAGCTCGCTTCCTCCGGTCCCACGGTCTTGATCACCTCATCGCCTCCCATGATCTCCTCGCCTTTATGCGTCTTCCTCACGCGCGGACCAGACTCCGTGATGAGAATGGACTGTTTATCAGCTTCCTCCCTAGCCTTCACACGCTCGCGCTGCACCTCCTCACTCGCCATCTCATCACTGCTCATCTCCGCGATCTCGAGCGCGTCGAGGTCGCCATTGAGGAGTTGCAGGACTAGCGTGGGGTTCTTGGGGAAGTTGCTGTGGATCGCGAGGAACTGCTGTTTGTATGTTGCGGGATCGCCGTGGATAGCCATGAGTGCATTTTCGATTTGCAGGGCGAGGGATGTGGCTAGGGAGGCGGCTGTCTCGCCGTCGGGGATGCGATATTGTCCTGATTTGGCAAGGGAGTCGATGATGGGTTTTGATTTGCTGGAGATGGCTTTGGCGGCTGGTTGGCGGTTGGTGGGGAGGGTGTCGATGGATGTGGCTGCGGGAGGGACGTTGATCGATGATTTGCGTGAGTGCGCTGCGTCTGCGGTTGATTTGCGGCGTTTGGCGTCTGGTACGACGACTTGCGCTGAGGACTTGCGCTGTGCCAGAGAAGGCGTGGAGACGAATGGTACCGTTGGACTTGCGGACTTCTTGAGCTGTTGTGCGTGTTAGTCTGATATACTCCACAAAGCAATGGGCATGGGGAGACATACCTCCTGCGGCGTCTCCTCAAACTTCCTCTTCTTCTCCTCCACCGGCGCGGGCGTCCCCTTCCCACCAACCGGCGTCCCCGCACTCTTCCTCCCGCCACCCTTCCCCTTCTTCTTCCTCTTGCGCTCCTCCTCCTCCTCCCTCCTCCGCGCCTTGATCCTCTCCTCCCACGGCCTCTCCCCCCTCTTCATCGCTTGCAGCAACTCCCTATGCGCACTCGGCCGGCACTGCTCACAATAATATTTCTCCGGCAACTCGTCGTCGTTCTCGCTGATGCCCATGCACAGGTTGTGCTGCCAGGCCTCGCACTTGTCGCAGCAGATCATTGGCCAGCCGTCCTCGTCGGCCGTCGCGCCGCACACGCACCGGATGATGCTGTCGTCCTCTTCTTCCTCCTCTGCTTGTGCTTCGGCTGCGGTGGCGGCATTTTTCTTGCTGCTGCCGGCGTTCTTCGATGTGGAGGCGCCTTTTGCGGAGGGAGGCGCTGAGGCGGTGGGTGTGCCTGTCGCTGCTGGGAGGTCGTCGTCGGCGTTCTTGGTGTGTTGGCCTTTGGTGGCGCGGCCGGAGCGGCGCGGTTCGTCTGTGAGGAAAGGAGATTAGCTCGATGTTCTGCCATTGCTGCGTGCGTTGCGACAGTGTATGTGTGTGACTGTATCGTGTAGTACGTGTAGGAGTCGCGTCCTTCACGTCGTCGTAATGGGACGGGTGGTGCAATGACACGCGCGTATGCTTACCGGCCATGATGATGGTTGTGGTGCTCAGGACGTATACAAGGGCTCAGTCACGATGATGATTGTTGTACCACTATGATACAAGCGCGTTGTTGACGTTGTTGTTGTTGACTTCACGTCTCTCTCATCTATGATACTTGGCAGATAGACTGCGACACAGGACAAATTCTGGTCGTGAGATACAGGAGACCACGACTATGAAGGCGCTCGACTATCGTAGTAGTGAGCTGATGTCCTTGTGTCCCGTCCACCCAAAGTCTGTCGCCACAAGCTGAGCCGGCGCAATCTCGCTCGGTTGAACTCCTGTAATTTGAGGTGAGAGTCACGCGATCAATACTTCGCGTCGCGTTGGCGCAAACAGTGTCTCGATTGATTCGCGTGTCTCGCTCGAACTGATTTCGGAACTCTGCTCGAAAGTAAGGTTAGGTGGAGCTTGGATGATGGGAAGTGGGAAGGAAGTGAGGTGATTGATGCGGAGTCGCAAAATGCTCAAGGGAAGCCCGACAAGCTTGGGCCGCTCTTCGATCCGTTTCCGCGCTTTTCGACACCTCAGTCCGCAAGGCAGGAGCGCAGCACATGGCTCGTTCCTTCCCACAAGGGTCTCAGGGCAGGGTTGGCCTGCTCATGTTTTCGTCAACGTGACTTACGCTTGGTAGATCTCGAGAGGTCACAAGCACAACTCTATTTCTGCCTCGCCTATAGACACCAGTCTTCTCTCTTTCACCCGTAATCAAGGGTTCGAAAGCACAATGACCGACGTCCGCGCAATGCTGCGCGCAGAACGAGCCGCAAGAGCTCAAGCACCAAAGTCTCGAAAAGCAGTACCAGCAGCCCCACCACCGTCCAAGAAGCGCAAAGCAGATGCCGAAGAAGACGAGGCGGATACGCGGAAGCGCTCCCGGCCCGAGATCAGCAATGAGAACCTACCAGCTGGATTCTTCGATGCGAGGGAGGGCTCTGAAGAGGTTGAAGATGAGAAACCTAAGGCGCCGATAGACGGATTCGTGCTTGCTGAGGATGAGGAGTCTATACCACTACCCAAGACAGAGGTCCAACAACCAAAGCAGCCAGCAAGAGAACAAGCAGAGGAAGCACCAGTAAATGAAGACGAATGGGCCGCCTTCCAAGCCTTCACCTCCTCCGTCGCCTCCTTGCCCAAATCCAACGCACCCTCAGCAAACGCAATAGCCCTTGAATCAGCGCCGCAAACGAGCGCACAAATCGCTGCCGAAGATGAAGCAGCGAAGGAACAGCGCAGCAGGAGAGAGGAAGAAATTGCAGACGAGAAAGAGGACGCTGCGGAGAGATTGGAGGAGGAATTCGAGGTTATGGGCGAGCTGGAGGGACGGATTGCTAGGTTGAAGGAGAAGAGGGAAAATCTCAGAAGGGCGAGTAGGACGAGTCAGGATGCGCCGAAACCTGTTCTTGCTGGGCGGGAAGTTACGCAGGTTGAAGCTGTGCAAGAGGAAGAGGAGAGTAGTGACGAGGAGGATGTCGATGAATTCGCCGGCTGGCGGTTTGGCTCGCGCTGAGAGACCAACCACCTACTCCCACACGCTTTGGGAGGGCACGCTACAACCGCGCACTCGCACTCGCACTCCCGCCCGCCTTGACAGCAACAACAGCCTCCTCAAACGTTGGCATCTCATCCGCCCTCCCACTCACCCCACCCCAAACCACCCGTCCCGCCTTATCCACACCAAAACACCCGCCCGTCTGCCACCGACTCCCACTCTCCGTCGGCCGATTCCAGATCCCCTTCTCCTTCCCCAGCGTCCTCACCGCCTTCAATCCCGCCGGACTCAGCACGTGCGCGAACGAACTCGTGCCCAGTCCCCACTTCGCATACGTCTCGCGCGATTCGTCGATGATGACTTGGACAGGGTTGACACTGCCGGGTCCGCCGACTTCGGATAGCCATTTCTGCGTGTGTTGAGGGTTGGAGTGGGATACAGCGACGAACGCTACATCGGGGTTCTCGGTGGCGCGGGCACGGAGGTTGAGGAAAGTCGCTTCGGCGACTGTACATATACACCTGTTAGTGCAATTGAGAGACGAGTCTGGGATTGGGGACGTACAGGGACACCCGCAGTGCCTTAGGAAGGCAATCACCATCGGTCGTCCATCCTCAGCCGGTACACGCAGTTTTTCTGTTGAAGGCGCCTGCGCGCCGAGTGCTGGTGCTGGCGATGTGGGGAGACTGGCTGGGGTGCGCCAGGAGGAGAGTTCCTGGAGGAAGGACATTGTCGCGTGCACTATATGGTCAGCTGCTGTAACTTTACTGTACTACTAGAATACTGTAATAATGGATAGAGAGGTCCAAGAAAGTCTATCGCAGTGATTGATGACTTGGCGATTTCGAGATCTCACTGAGAGCAATGGGAATGGTGTTTCTCGGATCTTTCTTTTGCTTTGGATGGCATGGGTTCTCCACACTTCAGCTCAGTGTAAACTCCCCGAACCTTCCGGGTCATAGCCGACTACTGCGATGGGAGCGAGTGAGGTCATTGATCACGAAAGCCACCACGATCCAGAACTTCCATTATGCACACCACCAGTCCTCTCCTAAAAGGACTACCGGCGATGTTCGGGACGAGAAAGAAACTCGGATGAAGGTTATTTCCAAGTCTAACGACTCAGCAGAGCCTCCTCCGCTGCACGAGACTCTGTCAGTGCAAGCGAGCGAGCCATGCGATGCGTGCATGCCAATCGGGCCGAACTCTGCATCGCGGCTTCTTCCCGTGTTAACGCTCGTTCTTTGGGTGATGCAGAGAAAGAAAGTTTAAAGATTCGGTGCGGCTCAACCAAAGGACAATCGGGGACGGATATCCCCGAGCCGGATGCTGTCACGGCAGAGATCGTGTTGTTGTTGACCGAAAGGGAAGAGAATTCTAGTTTGCCGAACTCGAGCTTGCCTGTCCCAACGAGCCGGGACGGCTACGCTGCTGCAGTGGCATCACGAGGTCACGGTACCTACCTAAGCGAGACTTGAGCAGATGCGGTGTTGTCATTTCCATTTCTTGGAATGAGTACACCGCCTCACAGAAAGCCATGCTGATGTCGATCGCGTGTGGCGAGAGCTGAGGAGTCTGAGACATGGATAAGGTAGTGGTTTGCAAACAAGCAAGATCATTGCTGCATGAGGAAGGAATGGGCTTCTGTATTTGGGGGTCTCGGATGTCGATTGCCCATCGTCAATAGGACGTCAAGGCGGCCGTGGCATTATAGAGGATGCGCATACAATATGGACGAATGTCGGACAATGAGAAAGCGAATGCATAGTGGAGTGAAAACTCTGATGACATTGCTCTCAACCCTCTTGGTATCTGAACAACTGAGCCCATTGTCCATGCATACCCGCTGACCCGCATCCATCCCCATCAAGCCGTTCCATGCAAGTTGAGAATCCCACAGTCCATCCTTTGATCTATGGTGTATCATTATACAGAACTAAAAAACAGTTCGCGTCAAGCAAGCGTGTGTTTGCGTGTCCGTGGAAGACCGGTCGTGCGCGAAGTGTATCGTGTGATTAGGGTATCACCCAGTTCGTGGTCCGTGGAGTCTTGGACATCGAGAATATATCGGGTCCTTCCAAAGGATTCGTGGTTAGATAACCTTCGTCGTTGAGAAAAGCTCGAATTCTTCGAGATAGAGCGCGACCGCGTGAGCTTCAATCTCGAACGCACCAGCCAATAAGCCTTCGATCCGACCCCGAAAGGATTTCGTGCCTGAACGTGCGCAACGAAGGAGTGCATAAGATCTCGTAGACCGTTTTCCCACCCGATGCAGGATTCCACAATCCTTCCAGAAGGAGCGCATAATGTATGTATGTAAGCGCCATGAGGTGCCACAGCCTACTCGCAAAATCCTTCGCGTAGCGCTTGTATCGACCTGAAAGCTTCGCACATGCTCTTTCTGGAAAATGCTTCAAAAAAGCCTTCATTCCTTTCCGGATCCCACATCCATGGTCATGTTATGTCCCGTTATCCGGTGACTGGCAAGCTCAACCCACAATCTGCCGCGCACCTTCCTTGCCCAGCACGCCCCGTTCCTTCGCCTTGGGACTCCGATCTCTGCCCTTCTTCCTGCTCAGGAACCCCAACATCCCACTCGGTCTCTTCGGATCCCTCTCGTCTCCACTCCCCACAGGCAAAGGCGGCTCTTCGTCCCGTCGCGTCTCGTACGGTGGGCCCGCGATCGTGGTGTGCTGGCTAATCGGCATCGGCAGAGGCGGCTGTGATCTGCCCTCGCTCGTAGACCGTGATGGACCGGGCGGCGGTTGTGCGTTCGTCTGTCTCCTCCGCTTGCTGGTGCTGCCTTGGGTGAGGCCTTGAATGTGCACGCCCGGAGGCGGTTCGAAGCTAGCCATTGATTTGCTGTCCTTCAGGTAGTCGTGGTAGTCGTCTGGGATCGAGCGCGGTATCGCAGACTCGGTGTTCGGTATGCCATAGCTGCGCTCTGCCTCTTGGCGACGTGCTTGCGACTCTGCCGTGGCGAATTGGAAGTCCAACGGCACCGTGGGCAAGGGCGGCGAGCCATTCGGGCTGTGTGTCGATGAGCGCGATCGGCTTGCGAAGTTGGCTTGTGGTGTCATGATCCGAAGTCCTCCCTGCTCTTCATTTCGTTCGTTTTCACGATGCGCGGTTCGTGGCCGTGATAATGGTTCCGCTTGCGATTGGTGTGAAGGTGGAGTTAGACGTCCAGTCTCTGACGAACGTGACTTCGCCTCCTCGGGCGAGATGAGTGTGTAATCGAACGGCTCAAACAGCGTCTCGATCATCTTGTGCAGCTCGTCCGCCCTAATTTCTGCCTGCGTTGCATCATCCTTCAATTGCTCCCGTGGCTTCTGTCTCCGTGCTCTTGCTTCCAACGGTGCCTCTTCCAGCAACAATTCCTCCAGATCGTACGTCGCGTCAAAATTCGTCTTCTCTGTTGATGGCAAGAAGACGGGCTCTATCTCCTTGCGCTCCAGTGCTCCAAAGTCGATCACGCGGAAGAAGGGATTGTCCATGAATGTGTCGAAGCCGATCGCTCCTATCCGCTGCTGCCGGTTCTTCTCGAGGAGGGATGATATCGCGTGTAGACAGGGCATGCTTATGGGTGGGTTTGTCTGTGGATATGCTGGCTCACCTCTGAGAATCTTCTGACCCAGCTGTTCGTGAGTATGTCCCTCGAAGGGTCGCTTGTTGTAGATGCATTCGTAGAACACCACACCCAATGACCACCAGTCCACCTCGCATGAGTAGCCTTTACCTTCGTACACCTCCGGGGCGAGATATGCAAGAGTACCGGATTTGCTTGTTAGTGGCTTCTCTGGCTTGAAGTCTGATGCAACGTTCTAATCTATGTTAGCGATACTGAGGCGCTAGTCATTGCATTACTCACAAAATCTGCAAGGTGGACATGTCCATCCTGGTCCAGAAGGATGTTGTCAGGCTTGACGTCTCTGTGCACAATGCCCTGAGTATGAATGTAACGTATCGCGCATCCAAGCTCAGCTATCCAGAACCGCACCGCGTCCTCTGTGAAGGTCTTTCGTGAAATGTGGAATCGCAAGTCGCCACCGGTCATCAAATCTACAACCAGGTACCTGTACTGAAGTCAGCCAATGGTTCGCCTCGCCACTTCGATGGAGAGCTCGCACAGGTATTCTATGTCTTGGAAACTATATCGCAAGTTGCACAGGAATGGATGTCGCAAGTGTTCAAGCATTCGTCGCTCTCGTATTATGTTCCGCACGCTCTCTGATCGCACCACTGAGACGAAATGTCAGTCGCGAGTAAATTGCGAAAGAAAGAATGATGATGCATACCCTCATCCTTCCGTATGTACTTCAGCGCAAATTGGTCTCCATTATCTTTGCGCTCAACAATGCGAACTTTGCCAAAAGCACCTTTGCCCACCACGCGTAGTAGTCGAAAGTGGTTCAGATTCACTAGAGGTTGACAGCTGTCAGCACTAAAACGAACCACCAGTTTGCGCAACGTCAAACAATCATACCTGAGTCCGTGAAGACCACGGGCTTGCCATTCGAATTGCCCATCTGGCCGACGCCGACTGCTCTTCAGACAGAGCAGCAGAGCGGCAAAATTCGATGGTCACCGCCAGCTCCCCGCACCGCCTCGAGGCAGAACTGCACACGCGAAAAGATTGTGTGCAGGTGGCGAACAATGAGGACGACTAAGAGGAGAGGATAGAAGATCACGAGGGGCAACGGTAACAACACGTCGACATGTCTTGCTCGCCCACAGACCTTTTCCGAGAGTGTGTCGCAGTGGTTGCGGCGCTGCGCGTGGCGGGATGCGATGTCAATCAAGTATTGCGTAGGGCAGGCCGGATACGGCGAGCGGGATCGAATTTAGGTAGGAAAGCTGCGGCGGTTGAGGCGGCAAGGTTGGAGCTTAACAGCCGTGTTATAGGTCCCCAGAACACGGGCAGCTAAGGTATGTAAGAAGAGGATTGAGTCGCGAGGTGAATTGTGGGTACAGCACAAAGGCAGAACAACTCGTGTGGTGGGAGGGATGCGGTCAGTTAGATAGTGCACGCGTGAGCGAGCTAAACGAGGGGAAAAAACGTGGGCGTACAGGAAGGGGTGCCTTCAAAATTAAAAGATGCAAAAATCCATTCGTCAGGAAAGGATTAATACACTAATCAATCAAGGGTCCAGAGCAGCCAATCTTCCCTAGATCGCTAGACATGGCATGGACAAAGCCGTGCTCAGACACTAATTAATTCGCTGAATGATACACGACCCAGGCAAGGTCCATGTGTCGGAGGAATTGCGTGGGTGGCATCGGAGTCAGAAGTCGGTCATCAGCCTGGCGCGGTGCGTGAGCGAGGTATCAGAATGCAGCTAGACGTTGCGTGCGTGCAGGTCAGTTGCAGAAGCACCGTCAATGTCATCAAGTTTTAGGGTGGCCTAGTCGCTGATCCGCTTCACAACATACTCGCAGCGGCCTAAGAGCTGCAGAAGTATGCATGCCATGTCCTTGAGCGCAGACAGCTTTGCTTGTTTCGACCGTAGTAGCTGCACGACCCAGAGCATCGGGTTCTCGCTTCCACGGCCTTCGCAAATCATGTTGCGCCTGCTGCTCACAGAGCGCTTTCCGCTTCATGCGTCCTCGACTCGTGCTAACGTCTCGAAATGGGATCTTCGCGCCGTTCACTCGGTAATAAAATGCGATTGCGGTCTACAAGACGGCGCGAGGTGGTCTGAACGGAAGCCACATGGACTGCTGGGAAACCCCAGCCGACACGGAACAAACCTGGGTCCCATGTTGCAAGTTTCACCTTACGGCGGGCGGTTGTTGATGACTTAATCGTCGGTCAGGTGCGCATACGAGCAGATCATATCCTTATTCCCACGCCAGCCTTATAAGAGCGAGATTGCAATTCTGCGAGCTTCAGCCTATCCAATATTGCCAATGTCATCCACTGTGATACACGAATCCTTCTCACTTCTGCAGCTGACGAAATTGAGTTTGCTCCAGACGCAAGCCTCTCAACAGATTGGAACCTTCGGACATCAACGACGTCTATTTTTCAAGCCATGACGGCAGCTACCATGCCGCTGCAGCCATACCATCTCACAGCTGTAAAGTCAAAATCATGAAAAGTCGATTGCCGAGGTTTGGTGGCTTGACCATGCCTCATAAGCGTTGGCGCCACTGTGTCAGGCAGGCTTCTAGAAAGATTCTGGAACAAATTTCGAAGGTGCAAATTAAGTGCTTCCATCCGACGAAGCCGCACCCTTCGTTCCGAGGATCCCCCTTTTTCCGGGCGCCTGCGAATTGCGAATTACACAAGCTTTGCAGAGAACTCCAGAAACGCAACATGCACGCTGCAGTCGATCAATCATTCGGTCATCAAAGAATGAGGTGGTCACCGTTGTGCTACCGTGCAGCTTGTCAGCAGGAGGTCTGACACAACCCTGTCGTTGTGGTTGTAACTTGTCGTGAGACAAGTCTTGATAGGCTCTGTGCGCATGCTCGGTGTACATCCCCTTTGTCGAACAAGGCAATTCCTTCTGCGATCAGTCTCCAGTCTGCAAGATTATGTGGAGTGTTATGCATCCACTGTCACGCCAAAGTATGAGGGTCCATAAGGATCTGCATGGAGCACGTTGTAATAGTGGCCCATTTCCGAGCTCACGTACACGCGTTTATCGTGGTGTCACAGCAGCATGCAGTTTCCGATTTTCCTGGTCCTAGAGAACGTGTTCGGACGTGCAGACATCATGCAGAAATGCAATCTCGCTTTTGTGGAGTGAGACACGGTCCGAGTCGTCATGCACATCATCAGGACAGATCATAACTTGGGTGTACAGTCCTCATGTATGTCCCTCCCCTTTCTGCCGCAGGACCTGCAGCTGCAAATCTCACGGAACACATGAAAGAAGAATCCTTCGAAGGTTCGAAACTTCGATCCCGTAGATCGGCTCGTCAACCGCACCAGGACCCACCGATCCAAGATCCAATCTGCACCAATCTGACTTTGCCCTGACGAGTCGTGCGCAACCACCTCAGCGGTTCTCTCAGCTCCTTCTAGATCATCTTCAAACTTTTCTTGCACCCCCACACGCACCATCGTGATAACATTTGCTTGCCACAGATATCGTCGAAGCCATCATGTTCTCCCCGAGGTCCGCGATACCGGACCCGGCCCGGCTCACGAGCTCATTGCTCGAGTCATCCACTCACGCGTGCCCTTCGACCGGGTCAACTAGCTTGTACGACTTCAGGTTGGAGCGGTGAGGCTGCAGTGTCGAGTGCAATGCCTCGTGACTGAACGAGATCCGCTTCTCCAGATGCGAGATTGCCAGAGCAAAGCACGTGGGGTTCATCCTGCCAATAGGCATTGACAGCCGAGACCACTCATGTCGTCTCAATACTTGGTGACTATCAGTATCATAGACTTGAGGCATTCGGAAGGAACTCCGCTACCGACAAATTTGATCGATACTGCAACTATCGGCCACTACGACGCAGCTAGCTTTTAGATCTGGATCGATGGTTTGAGTATCTGCAGTCTACTGGCGCCTTCTTTGGATTACAGAGTACATTAGTCGTCCAGATTCACATGTTCTTTATGTGTCCTCGGTTGAAGTTCAGCCAGCGCAGTCTTCGTATGAATCTTTAGCTTCGATCGAGATGTAAGCGACTGCCTCCAGGCAAAATTTTGCTCTTTAGGGACACTCTTTGATGCTCAGATATCAGAATAAAGAGGATCAAGTCATGTTTCTCTTCTTTTGACAGGTCCCTATAGTATCTAGCTAGCTCACAAGTGATTGATGGGCCTAGCACGGAGTACTCAATAGAAGCATCTGATCAACGACCGTGAAAACCTATCTGCTTTCGCTCAACACGATGCTTCCCGCGAATTTTGGTCGCTGTGATTCACCATTTCAGACATTTGGTCACTTGGTTAGTCTGTCTTAGAGCATGTCCAGACATCGCGAGAGGTAACTTTTATGCTGCCTCAGGCATTCTTTCGGGCTTGAGTCTCTCCAGTGCGAGAGCTCCATGCGATGCGTCTCGTCTGACAACTCCATCAGGATATCGAAAAAGCCATGCATGAACACATCGATCTTTACATCTTGATCCATGGACCGGTGCAACTACGCTTCACAGATCATGCATCGCCTCCCAGCCTCATTTGGTCGAGCATTGGCTCCGCGACCTGTGACAGATCCCACAGCCAGCTCACAGTCAGACATCCCGACCCATGATGAGCCTCTTGAGCGTCCTGCCAAGCGTAGGAGGATGGCGTGTCAGAGATGCAGGCAATCTAAGGTTCCGTAACGCCAAACCTAGCCGACCTTTCAACCACTCACAGCTCCATGCCGATAGCTACGCTGCGAAATGCCAAATAGTGAAGGTCAGCCTTGTACACGTTGTGTGGCACAGTCTTTACCCTGCATAATTCCAACTAAGGCGAAACGCAGCCATGGAGAAGCGCAAGTCAGATCTTTGAGCTTGACCCATGCAGATGCTAAGATGGTATGCATAGCGAGCCAAACAGCCATGCCCGAGCTGCGATCGAAACACCTACACGCAAGGTCGATCAGATTACAACGAATGCTCATTATGTGAACGCGCAGACAGATGTCGCTCTGCGCCGTGTGATGCATGCGCACTCGACAAGCTCCGTAGACTTCACGTCAGAAGACATTCTGCCCATGCCCCACGATGACATGCCGAGCATCGAGCATGACCAGGGAGACCAAAGACTGCGCGTTCCGGAGAGTTCTCGTAGCATTGCAGAGGTCACACTGGATCCAGATCAGATTTATCGCTACTTTCGAATGTGAGCTTCCAGACCTGAAGAGTTCGAACGCTCACTAAGTTGGTACAGCTACCTGACTTCTTACGACTCCACCTTCCCGATTCTTCCGTTCCATATTCAACCTGATGCAGTGTATAAGGCTTGTCCATTACTGTTCTGGACTATCGTGCTCACTGCTACTCGACATGATGATGCCGACTTCTCCCTGCTTCCTGCACTGATACCAGCGGTGAGGAGTCTTTTGTGGTCTAAGGTCCCCATGGTACCTCACCAGCTACCTACTTTGCAAGCATTTGCCATTCTGTGTACGTGGCAGCTGCCCGAGTCGTCAATGGTGATTGATCCTACGTATTTACTCGCCGGTACTCTACACGCGGCGGCTACCCATGTTGGACTTCATCGGCCCGATGTTCTTGAGCATTACCACCGCACTCGACTATCTTTAGACGCAGCAGATATTCGTGAAGCTGTTCGCGCATGGAGTTGTATATTCATAGCCATTGAGGGGTAAGTTATGTACGATCAATTTGACCAGTGTTAACGGAAACCTGTTTCAGTGTAGCAATGTCGAATGGCCAAAAGCCCTTTACCGCTTCTGATCGTACAATAGAACAAGCTGCTGCTAGGTCCAACCCGTTCGGGCTTCCTCGGGTCCTGCATCAGGCCATCATGGCGCAGTTGCTCTGCAACAGAATGCATGCGACCATGGCGGAAGTGGATCCACAAGCGGAGACGACAATGTCTGATACGTGGCTTTCGATATTGTCATCGTATGAGAACAAACTCAAAACACTTGAGCAATCGTTTGGTGCCGAGTATCGAGGTACGGAGGTCGTTTTTGGTGATGTAATATTCGACGCTGATGTAATATAGCTCAAACGGCGCTGATCCTTGCTGGTACTGCATTCCAGCTCCAAGCCTATGCAATCTTTAACGACCAAGATTCTCGACCTCGAAGAGAGCAGGTGATGAAAGCGTATGAAGCTGCATGTCATTTTCTCCAGACGGCGAAGGCATCCACGGAGTCCGACGGAGAGCTATCGCTCGCCCATCTTCGAGTGGCCTTGACTGCGGCGTGCCTGATTTCGAAAGTCTACCACTCCTCCTACGGTGAACATGTTAATCCTGAGCGTGGAAAGCAAGCCTTCAACACATGCATCTTCATGTTCAGACAGAGCTGTGTTGAAGACAACGACATGTACGGACGGGCCACGAAGATCTTGTCACAACTCTGGGGCCTCCATGCGAACGATACTGGGCAATGGTCCCGACCGCCAACAATATCCTTGAAGTCGCGACTCTTTTGGAGCATTTCGCAGGATGGTCTGAACCAGTGGCGGGAGAAGTACGCTGAACAGACAAACAATGGCCGCCCAAAGATGCCGCCGCCGCTCAAATTGTCTATGAACACATCTATGAACGGAGAATGGATACGCAATGAAAATTGGTCAAAATCGCACACTGCGGCCTGGCGACTAGGCGAGGAAGAGGTCGAGGGAATATCGCGCCGCCCTTCTGCACAGGAACTACGGAGCTCAAATTCGACCCAGGTTCTGGTCACTGATGAACCAGATTTTTCGCAATCCTTCGACGGCCAATCGGTGGATCCGACGACCACGGACATCCTTACTGGAACAGATTCATATTTCATGCAGTTCGACATGCTATTCCCAAATGGCATACTGGGTGCTACGTCAATTTCCACCATGTTCGAATGATGCACAATCTGGTCGGACCATTGCAAAACATTCGACTTTCAGTCGCGAGATGCGCCTTGGGATCCTGGAAGTGCTAGCTGTGGCTGCGTTTATCGCACTGTTACTATCTCCGGACTTCTGCCAAGCCCGATGGGCTCAGCCAATCACAGCGATGCTGGGACATGGTTTGGCCGAGTCCGCCATCTTCTCTCGTGAAGATTGCTCCGTCGCATCTATCTTGGACCTACTGATTCTTGCTTCAAGCTTGTTGATGCTTCGAATGGCCTGATGGATGCCAAGTGCTCGCGTCCAGCTCAGCATTGGCGCGGAAGGGCCACGACGCTTCCGGTGTATTTAAGATGACGCTCTGTCGTGCCAGATGTTCTCCATTGATTGGCATTGCCTTTCGCCCCGCGTCAACAAGCGAAACACACCATCCCCAGATTCCCGCTCCAGCAAATAGCAGCAATGGCAGAAAGACAGTACGAGATCGTGCTACTCGGCGCCACAGGGTACACCGGTCAGTTGGCAGCGAAATATGTGCAGCAACATGTTAGTACGGACTTGGTTTGGGCCATTGCAGGGCGAGATGAATCGAAGCTACGAAAGCTTGCCCAAGAGTTGAAGATCATGAACCCGGATCGGATCCAACCAGGTCAGTCACGGCCTCGATGTCTCGAAATGCATGCTGACACTTCTATAGCCATCGAAGTGGCCTCCCTAGATGATACTCAATTAACATCTTTGGCTCTCAAAGCCAAAATCTTGATGACGACTCTCGGTCCGTATGCCAAGTTCGGCGAGCCAGTAGTGAAGGCTTGTGTCGAAGCCGGAACACATTACTTGGACGTGTAGGTGTCCCACTAAGCTATCGTTTGAGCCTTCTACTGATGCAATGACATGTAGAACCGGGGAAATTACATTCACGTACGACATGATGCGCAAGTACGATAAAGCTGCTAGAGCCAAAGGGATTTGTGTAGGCAGCTTCGTGAAGTCTTGTGGGCCGACAAATCGCTAACCAAAGGCTCCAGCTTGTACCGCAATGCGGCATCGATTCTGTGCCTTCAGATACGCTCGCGTATTTATGCGCGAAAGCCATGCGAGACAACCTGAATGTTGGACTTCGTGAATGCGTGGCGTCTCTGCAAGAGATGTCCGGCATGCTCTCTGGAGGGACGACAACTTCACTGATTGGCTTGTGGGAGAACTACCCATCATCCTATATGAAGGCATCGCTTGAGCCACTGGCGTTGTCCGCCGTCGAGAGATCAGGAGGCGGATCACACGCAAGTGCGCCGAAGCTGGGGTTCTTGGGCACACGTCATGTGCCTGATCTGGGCGTCCTCACTACTTCTGCTCAAGCCATGACGGACATTGGCCTGGTGTACCGCTCATGGAGTCTTTTCGACGGAGGAGCATATTACGGAAAAGACTTTGTCTTCGACAAGCTGATGCGTGTGGGCAATCGCGTCAGTGGCGCATTGCTCTACTACACTCTGCAGACCATGCTCGCCGGGTTCAATCTCTCCACTTTCCGCAGCCTGGTCAAGAAGTTCCTCTTCGAGCAGGGCGTTGGGCCAGATCTGGACAAAGCAGCGAAAGACCGCTTGATCTACAAGGCTATTGGTGTTGCAGATGATGGGAGCGGTCGTCGGAGCTTCGCAACATACCGATGGGATGGCTCGATTTATTACATGAGTGGCGTCACTCTCACCGAGGCGGCGCTCGTTCTCGCTCGTGGGGGAGACTGTTTGGCGAAGCGTGTTGGGGGCATGGTCACACCTGCTACATTGGAGATGGAATACATCAATCGACTGCAGAAAGCGGGCATTCAGTACGATTGGGGGATTATCGAGGCTTGAATGGAAATCAGACGTATGCATCGGAGTTGCTGATACCGAACATGTATTTCTGAATCCAAAATTGAGAAAGTATTTGCCGCAGCAGCTATACAATTCCGAGACCTCCACAAAGCTGGTCTGTCGCAGCCAATCTGATCAGCCTATAACATGTCTTGCAGCAAAACTTCCTCGTTCTGAATAAAGTCGCCTTAGCACCAAGATCTTCCCGCCTTCCCAATAATCAACCCTTTGGAAGTTTTGCGCTGGTTACAAATGTGCCATTGGAATCACGACTCCGGATGAACAAGCGGATAATCGCTAGCGACACAAGATAGCGCAAATTACACAATAGTGAACTGAGTGTGATAGCACTGCGGCTGAATGGTACTCGCCTAGATTGCCGAAGCAGGACAACAGTTCATCCTCTTGGGGCCCAATTCTCCAGGCCGATGCTTCTGGCCAATCGGAGCCGCTCTTTGTTGACCAATCGGACATTGGACAACATACCTTGGGGTTGCGAGACTCGCCATGCGGATGAGTTTGTTCCATCAATCGCCGATGATGCGAAACATTTCCGATTGAGCAGATGAAAGACAGCTGACCTCGCTCGTCATCGCTTCTTGAGATGTTCAAAGTACAATTCATTTGTCCCTCAGTTGCACGAGCAACGACTTTCGCGGCCAATCGTTCGTGAATTCTACAAACGTGAATTCTATAAACGTGAATTCTATAAAGTCGGGAGACCCATCTCTTGCTATACCATCACGAAAAATTAGATCCTTTTGGTTGCCTACCTCACCTCATCAAGGTACTGTCGAGCACGGCGAGTGATCACGAAGCTCTACCAGTTCCTGTGCCCATTTCCCCGATTCTTGGATCCTCATACTCATCCAAGGCCCTTGGAGCATAAGCAGACAAATCTTGAAGAGATGTCCGTGCCAGAAATATAAGCAATGCGTCCTGATCACTAGTTCTTGGTTCCACATATATAATAGCACACGTTCAATTCTGCTGTTTGTGGCGTGTGTACATATTTCAACTTCCGGAAATTTATTCATTCAAGCTCATTTGTCCACTTCGAGCCACATCAAGCGCCATGAAGCTCGTTTTACAAGCCTCATCATTATTTTACACGACTAGCGGATCCCCACAGAGCTACTTATCACTTCTGTCTCCTTGGAATCCAAGATGCAACATCTTCGATCACTCAAGATACACGGCGGAAGCGTTCCGAAGTTTTGCCGAAGTACCTCATCTCCTCCTTCCTGCCCCTGATTTTCACTTCTTCATCACTTTCCGGTCACTTCGGTGGTAGCATCAGTGGGCGTTATACCTCGCACACTTGGCGTTGATCAAGTGACTTGTTCTCACTAAGTCACGAGAATTGATCGGCTTGTCATCGTGGATCCAACGTAGTCTGCTTATGCAAGCAGGGTTTGCTGAATGGGGACCACCACGCGATCACTTCAACCACATCGTCATATGAACTCTGCAATCTCATACTTGCTCACACCAAGCCAGACATAGATCATACTCTCTCACGACCTTCTCACAGGCTTCAAGTACCTAACCACAATCTGACGCAATGTCCAAGACCGCGGAAGAAGTCATCAAGCAGCTCAACCTCGCACCTCACCCCGAGAAAGGGTATTTTAGACAGGTGAACATTCAACTCGATTATCGGAGAGTCTGTGCATAATCTGATCATCTACAGACCTTTGAAGATGCCGACCGCGTCAATGGCCGCTCACGGAGCACAGCTATCTACTACCTGCTAGAAAAGGACGTGGTCTCGCACTGGCACCGTGTGACCGACGCCGTGGAGGTCTGGCACTATTACGCCGGTGCTCCACTGCAGCTATCGCTCTCGTGGGATGATGGCACGCCAGTGCGCAAGGAGGTGCTGGGCCCAGACGTCTTTGACAAGCAGCAGCCGCAGGTGATTGTGGAGAAGAATGAGTGGCAGCGGGCCGAGAGCCTGGGAGACTGGACGCTGGTGGGATGTACTGTTGCGCCTGGGTTCACACCAGATGTGTTCGTGATGGCTGAGCCAGGCTGGGAGCCGAGACGTTCATGATGTCCATTCGCTAGCAGAGACTTTGTGGTACTTGTCGGTACACCAAGATAACGGTCGTTCTAGCAGGCACTACGCAAGTATCGACACCCGAATCTTAGCGCTCGTATTCCGGTGAACTACTCTACCCAGCGGAGCAACGTCAGAATAGTTCCCTTCACTCACACTTCGGCGGCTACTCCGCCATCCTGATGAACCACAAACACTTGGTCACAGCATACAGATCACCCGATACCTTGCAAATTGTCATACAACAATAAACTCACTTGCCAGACACAGCTTCGCAGCCGACAGTGCAGACCTTTGAATGGACGATGCTTAAATTACACTCTTGGCAGCACTCAACCACATCTGGAAGGCGCTCCTTCCCGATCGGGCAGGCCTCAGAAGTCTAAGAAAGATATTTTGCGCGACAAGCTTTCGCGATAGCTTGAGGCTAGTGTCTCAGTCCTCTTGTCCGCTCTATTCTTATTCTTAGTCCTCTTGTCCGTTCTTGAATATTTACGTTTCACAGCAGTCGTTCGTTATGGTTCCTTCACATTTTGCAGCAGTTGCGCTCTTAGCATCCACCGCACTAGCTGGTGTGGTGAATGTGCGACGACAAGCTGGCGTCGTCGAGACGGAAGCACTACAATCTGCGATCACCAGAGATGCGTTGAAGCAGAGAGCCGAGCGCCTCTTCGAGGCCGCCAAACTCAGCGAAGCAGAACTCGGACGTCCCACCCGCGCCATTGGCACGCCCGGCCATCAAGGGACACTGGACTACATCTCCAGTGAGATCGCTGGGCTGGGAAATTACTACACGTTATCGAACCAGACGTTCTCGACGTCCTCGGGTAGTATCGCTGCATCGAGTTTGATCATCGCGAACACGACTCTGACGGACGCGATTCCCTTCGGCTTGTCCCCACCTACCACGGACAAGCAAGCCGTGAGTGGGAAGATCGTGCTTATCTCCAATCTTGGATGTGAGGAAGCAGATTACCCTGATGAAGTGCTCGATAACATCGCCCTTATCTTGCGGGGTACTTGTCCCTTCGGCACGAAGTCGGAACTTGCTGGCAAGGCTGGCGCCGTCGCGGCCATCATCTACAACAACCAGGCTGGGAACCTTTCTGGCACGCTCGGCTCGCCTACATCGGATCAAGTGGCAACATTCGGAATATCCCAGGAAGAAGCGTCCCCGATCGTCGACCAGCTCCAGAGCGGCATCACACTATCCGGAAGCGCTCTCATGGAGTCCGTCGTCGAAACAATCTCAACTTACAACGTTGTTGCCAAAACGAAGGGCGGCGACCAGGACAATTGCATCGTAGCCGGAGCGCACAGCGACTCCGTGCCCGAAGGCCCGGGCATAAACGACGACGGCACAGGCACGCTCACGCTCCTCGAAGTCGCGACGCAGCTCTCCAAATTCAGCGTGAACAACTGCGTCATCTTCGCCTGGTTTTCCGCAGAGGAAATTGGACTCGTCGGCTCAGATCACTTCGCAGATAGCCTGTCCCCCGAGGAGAATGCGAGAATACGGCTCATGCTCGACTACGACATGCTGGCCTCCCCCAACTACGCGTACCAGATCTATAACTCGACGAATGCGGAGAACCCGGCTGGCTCGGAGCAGATTCGTGATCTGTATATTGATTGGTACGACGCTAAGGGGATCCCGTACACGTTCATTGAGTTCGACGGCCGCTCTGACTACGACGGGTTCATCCGCAATGGCATTCCCGCTAGTGGTATCGCGACCGGAGCTGAGGGTGTCAAGACGGAGGAGGAAGCCGGTATTTTTGGTGGTGAGGCAGGCGCGTGGTACGATCCTTGCTATCATCAGTTGTGCGATGATCTGGAGAATGTTGATTATGACGCTTGGGAGAACAATGCGAAGCTCGTGGCGCATAGTGTGGCGACTTATGCGAGGAGTCTAGATGGGTTCCCGGAGAGAGCGCCTGCTGAGAATGGGACTGCGGTGCTGAAGTCTGTCTTGCCAGACAATGTCATGCCGACTAAGGTGCATGCTCATGGGCAAAAGGACGTGCGCTATCATGGGCCTATGCTTGTGATGTGAGACCATCTGATGGATTAGCTCTGTTAGACTGGCACATACGCACGATTTTGTACAAATAAGATTTCAGTGATCATTAGTTCGTCGTTGGCCGTGTAGCTCAGGTGTGTCCCGCGTCCCATAGTCCCTACCCAAAATCCAAATGTTTGCACCCGTTTATCTATCATTACCATGACTCGTGAATCAGACATCGAATTGAACCGTGAGATCGCCACGCATTTTAGTATCGTTCCTCGCGTTCTCGCTCACGCTCGTGTCTCTTGTCCTTGTGCTCGTAGACTTTCTTCTCGACTTCGCGCCCGACCAGCCCTCCAATAACAGCACCGATGCCAGTGGCGACCCAATTCTGGTCTCCACCTTCTCTCCGGTTGCCCACCCGGTTCGCTGCCATTCCGCCCACCGCCGCACCAGCAAAAGTGGCCGCCCACTTCTTTAACGGAGTATTGCTGCTATCCCGGTCACTGCTGCTCGAGCTACTATCTCTCCGCCCGCGTGATCTCGGTCCCCTATCGCGGTCATCGCGTCTAGAATACACCTCCTGCGACCTCGCCCTTTCCCTATCGCGATCGCCCACATACGGCGCCAGACTGCGTTGCTGCTCCACCGGCTCCCGCCGATACGTCGTGATCCGCGTCTTCTCATAGTAATCATCCATATCCTGATCATCGTAGCTCCTGCGCTGATCCCTCCTCGGCCTGCTAGCCTCATACTGGTACGCCGGCGCAGGATCCCTCGAGTACGCGCGCGCGTTTCCGCCGCCATACTGGCTCTGCTCGTAGTAGTCGCTGCGCGCGTCCCGGGCGTATCCGTCTGCGGCCGCGTAGCCCCGCTCGCCGTACTGCGAGGGCTCGTAGCGGTCCCTGTCCATGTCTCTTGTTGAGCGCGGGGAGTATGCTGAGCGCGAGGTGTAGCGTGAGGTGGCGGAGCGGTTTGATTCGGTGTCTGAACTGTCTTCTGGCTTGCGCTTCTGCTCGTTAAAGGGGTCGTCGCCTACAGCGTACCCGTCGCCTACTGCCCAGCCTGGTCGTGACTTGACTACGCCGTCCCAAGGACTTCTGAATGAATCGTTAGACATGATTGCGCGACGATAGGGATATGGGGGTCTGGGCGGGTAAGGCTATTCGACGGAGTAGCTGAGGCTGTGGGAATTCGAGTGCGACAATGCTACATGCGAATTGACATGGAAGGTGCGACACAGAAGGAAATAACGCATAGCAATATCGCAAGATACACCCAAGTAAAGCGCACGCATTGTCGCTGCCAGGATGTCTCACTCCCACTTTGCGCTCGCGATCCTACTGGGCGCCACTGATGCCATTGGATAACAGGTGGGGGGAGCAAGGGAATGCTTGTCTTGACCTACAATGTGAGAGAAACTTGTTTCGATATCGCTGTCGCAGAAATTGAGGAGTCAGGTGTCAAGTTGGGAAGTTGTGAGTCTCAACAGGAAGGCGAAATACTCGTCTCCGGGCTTCCGCCGCTTCGTCATCGCGTTTAGCTTTCATGGTTTCAGGGCGCGGTGCGGAGTCGGCGCGACTCAAATGTGTCACGTGAGATAGACGCGCAGTCGAATTGCAACAACAAATATTCAGCTGGAGGTGCGATTGTGACATGCAGGAGATTCGAGGTGAAAGATCGATTTGCCAAGTCGTTGCTGTTGTGATGTCTGGATCGCTATGCCTTAACTTGCACGGGACAAGCAGCTCTATCCTCGGCCGGCCATTTATCTACGCCCGAGGAAGACAACGAGCCCTTCAACAACATCATCACAAGCGCACTTTCTATCATCGGCTACATCCTCGACTACTCACCACGAACCTCGCTTGGAAAAGCAAGCGTCTCACTAGATGCTTGTTCCGACCTCCACGAATGGCGATTCAACGCGCCGCCATAACGTCCATCCAATTCTGGCTCATCACTTTCAGACCTAAGCGTATCATCCCCGTACAGTCAGCAATAAGCCCGCATCTAGTCTAGACTGCACGCGTCTTATGAAGCAGCATCACGGCTTGCCTGAAGCAGTAATTGACGAACATTTTTGAATCTGCCAGCGATCCGGAAGGAGACTTCCTGCCGTGCTGGCTGGCTGGCTGGCAGTGTTTCAGCGAGGCTGACAAGGAGTGATTATCGTGCTGCAGGGCGACGTCTTTCGGCGGATATCGACGACTCGTCGATACATGCTCCTCTTTGAGCGAATTTGCGATCAATCGTGCCCTTGATGATCCCTAGTTTCGTGAGTTGCTTGCATTTCTCTACGTGCTGATTTGATGGGAGTTGCACACGCTGCTTGGGATCTACAGCTTGCTCAGCCAGTCCGCAAGCGCTATTCTTAGGCACAAGCCAGCCCCAGGGTCACTCTGCAGCAAGCAATCTGCAAACTCTCAGCCTTGATGAACCGCGGGCCGATTATTTTCGCTGCTTGCAACAGTGTGTACCATGGTTACGAAAATACTCACATGGAAATTAGGACCTGGAGTGTGAAGTATTAATCTGCACAGGTTCGTCACTGTTGTGTGCATTTGCTCACTGTCATCCTCGCTTGCTTGTCATCAATCATCGATCACTTCACAATCTCGTACTACCTCTTTTGTACCACCGGACTTTTGGCTACACGGATCCCCAGACTTGGGAACTGGATTACCCTGGGGCCATAACATAAGACACAGTGATCGACAAGCCTTGCGACGCCAATTGAGTTCACGATTGGCAGCCACGTTTAAGACAGACGTTGCAAACTCACTCTGCCGTGTCAGCACTCTGTTTTGCTCATCTGCTTATCACCAATTGCTGGTGGGCATATAATATTCTCCTTACTCCCCTTTTCCTTGGCCCCTTTCTCATCACAGCTTGAGGGAACAATAACAGCACACAATGGCTCCATCAACAACATCAAAGACGCTCGACATGGACATGAAGCTTGATTCCAGACGGAGCAGCATCGACTCCACAATGGACGACGCACCCACCGCCATCAAAACCACACAGACGCTAGGCTCATCGTCGCGCTCAACATCCACATCCAACATTTCGCGCTCCACTACCTCAACAACATCTTCCACAACTTCGAAGCGCCAGAGGATGAAGTCCTTCTTCAAGCGCATGGGCTCCGGCGCCCTCAACTCCTTCGCGTACGCTGGCCCCCTCTTCCCGTCTGTGCCTACGAGCATGGGTCCTTCATACCATTACACGCCTCCTTATATTTATTGATTCCCCCTCTTCCACCTTTCTAATCACTCGTTACAAACATAATCCCACAAGATCTTCAGCTGATTTCTTTCTTCTATGTGTAGATACTACAACGCGATCGAGTACTCGCCCACTGCGATTGCGTACTCGACGAGCAAGAAGTATGACGGACGGACTCTGGATCAAGTGCTGAATGATATATATGGTGTGCATTTGTACTATTGGTAGTACACTTCATGCAGGAGGGGCTGATTGCTGCATAGCATACCGGCTTTACGCTTTTGGCTGAGGGGTGGTGGTGCTTGTATCACCACGCGATCTGAGATCGTGCAACTGACGTGACGTTATGGAGGTGGATATTTCTTTTGTAGTGATACCAAATAGCGATTTGTTTAACTTGATTTATTTGATTGATCGTGTCGTGTTTGTCCCTATCTTTTCTCCTGCTTGATTTCCTTGACTTTGTATTCGACTTCGCAGCCGGAGATGTCAAGAGCGGGTGAGGGTTGATGTCTCACATCTGTACCTGAGCTACACAGCGCTTGCTTCTTAGCACAGGGTCGAATGCGTCATTTGGTGTGACAAACCAATGCTGTGAGGCTCTGGAGACCCTTTGTTCACGTCCAAGGGTCTCATGGTGGAAATAAGCCAGTTTGCGAGCTCCTGTCAGCATGCTTTGGCCCTAGATGTCGAAGGTGTTTCCCAAAGGGGCAAACAGCGGGTGTTTATCTTGATGCTGTCAATCTCTTAGCGACGCAAAAATGCTGGGAACTCGTCTGGAGGTTTCGTGAATGTAGCTCTGTGGCCGCTGCCACTTCTCCATCATCTGATCATGCTCGTACAACCTGCGCAACCACGTGCAGTGGTTCTCGAAAGCGATCGTCGGCGTCATCTCGATGATTGGGTTCGTTCCTTGCACTTCCCGCAACGGCGGGTAGCGACCATGACTCCTGTCAATGTCCTTCGTCAGGCCCTGTATCAGTCGTCTCCTCCTCTCTGGGTTTGTCTTAGCTATTGCATGCTCCTTCACCCATTTCACCCACTTGCCCACGCAATAAGCCATGTCTGCTGATACCTCGGGGGCCGGACATTCGAGGGTCAGGACGTCTTTTAACAACGCGAACCCATCTGGCGCGCCGACCCGCCACTGTATGATATGCCAGATGCGCCTCAGATCGTCTTCGCTCAATAGATTGAGCAGAATCTGCTGGCGCAATTCTGCCGGCAGAGAAAGGAAAGTGGTTCGTGCTGGCATCGTGGATGATAGAGCTTGAGGTCTTTGAAGAATGAGTTTACGGCAAGGTGGTCTTGAGGATTGGAACTACCTGCGATAATGTTTCAGGCAGAAATGCCAACAAACTTTTCCTTGACCTTTGATTCGCGACGCTTGTGCCACTTGCACCGGAACAGATCCACGTGACTGCATCAACAAAAATTGCCGCTCCTTCCTCATTGCCATGTGATCATCGAACGTCCATCTTTCCGAACTTGTCCTTCTCCGGCCGACTCTTCGCCCGAATCAACACTCGCGTCGCGTGCAATAAAGTCAGCCAACACAGCATGTCATCGCCACATCAGCATCGCAATAGTGATAGCATGTCCTCTAGGATCCCGCGATGATCCTAAGATGAATAGGCACATAGGCCTTGCTCTGTGTCGCCTCTGCCTCCTCAGCTGTAATCCGCGCCTTCTCCTTCTCCTTCACCTGCTTGGCTGCCTCCTCTCTGTCCTCCTCGATGTCCTTCAAAACGCGGTACGTAGAGCGGTAGGTGCCGTCAATAGTGCCCACGTAATCGTATGGCCAAGGCTTTTTAAGCATCTCCTTCCTCAGCTTCCACGTCACTGGCGATCTGTGCTTGACGGGGATGTTGTGGATGTCCTCAAGTGCCATCAGATCGTAGCTCGAATGAATGTGACTGTGCCTCCAAGGATACATCTTGTGGAGTATGTCATTCTCAAGCTCATCAACCGCTTCTTGACTAGCTTCGCCATTGCGCTTCTCCTTGAGAAGCTCCGTGAATTCCTCGACTCGTACAGAGTGCTCGCTTCTGTATGCCTTGATTCGATCGTTAATCAAGCTCACCCACTGCTTCTCGACGTAGGCCAAGTCAGGAACAAAGCCTGGGTGGACTCTAGCAAGCTTAAGCACCAGTGCTCGGATGAAACGAGTACCAGTGCGCTTGTAGTGGTATTGTATGAATGTCAACATGCTGAGATGCTTCAGCGACAAGATTTCGTAGAGAATCTGCGTCCTGATCTCGGGAGGCATGATCCCTTTGGAGGGATAGAGCGCAGTTGGTGACGGAAAGGCTTTGTTCGTGTGATAGCCGAGTCTTGGAGATGATCCCCTCGAAGAGTAGATGATCCACGTGCTAACGCGCTCGAAGCTTGGATTAGGCCGGGAGCTTTTCAGACCCTTCAAACGTGCCCAACATTCGCTACCCTCCGCTTCAAGAGCTTTGGCACGCGTTCTCTCGAGGCCGTACTCGTGCTCCAGCTTGCTCAGGTCCTCTTCTGCGGACCAGAAGAACATCTTGGAGGCATTCTTGTACGTGTTGAACGTCGAGTCCGGATACTCGTCATCGTATCGAATGTCGAAAGCGTAGAAAACACAGTGCCACAGTTTTCGGACCAAGACAAGGTCGCGCATGATCATCCAGTGCACACCAAAACGTTGACAGAAGCGTTTGATGAAGAAGCGGTACGTCTGCTCATCTCGCTGACCAAGTTTCGGGCGTCGATCTTCACGAGAGCGCCCGAGAGCTTGAAGCTGAGAGATACGCAAAGCGTTCTGGGCGAGTCGACGGAAAGCATCTCGCGGGAGACTCTCGTACAGAATTTTCTGGCGTAGAATCTGTGGAAGTGAGAAGAAATTGGCCTTTGGGTTGCTTGAGAACTCCGGTCGTGGATTGTCTCGAAGAATTGCCTTAGGCTTGGGCAAGATAGCCAAATCAGTCGACGCCATGATGCCGCGTTGTTGATGTTGGGAGCTGACAACGTGTGAAGTGAAGTGCAACGGATCAGGTTGTAACCAGAAGGTCTTTTTGTGCGGTGACGACACCGCGAGCCTTGGCGCAAACGCAGGTGAGGCAGCCTGATCAAGTGCGCAAAATTCCCAATGAGTCCGAGGTCAGGTACCGGCTCGCGAATACAGTCTTCGATCGCGGCTACCAACTATGAAGGCTACGGCTGCGGCTGCCCGGTCACTGATTCCGAATGCCTCACGGTCGACCGTGATCGTGTCCACTCTGATCGCGACTGCTCGTTGCTGGTGGCGACTGCCTTCTCTTTGGCCGTGACTGCCGTGTTGTGGAGCGCGACTGCGCTCTGACGCCTAGCTCATTCCAGTCTCCTCGCAGTTGTGAAATTTCTCGACGTGAGCGTGTTCATCGGCGCCCACACTGACATTGAATCATGGCCTGGCTGTCACGACTGCAGCTTCGGTTGGTGATTCGATGAGGGGAACAAAATCGCATTGGGGTATCTTGTGATGCTAGTATCGTTCGAGAGCATCATAATCGCCATGATGCCAAGCAGCGGCCTCAATCAAATGTCATCTTTTTGCCCTTGAATGCTCCAATGCCAGCACTCTGCTGCTTAGCATGCTTCTTCGCCTCCCAGCTCGGATGCAGACTTCCAGCATCATCTCGATGCTTCTCCTTCGGCTTCTCAACTCCATTGCTTCTCGTATTCTTGCCCAATGGCGCAGCATTACCACCACTCGGTCCCTTCGTCCGACCACCTTTCATGCCTCGTCCGCTTCTCCTGTCATCCCTACCCACGGCACCTCGCTGAGCATCCCATCCATCGTCTCGCTTGTCCTTGCCTTTCTTTGGCTTCGGCGGATCCTTAAGGTGCTTGGCCTTCTCTTTGAACTTCTTCTCCCAGATTGCTTGTCTGGCACGCTGACCGCGACGGTTCTTGCGTGGTGCTATGTGCTCTTCGACGTCTGTTGCATCGGAGTCGCCTTCGGAGGCGGACATGTAGCCGCCCATGGACAGCGAGGGGAGGAACGCTGAGCTCGTTGGTGGAGGTGCTGCGACTTTGAGACACTTGGGCTTGACTTTTGGTTCTTCGTCTGGAGGAGAGGGCGAGAGGGAAACAGACAGTTGGCGACGGGGAATGCCAGTCGTAGGAGTCTCGTCGTTGTCTTCCGCACCAGATTCATCATCGCTTTCTAAGTCGGATGCAGAGGCAACACGTGAGCTGAACCCCATGAACTCGTCTTCGCTGTCGCTAACACTCATCGTGTCTTCCATTTGTTGTTCAATTGGAGAATCTCTCGTCTTGGCCGCTGCTTGCGACACCTCCGACACCAAAGCCTTATGTTTGGAGCCATTGACCCCGTCCGAGAGTGGAAGATGCACCTTCTGCTGCTTGCTGCCAGCGTTCGCGTTCAAGCCCAGTACTTCTCTTACAGCTGTCATGCTCTGATCCACCGCCTCACCGACCGCCTTCTGCTTGAACAGTCTCGCCATGAGATCACTCGTGGTCTTATCTAGGTTCCCAACCTTCGGTAACACGACCTCCTCAGGCAATAAACCAGTCTTCTGGATACTCTTCGTCTTGACCAGATCTTTATGTAAGCGGTGTTTCGCAAGTGCATCCATATCCATTGACTTCAGCACCGCGATCTCCACATTCACGCGACGGCCATCGACATCATTCTTGCTCTGCTGAAATTGCTGTTGTCGCTTCCCCAGCTTCTGGCGCTCGAATCGGCGTGCGGTGGAGAGGGCGGTCGCGATGCGCGTGGTGCCTGTGGCGATGACCTTGCGGAGTTTGCGACGTGTGCGATCATCTTGATCCTCTTCTGATGAGGCTGAAGCCTCATCCCGCTTTCGCTTCGCCATGAAGAACCGCGAGATGTCAATGGGAGTGAGAGACATGTGGGGCAGGAAACTTTTAGGTGGAGATCGCGCCAAGGCGGAGGTCCGCTGGTGTCCGACCCTGAGATCAGATTGAACGACACCTCACTCTGCTCTCATAAACTATTCATCTAGCATCTATCATTTGCTTAGAGTCTGCTCAGTTGATCATCAGCTGCTCATCCCGTTCATCATTTGTACCCCAGATTTTCCGTTACGAATGGGTTGGCTCAGCCAAAATGACTCGAAATCTGGCCCTATTGCCTGGCTTCGAAAATCACGATATTGAACTCAGCTTAGAAGTGTTCTGAGACCTTCATACTTCGTCAAGCCTAGGCCCTCCATTGGTCTCTGACAGACCCCCAAGATTCGGATCTCCATGAGTCCCGGAATTGCCGCTCGACGGATGACTGGGATTACCGCTTGACGGGCGTAAGCCGCTACCACCACCCGAGCTATCCTCAGTCGATGAAGATCCGCCAGCAGAGCTTCTGGCGGTTCGTATCACCCGTTTCCGAAACCTGCGCTCCCTCGCGATCTGTGTGTTGATCCACTGCTTGCCTCGGACTCGCTCGTACGGACGCCTCTCGAACACGCTCGGATTGTCACTTAGCTGTATCGAATTTGTTTCTGTCAGCTCGTCCTCGCAGAAGCATGGCACCAATGGCGGCATGCGTCTCGGCGGATTATGGATGACGTCCTGTTGCCACTCACGAACCCATCCGAATTCAGGTTTATCGATGTGCAGACGCTGGTCTACTTCAGGAGCGGATGAGCATGACTCCGTGCCCATGAGAGCGTTCGAATTCGGTCTTGAAATCCTCTGCCATCTCTCGAGTTCTTTGGTCGCCTTGAAAAAGGCTGCGCCCGCATTCGCCATGTCGAGTGCGAGCTCGCCTCGTTCGCTGATGCACTGCCGTGCGAACTCAGATCTGTGTTATGATCAGCTAAATGTAGCACAGGAACAGCCCTCGTTACTTACGGTGATGGGACATCTTGCCCCGCAAGAAACTCAGATCGATACTTCTCTTCGATAGCGTCCGTCTGCAGCGCGTACTCCTTGAAAGCTTTTCTCGCTCGTTTTAGATCTTGCTCGGTCTCCAAATACGTCAAGTAAGCCTTATCATATCGTTCCTCATCCCGATGATAAGGGGTCCATGGCGTGGTCTCGCTCCGAGCACCTTCCTCGGTGGGACTGCGATCTTGAAGAATGCCAAATTCCTGGAATTTCTTCATCATCTCCCGTGTCTCGCGGTTTCTCAATGGTAGGAGTTTCCGGGATCTTAATTTCAAAGCCAGATTTTCACTGAAGTTGAGCAGGTTTTCCTTCTGCAGATGTTGTCTCAGCTCCTTATCAGCCTCCATCTATGCAGCGTGAACTGCCCGGTGCTTCTCGAGAAGAGCATGCCTCCATACGTGTCGTTCCACGTCTAGCTTGCATCGGAGTAACCCTGCGCGAGCGGACTTACGCTTCATGCTCAGCATTCGGTCCCTGACTGCTGCATCTTCTGAGGTCCAACTCAAATTTTCCGATCTACGACCGTCAAGCTGTTCCGACAGCCTCATTCCCTCATCACGGACTTCATTACTCTGTTGGTTCAGCAAGGCTTCCTGCTCTTCCGATGCTGCTATCTTCTGCTGCATAACATGATCGGCTCTATCCAGGTCTGCCCTCTGTTGCATGACTGCGATGACCTTGTCGAGGTAATCGCGTGACATGCGCATGGCAGGAAAGCTATCCCGCTCGCAGTGCACGGAGAAGAACGGCGACCATCCTTCTGGGAGCCTGAAAGGGATTTTCTTTGGCCACGACGAATCCATTCTGAGTGCCCATATCGCGCACATGGAGAACATCCTCCTCATCATTTCGTATATCCTTATCCTTCTCGTTGACCATGCGAAGAACCTGCGCATGTCCTCTAGTCCCGCCATCATCCAGGATTCCAGGTCCAGCTGCAAGGGCGATCGAGCCATCTTCGGTTGAATAAAGTAGTGGTGCGCGCAGCGTTCATGTTCGCAGAAATATTTATGATCTGTATTTATGTGACAAAGAAGTGTCACTTCGTTCTGCACAATTCTGCATTGTCTTTGTTGTGGATGATGAATGCGGGTATCCGTGGCTTGGCATCGCCCTGACGACCCTACGTCACGTGACATGGCTTTTGAGGTAGCCCGTCGAGCAATCGAGCAGTGCGGGACCTTCACTCGACACTTTTTTTCTGCGCACGTAACATTACTTCGTGGTTTTTGCACGCACAAATACGAAACGTTTCTTTGATTCCTGCAAGCTTCTAGAGCAGACTCGTTTTCACTTTTCCGCGCGCAGCGCAGTTTACCTTGCAACTCCAGACAACCTCTTGTGCCACCGCTGCACAATACTGACACTCGCTGAAAACCTAGCGGAGTTGAGCCTCCACGCCGCCCGGCCATGGTAGATTTTTGATATGTGCTTGTCGTGATATCTAAGTGCTAACGCCGACTATCACAGGCGCAAACTGTGCGCAAAGATGAGAACGCATCGACATCCGAATTTGTGCGGAAGCAGGACAAATTGGCAGGCGATCCTCCGAGTAACTACTTGCCACCACGCCAGTACGTGCGCACCAATGCAAATGGGGTCAGGGTGGTGAATAAAGAGTTTGCAACATTCGCGATACAGCAGAAGATCCTAGGCGGAGCGAAGGCTTGATGCAAGCGCGCGATAAAGGGCATCGACGAGGGTCAAAACACGCTTGTAGACCGCGCTGTACCCTACAAGCCCGGGCAGAAACCAAAGGTCGGCGACGTGGTGGCCATCAAGAGACATGGAGAGAAGAACAGGCCTGGTGTGGTCTATAAGGTCGACGCCGGTGGATTCTGGTACTGGGACGGGTAGACTCTGCACAGGACCTACTACGACGACGACAGGACGGCCTTCTACGCGAGCGCACTTTCCTCCTCCTTTGCACCGAGCCGAGGGTGGGTTCGAACGCAAACTTCAAGCAGTCGGACCCCGAGGAAATGCAAATCCGCACAGCCACGGTCAAGCACATTATGAGCCGCGCAGCTGAAGTCGAGGGTGCGCGGAGGCTACGCCCCGTAAGGTGTTTACTCGAGCCGCCCTATCGTGATACTACACCTGCCTGCATGATCGATTTCTACGCTGGGCGCTTCTGTGCTGATGGAGACGAGATCATGAAAGGGAAGATTGGCGGAGTTAGTGTTCCAACCATGCAGGAGTTCATCGATACAATGGACTTGCCTGAGGACTTTTTTGCGAAGTGCATGTACAACATTGGTGTGACGAGTTTCCGATTCAGGATTGCATTCAAGAGGAAGAACGAGCGACTCCTGTTCAGTGAGGATCAGTGGAGGAAGAGTCATGCTCGAGCACAACAGGAGATCGAGGGGGAGGAGGAGAAGAGGAGGAAGAACAAGAGGAACGGAGTCTCGCAATCCTCATCGCGCCTCACGGCACAAGCGCATGGCAATAAGAGCCAGGTGGGCTCCAACGCATACACGAATCCGTGGGGCATGTCTGGTCCAACAAGCAAGTCGCAGTTCAGCGCCACTACCGGTGTATCGCACGCCATGAGTGGCTTCACGACTCGATCCTTTGCCTTCAGCAATGCCAGGAGTGGCACCACAGCCAACTACCGCAACGCCTCGAAGCGCGACTACGACAGTATGACCACCGGCGGCGCTTCAGTACCGACAACGCCACTGCGACGAAGCGAGAGTAAGCCTGTGCCTCAAGTCTTCGAAGATGTGCGTTCTCAATTCACGAATCGCACCGTCACCACATCTCGCGCTGAGAAAGCCAACCCGGACGATGCGAGCTATGGAACTTCTGCATTCACCTCAGTCGCTGAACCAGATCTGAACTCATGGCTGGATCCATTGCCCCATCTTACCCATCGTTGAAGCGCAAGCGCGACACGAGGGAGTATGATGACGATCGAAGCCTTGCATCAAAGCGGAGTCGGCCGGACCAGAGCATGGATGAGGACAGACAAGCACGTGGCTCCAAAGCTTCCAACGCAAAAGGCATGATGAATTCCAAATCCTCATACGGAAGCAAGAGCCAGACGCACGGACAAGGCAAGGGTGCGGCACACAAAGGCCACGGCAAGCAAAAGAACGGCACAACCACCAAGAAGAGTCATACGTGGGAGAAGCCGGGCCAATTTTGCAAGAAGTGAGCTAAGTCAGTGCGCTCTCCGAACCACGAGCTCATGACACAGCATGAGCACCTTCAATGGCATACATGTCCACTCGACACCCTTTCTACTTCCCATGTCACCTGGCCTCCATGCCCGTACACATCACCTCAGCATCGGACCTGGCCAAATCATAAGGCCAGCATCTTTCTCATTACAGCCAAACAAGACGTAAGACTCACTTAGACATCACAACGACTGACAAAGAGCGAGTCCACAGTGCTTTTCACGCTCAAGTCATGAAGAAACGAATGCGGCCAGTCCCCCTTGAAGAAAAGAAAACAAAAACACAACACATTATGAGACATTGCAATGGACTTTACGCTTGGACGAGAGCAATTCAGGTGCTGAATACCTCAGCGGTCCTGAAGATGGGCACCTTGGTATCGCTGATGATGCGAAAGGTTCCAGGAACGATCACCATAACCTGAGGCATGATTGCCATGCCAGTGTAATCTGGCACGTCATTCAAATGCTATGCTAGCATGACTTAAACTCAAACTACACACCTGAATCTGTAGTGGCGACTACGGGATCGAGAAGACGTTTGTGCAATTACGAAGTGCTTCATTGTAAAATAGATACGGCTGAACGAATCATAAGACGCTGTCGTTAATTCTCAAGTGTCCGTGCGTCCATCACGTGGACTAAGCTGCAAAATGACCGCCCTTGACCATTGATACAATTGCATGCAAGGATGAATGGACCTAGTCACTCATTACACAATGTCTTTGTCTTTGCGCTCCTCCTTCTTGGGTTCTTGGGGCAGTATCGCATCGGGTGGAGGCGTAACAACGACCACGACCTTCTTCTCAGCAGCAGGCAGCTCCGTCTCGTATGCTTTGTCCTGCCCACTGAGATGCTTCATCACCGTCAAACTCTTATTCGCAAACTCCTCGCCCTTGTTCGTCATCTTCTTCTTCTCCGTCCTAGCCATCCACTTTTCGCGCTCCTCGCCGGCTTGGTCGTGTGGGATGGTGACCATGTAGTTGGCACAGCCTGGCGAGCCTGGAGGAGGATCGCTACCCTTGCTTCCGAATATGGGCACCTTCTTCATGGCCGAGAATAGAGCGCACATGAATCGTGATCGGCGTTCTTGTCGGAGACGTTCGTCTGCCCAGTTCGACTTGTGCAGGATCTCAAGACGCAGGTCCATGCGCTTGAGGTCAGGGAAGTCCATCAGGTTGATGCTGATGTCAGGCTGGAAGTGGCGGCTGTTGGCTTCTTCTCTGACGAACTTCTCCATCTCGATGCGGAGGAGTTCGATCTCGTCCCAGGTGGTGTCGGGGCTGACGGTGATTTGGATTCGCTCTCTCATGGCTTGACTGCGGGTGACGTTCTCGATGTAAGCGCCGGCAAGCACTTGATTACCGATGCCTGTTATGGTACCATTGTCGATTCGCTTGAGTACCGAGTAGAGCAGCGAGATCTTGTTGACTTCATATTCGATGTTGTTGATGTTGACGCGGTCACCCACATCGAACGGATGCTTGACAAAGACAAACATGCAGCAGGAGTTGAACTCGCCAACTGTATTGGCAATGGCAAACGCACCACCAGCGAAGAAGGTCCAGATTGTGGATGCCTTGGTGGACAAGAACGTGCTGAAGAAGGCGGCTAGATAGGAATGTTAGCAGAAGCTCAAGAAACTCATTAGACAATGGCGACTTACCATAGAAGAGAACCACAATGACGAACACGATGAACGACAGCACGTTGTCAAGAACTTTGACAGCATCCTGGATATCCATTGCGGACTTCCACAGATTCCTGCGCTGAGTGCGAAGATTGTTGACAAGCAGGAGCATCTCAGCAAGAGTGACGTCGCCATTTCCATCCTGATCAAGCTGACTGAAGATCCAATGTGCTTCGTCTTCACGTCCAGTGCCCAGCTCTATGGCCAGTCGATCTTCGGTGATCTCCTGTGAGCCAGTAGGCGCCAGCGCTTTGAAGATGCGATGCGCAAGCGACTCGGCACCTTCTGGACGATCAATGGCACCTTCCATGATAGCATGAGCACCTGTTCGCTCTGACACTTCCTGGCCTGTGATGTCGCTTGCGATGCGATGGAACGCGCTGGAGAACTTGTCAGCGACCTTCTTCATGCTATGCGCGACTTTGCGAGCTCGGTGATTTGACGAGGGCACTCCAAGCATTTTCTGAACGCCATTGCTGTCGTTGATCTCGACATCCAGCGCGATGACATCAGGATGGTAAGGTGGGTAGCGACGGAGAGAAGCGTCGTAGAGTAGCTCGATGGCTTTTTGGGTCTTCTTGACTGTCTTGATCTTCTCTTCCTGAGATCTCGAGTGGTACTTCAAACTGATGAGCTGCACAAGGAGCTTCTCAGCAAGCCATAGACCTGCCATGCCGGTCGAAACTTTGAGGACCTTGTAGAAAGTAACCATGCCAGTGATCGGGTTTGTGGATCCAACGAAGTATTTCCTTGACTTCATGTCGAAGATGTAGATCAGATCATATGCGGCGATGCAGAGAACGGCCCAGATGAGGAAGGACAGCGGTGTGTACACTTTCTTGAGCACCTGAGCGTACTTCTGATACGATGGAGCGATGCCACTGGCAACCATGCGAAAGGCTCGAGGTGCTGCACTAGCAATGAGCTTGGAGATCCACAGGAATGCCCAACATAGCTCAAGCCACAGTAGGACGCCTTTCTTGTGGACCTGCACGCGGAGAGTATTTTGCAGAAGGCCGCCAGTGACGGTACCGTTAACGAGATTTCCGTTCACGAATGTGCCGTTGACGAATGTTCCATTGATAATGGATCCTCCCTTGAACACAGTACGACTGCCTTGCTGAATGACGGTTGTGTTCACTTTGGCCATTGCTACCCAGGCTTCGTTCTTCCAGATCGTACAGTAAAGTGTCAAAGGGATGGCAAGAATTGCAGCGACCGGCACGATGTAGAGTGTGTATCGTATGAGGCGGTTGTCCAATAGCTCCGAGAAGAATTGTGCAACTGGGGACAGAGCTTCTTCCTCCATTTGGCGATCGAAGTCCTCTGTCGCCTGGCGCCGTGCTGTTCGGGTTGATCGCATCGACCGAGTGGAGTGTATTGAGAGTCGCTTCTCAGACACATCGATTTCCTTCTCTGTGATTGGCACATCTTTCTCGCTGGACTTCAGATGCACGCCATTTGAGTGATGCTCGATGGGTGCCATGTTGACGGCAGTAGAAGAGATCAAAGTAAGTCAATGCTTTGACTGTGATTCTTCTCGCAGAATGAGTTGAGGGATCCGACGGAGAGAGCTTGAAAGCGACCTGATCGAGCGTGCGTCCGAAGACCAAGTATAGGGTCATGAAGCTTTGCGGCACAACACACGGAGCATAAGCATTTTCTGGATGCTTCACACCGAGTCGGCGATACTCAGATCTCGTCGTTTATTTTTCATTAGCTTACCTTGCCATTGGCTTGCTCGTACTGGAATCATGCTTGCAGAAAACGGCTTATATCGCTCGTGCATCTTGATGCATCTCAAGAATATGCATCTAGCGAAAGCCCAAAGTCGTGCAGAGGCTGATAGCCAGCCAAATGGCTTATTCCAGACCCTTCTCTAGCGTCCAGGCTGTTGGTGCTTTCTGGTTGTGGCTAGTGCAGCTCGCGTGCTCGATGGTATCGTGATCTATACTCTTTCCAGGCTTCAGCTGAGGTTCAAATCAGGTTTAGTGGCCTTTTGCATCGTGAGTTGTCGGCGTTACGTCTCGGCGCGTCGCGCCCTCAAGCTTTCGGAGACGCCTTTTGGGACCAAGCCAGTTGGGAGTCATGCGATAGCAATATGAAATCTAATGACACATCTTGGAGAACATGTGCGCTTGTGCCCTAAGAGTCCGTCGTCCTTAAGGAGTCAGGACGCGACGCTACGATCAGCTCGACGAACAAAGCAGACTCTACTTCACCATCATTGGGAAGGTCAAGGCGAGATTCTGCTGTGCATTCTGGAAGCTCGCAGTGAAAGGGGCACTCGTGAACAGTCTCTCGCATCGGCTGAGGCCGAACGATGAATTGGATTATCGAAATGTTTTGTGGCTCACGTCTGGGCCCAGCTGTGTGGCAGAGGAGGGCCAGGGGTCCTGACATACGCGCGGCTGTGGTGTTCGGTGATTGGTCACCGCGTAATCGGTGCCGCGCTGCAGGCTGCAACAGGAACAGAACTCCCGGGTTGTTCGCTAGATTTCGAAAACCACCACGATCAATATCGCCTGCGGCGGTGAGCAAAAACGTGGGAGCTCTAGATCCATTGTTTCTCTGATGCCTCGAGATGATTGACTGACGGAATCACTTCGCAATGCTCCTCTACCAGTCGACGTGGAATGCTTGTCGGTCCATGCCCAATTCGCCATGAAGCTTTTTTGCTTCAGCCGCGACACTCGTGCGGGCGACAATTCCGTCTATACCTAGCGCCACGCCTGGATCTAGCAGATTTGCGAGATGAAGCTCAAGCATCTCCGACCAACTCTCCCTGTACACTGGAGCCGCTCGCAGTGAGCGCTCTGACAGGCACACGCTGGCTGGCAAAGTGAGCTGTCTGTTCTCATGCGAAGCATCTGTGGTGATGGATCCGGAGTCGCATGCTTTTGGTGAGTCACTGTTCAACAATCTCCAGCAAGCTCAAAGATGGGATTCCACAATCGCACGATGGAGTTTTTCAGCCTCAGATCGCTTGGCACACTAGCGCCCTCGCCGTGCATAGCAAGTTCAAAATAGGAACGACTAAAGACTGAGATTTTGACATGGATCAGCACCGCACGTGGTCTGGAGTAGTGCTAAGTCCACACTAGCGAGCCAAATCCGACCTACCGCCATCTCAAAGTGGACAAGTTCAAGCCTCTCTCGCTTAAATGTACAGCACACGCATTCACTCTCATATCGTCGGCGTTATGCATCCTGCACGCAGCCAGCAGACTTGACAAACTGCACGGCGACGCCATGACACCGGTCCAGACCTGAGATAGCGCCAATGGTCAACATGCTGAATGTGGCCAAGGCCATCTACCAGCGACGCCAATACGCTCGAAAGTGCATTGTCATGCCAACTTGTACGGCAGCTGAATCTTTCAGCTGAAGACGTTAGACCCACTCCATGGGAAATATGGCTTCACCTGGGTTGTCACGGAGGCTTTCCGAATGTTCAAAATATGCATGCCGGAAAATTTCTGGCATTCTTCCTGCACACTCCTTACATTCTGGTTGTGAGATCACGAAGATCGCTTCGTTGAGGTGCGCCGCCCTTCCACATCCGCGGTCAATCGGTGTGTATCAAGTGTCACTGCACGGTCGAGCTTCAAGATGAAGAATCCTTTGAAGAAGCAGACTGAGGAGGAGAAGCGGACTGGAGAGGAGTTTGACGCGACAGGTGAGCACCGCATCGCCTTGCCGGCTGTCGAGTCGATTGTGAGAGACGACATTGCTGACAGTGTGGTCCAGGAGAAGAGAATGTCAAGTCAAGCTTCTGGAAGCTCAAGGTGTTGAGCATGATCGGCGTCTTGGTGATCACCATAGTCTTGATCGCTCTGATCGAGGTTGCTAAGCGGACGATCCCTCAAGCAAAGGACCTCAATTTCGATATCAAGTCAGGCACGCAATTGCGACAGTCGACGTCTTTGCAGACCGTGGCTGTCAGTCCAACGGTGTCCCCTACGCTCGATTCGGTCGCTCCTACAGGAAGTCAAGCTCGAAGAGCCGCTGCCAAACGCCAGGAAGCACTCAGCACCGTGACACTGCGGACTGAACTGATTGTGTCGACGCAAACTATCACTGGCGATCCAGTGATCATATCGTCCACTGTAGTCGTCTCAAGTGGGGTTGTCACGACCATGACACCATCGCCAGTAACGACCACAACTACGATTACCACCGATTTCGTCACCGTGCAAACCATCCCAGATACACCATCGTCGGTGCCGACTTCCTCTGATGTATCGACGCCCTCGAGCGTGCCGGTCTCCTCCACGCCAGAAAGCTCGGCTGTCCCCACAGCACCGGTCAGCTCGGTTGTCCCAAGCATTCCGAGTAGCACACCAGAGCCGTCGACTCCAAGCAGCACCCCAGAGCCATCCACCCCAAGCAGCACTCCAGAGCCATCCACTCCAAGCAGCACACCCGAGCCTACGACCCCAAGTAGCACACCAGAGCCCTCTACTCCGAGCAGCACACCAGAACCCACCACACCAAGCAGTGTTCCCGTTGCTCAGAGCAGTATTCCCATTGCTCAGAGCAGTGTTCCCATCGTTCAGAGCAGTGTGCCCATTGTACAGAGTAGCATACCCATCGCACAGAGCAGTGTGCCAAACACACCGACTAGCACGCCAGATCCAACCACTAGCACGCCCGATCCACCCACGAGCACTCCAAACCCGACCACGAGCACTCCAGAACCAGCCACCGATGGCCCCGAACCAACCACGAGCACCCCCGACCCTACAACTGCTGTCGCTGTCGCATTGAAACATAGGCGAGGGCTACTCGACTTGCTCTTCGGTCGTGACGTCCTAGTCCGCCGAGCTCTCAGCACAGTCACTCTTCCTACGACCATCACTTCAGTGATTGTCATCACTCCTCTGCCAATCGTCACTACGCTCTTCAACAATGTCAACTCTGTGGTGCTGTCTACATCCACTCCGGTGAACGTCGTCGAGGTCACAAGCACTTCCTTCGTGGTGACGGTCGTCACTGTCGCACCAAGTGACACACCTGCGCCCTCGCCTTCCGCGTCCGCTGCACTTAGTTCATCCACTCCGAGTAGTGTTGTGCCTTCCAGCGTCCCGGCATCATCGACTCCGGCATCTGTCTCAAGTCCAGCAAGTGTATCGACCCCAGCAAGCGTATCAGCCCCAGCAGCCGAGTCAACTCCAGCATCCGAATCCACTCCTATATCGGACACCGCGTCTGTCGTTTCTTCCACGACTCCGGTCTCGCAACCATCTCAGCCGGCGGCATCCTCGCAGCCGTCTGACACCACTCCTGTCGAATCACAAGCGGAAACTCCATCTTCGGCAGTCGCATCATCCTCAGACACCGTCCCTGTGGTTGTGCCCATTCCTGTAGTCACACCGTCCGCAGTCACCACGCCTAATCCTGCGCCTGCCGATCCTGCCGCCACCACACCGCTCCCAGCTTCTGTAAGCTCCTCTTTGGCGTCAGTGAGCTCCTTTGCCGCAGCCGCTAGCTCTGCCGCCCTTGCTGCGAGTACCTCGGCGGCGGCTGCATCTTCTTCCGCTGCTGTCGCTCAATCGAGCGCTTCTGCCGCAAATTCCGTTGCATCCTCAGCGTCCTCGGTCGCATCATCCCTTTCTTCTGTCGCTGCCACCGCGACCGATGCGGCGGTCTCATCTTCAGCAG
>AZYM01000062.1:0-162344 GCA_000611715.1 Scolecobasidium constrictum UM 578 | reverse complement strand
CAGCGGCGGCCGCCGTTATCGCTGCTGATGCAGCCAATTCGGCTTCTTCAGCCAACTCCGTTGCCCAGAGCGCCAGTTCTGTCGCGACTGCCGCCGCCGCGATCGCTTCTGATGCTGCAGTGGCCGCTAATCAAGCTGCGGCTGCTGCCGATCAAGCTGCACAGGCAGCTCAGCCCGCTAACGCCGCAAACCCTGCTGTAGCTGACTCGACTCCTGCGGACAATGGCGACCCAGCGGCCGCTATTGCTGCTGGGATCAACGGAGATGCTGGAACTGGCGGCGCGGCTGCTCCAGGCTCGGATGCGGCATCAAATCCTGCTGCGGGCGCCAATGGAGCAGCTGCACCAGGCGGTTCACCCGCTGCCGGTGTAGATGGAGGCTCGAGTGGAGCGGCTGCCCCTGGTGGGTCACCTGCTGCCGGCACAGATGGAGGATCCGGCGCGGCTGCCGACTCCGGAGCCGCAGGAGTCGGATCGAATGGTGCATCTGGTGGTTCGGCAAATGGTGGCGCTGCCACTGGCGGATCTGCAAGTGGTGGTTCAGCAAGTGGCGGTTCTGCAACCGGAGGTTCAGCTGGAGCAGACTCGGGATCTGCAGGGGCCGTGGCTGAAGGAAGCTCGGGATCCCTAAGCATTTCCAGCCCAGGAGGGGACGCTGGTGCTGGCAGCGGAGGCGAGTCTGGAAGCGGTGGCAGTGCAAGTGCTGCTAGCGGAGGCTCAGACGGGCCCACACCCGACGCTTTCTCAAGCCTTTTTCCCTTCCTCAGCAAAAGTGCCGTCATACCAGCAGCCGCATCATTCGTGGGCGGCTACATGCCCGCAACCCTCGCTTCGGGCTTTGGAGCAGCAACCGCAGCTTTCCACTCTCAGGCTATGGACATGGCTCCCTTCAACAGTCCTACAACAAGCTCACTGTTCGGCGAGACAGATGCCATGTCTGTCCTCACATTCTTGCCTGTGATTGCTGGCCTGGCTCTGGTCGCCATCGCACCCACCGGGATATCCTACAACACCACTTACGGCTGCGCGAATCCCAACCCTCTCACCCCTCTGAACCCATGTCCACCAATCATGACGTCCAACCACGCGGCTCTTGAAGGTATGCAAGGTGCTTTGGCTGTCGTTGCCGTGGTCACCACGACCGTAGTCGTCATGTGGTTTGCCAAGCCATCGGGAGCCGCATGCGATCCTTGCTCTATCGCAGGCATTGCTGCTGTTGGTGGTCATCCCGAGGTCGCTGCGGACTTCGCATGTGCAGCTGCAGCCTCGACTAGAGAGCTCAGAAAGCGCGTCGAGGGCAAGCGATACAGAATCGGGGAGTGGCAGAATGAAGACGGCACGAAACGTTTTGGCATCAAGCCGGATACTGAAGAGCCAGAGCCCGGCTTCGTGGATAAGATCAAGTCAAAATTGCCTGCGATGCCTCATATTGGTTTCATCGATAACTCACTCGAGTGGATGGACGTCAACTGGCAGAAGTGGGGCACGATCACGGACGCCATCTTCGTAGCCTATGTCGCTGTCATCGTTGCCATTGCTGGAGCCTACCTGAAGGGCGGACAGACGTCGGTGTTTGCGCCTATCTTCGCCAATCCCACAACCGGTCATCGGATTGCGTTCAGTGTTGTGGCAGGTCTCGTTGCGAAGTACATCGGCACAGTCGATAGAGGTGAGCTCATTTGATCGAGCATGTCATGGTCCATTCTTACTAACGCACCCCTTCAGACACGCAAACGCTTGCCCCATACATGGAGCTCCAAACACGCAACGCTTTCCCGAAATCGTCCATCATTCTGCGCAAGCACTCGCTGCCGGTCACCGCCTTCTTCCCTCTCCTGATGGCAGGCCACTTCGTGCCCGCGATGGTGACATTCGCCGTTCTTCTCGGCCAATTCCTGATCATCACAATGACAGGTATGCCTTCTCGCGAAGGTCAAACGCGCGGCGAGTTCGTCTTCTGCGCAGCTGTGTCGATGTCCATTCTCGCCTTTATTGTCGTCACTGTCATTGTCAGCAACATTTGGCGCCGAAGATTGCCACATCTGCCTCGCAAGCCTGACAATGTTGCTGCAGTCCTGAGTTACATCGCTGGTAGCCAAGTCTGCGCCAACTTCGAGGGTGTCGAGCGCGCAAAGATCCCAGTGCGAGACAGACGCATTGTTGCACTTGGACGCAAGTACGGATTTGATGTCAAGGAGTCTTCTGAGACCACTCCAGAGCGACTGGTGATTGATGAGGTGGGCAGACCAGTCACTGGAGACAGCGAGAGGTCTGACGATGGCGTTACTCGCGAATATTATATGCACACGGGGAAGAAATGATGAAGGAATGTGCTATTTGATTCTTGAGGAACGACATGATTGTGTATATACGTTCTGAGATGACTTATGATTATCGATTTAATGCATTCGACGCATGTCGACTTGGACTCATCATTATCCTATGACTAAGAGTCGTAGAAGACGCCAGGTAAAATGAAGTCTAAATCAGGCAAGAGCAATGATGATTGATAGCGATGGATGGAGCGAGGTACAGAGGGCCATGCAAAGCAGCGCATACTTTGCAAAATCTCAAGACACATCGGCTCGTCTTCAGATATCCTGCAATCAGTCGACACATCCTGAGATCCTATCTCGTCACCTCGTGCCATGAAATCATGCACGAACTCGCACCGGGCGTCAGGGCGAGCGTTGACGCCGAGGTGAGCGAGAACGGGAATGACAACGCCCGGGAGAGCGGGAGCGCCTGGGAGAGCGAGAACGAGACCGCGATCGCGATACGCGTTTTGTGGAACGTGAGTCTGAGCGCTCGGTGGTGTCACTACGGCTTCTGGGTCTGCCACGTTGCCCATCGTCCTCATAGATAGTCTGGAACGACTGGCTGGATATGCTGGCTGCTGGTGATGATGCATCATGGGAAGATGCAGATGAACGGGTGTGATGAATGTGCCATACGGGTTGAAGGCCACCATATTCTGTGCATGGTATGACTGTTGTGGGTGCTGCGGATGGCTCGACTGTTCGTCACGGCTTCTGCTGCTCGATGAGCGGCGCGACGAGCGATGTCTTGAGCTCGAGCCTGCCATCATGCAGATGTCTCAATTCGTGAGATTGAGGTGGTGAAAAGGGCAGTGCCTAGCAGATTCCTTGTCAGCAAAGCTCCAAAAGTGGAGAGAAGTGAAGATTGCAATAGTCACAGGCTTTGTCGTGTCCAGATCTTCAAGAAGCATGCATTTCGAGGTGTTTGCGCTTGTCAGCAGCGTACGGTGGGAGTGTAGGAGTGAGAAGAACAGATTTTGCTCACGACATGAGGTTGAAGCGGCCTTGTTACGAGATCTTGTAACTGGGGAAGGCACGATTGCGAAGGCAGGAGCGATTATCCCACAGCAAAATACCTCACGAATTTGAGAGTCGCAAGTAATGGGCGCGCACGAAGCAAGATGTATCCACACGGAGGAGTAGTGCATACGCAGTATCGGGCAGGACTTTGGCGCATCGTCCTCTGAGACTCGAGTGTGTCTACAAAATTCTCGACTTCAGCGAAACCTTTGAACGTAATGTAGTTTGGTCCAAGCGCCATTTGTGTATTTCTGATGCTACTATTTGGGTTGATTGCCCATGTCACCATTTATTCACTGCTTGGTGATGGTATCGATCGATCGAATGGGAATGCTTCAAAGGCACATCCTATTCTGCCATCTGGGAATCATGCGAAGGACTGGGACCTGTTTCTTATCTAATAGATCGGGACAATGGCACTCAGGCAACAAAATATCTAAGGCACAGCCAACTGCAATTGTGGCAGCAATCTTAGTCCTTTCTGCTATTCCTTCTGCTGCTTACTCATCTTTCTCCTTGGCGAGCTATATCGCTGGCCCCATCTCTACTTTCCGTGTTTGGGGTAGTCGATGCCTTTTTTCGGTGACGTCCGCTACAATCAGATATCATTGGCATCATGATGAACTTCAAGGGGTACCATAGAGCCACTCTCGAGCATTGTATCTAGCCAGGAAGCCGGTCCACTCGTATTTCGTGACCAAAGGATGAGCCGCCACTTGTTGTCGCATGACCGGCGTCTCATCTAGTGCAAAAAGACGCATCAAGAGCACCAGGAACGCCTTCCTGAGAGCTGGACATCCAATGAGCTCACGAATCAGGAGGACCGTTTGCAAGGTCAACCATGGCGTGACTCTCATCATGTGGCGCAGGATGTCGTTCGGCTGCTGAACTTGGTCCCATCGGATGCCCAGAAGTCTGATTGTCAAGAGCATTTCAATATAGAAGGCGTACAAGGGTTCCAGGACAATGTACACACTTGGCGTCGTGATGAGAGTCATCAAGCACAGGGTGAGAGGGATGTCGAGGAGGGCGCAGATGACGTTCTGCTTCGCGATGTAGCTTCAGGTCTTCCAATGTGGCACCCATGCTTTGGGCCCTGTGTCAAGTACAACCTCAGCTGGATATTGAATCTAGCTGCCGCTCTCACCATTACCATTCGTGTCTTTCGTTAAGTCAATTGTGAACGTCTCGTCCAATTCGCGGACCTCCAAGCGAATCGTATCGAGAGCTGGCAAATGCTTGCCGAAGATCCCAACATGCCTCACGATGTATGTAAGTAGCTGGTCGTGTGACTTTGCCATCTGGCGTGGAGAGATCTTGCGGTCTGCGACTCGTTGGTAAAGATTCTGCGCTGAGCGTCGCATGATCACGACATGCACTTTTAGCGATCGCAACCTCGGACGTGGCGATGATGCGAGTGTGTGAAGAGCATCTCCAAGTTGTCGGACATCGTTCTCGATGACAAGTGCCAGTCTACTGAGGTTCTCGAGTGATTGTGGGTTCTGGTTGGTGAGACTGGAGGGAAGCCATTGGATTGATCTCAGTCCGAGGCGACTCGCGATGTGATTCCACTTCGCAGTGCGTCTACTCACTGATGGGCACCATTAGCACGTCTTCATTCTCTTCTGAGGACGGACCACTTACGATTCGTGTTCTTGTGCTGCCATTGGCGGCGATCGAGGCGGATACCAGACGCTTCGTAATGCACGTCTCTCTCGAAGTGACGTCCATTGAAGCGAACCATCAATAGAGAACACAGGATCTCGTGTCCAATGTGCAATCGATAGGTCTGTGTTATGAAAATCGTGGGTCTGCTGGTCTCCAACGCCATCGAATATCAGCCCAAGAGTTGCGCAAAATCGGGGACTCGAGATGCACGCTCGGCATCTTGTCGTAGGTGCTTCATGTACTCTCGCAGGCTGTTTGCATGTGCAGCGTCCGCAAGACGCGGCCTACCGGCGAGCTCAACCGCGATCTGCAATCGAAATTCTGGTGGAAGAGTGAGAAGGCGTGAGTCAAGGTCGGTCGCCATGATGTGGATGACTTAGTGCCGGGCGTACTCGCTGGTCGTCGTGGTCGATTATGCAAGTTGGCAACGCTTTGATGTTTAAGCTTCGAGGTGGCTACAAATCAGGCATTGCCGAAAGAAAGGGAAGCGGAATTGCGGCACGTATCGGGTAGAAACGCATCCGCCAGGCACGGCAGAGGCTTCAAGTCACGGTAGATACTGTGTCACTTCCTTGAAATGGCGCTTGGCAACCTGAGATATCCTTGTGAACCGCGAAGAAGACATTGAGGTGGGGTTACATAGGGTTTTCTAATTTTCTACAAGTCACTGACATACCTTATTGCAGCATGAATACTGCCCAATTCCCAAGATGCTGTTCCCAAGAGCGTATGTATGTGAACCGACCTGCCGTTCAGGTCAATATATGCATCCCAACCGCAGCAACGCAAAGCCAGAACGGTCCTGCACGAACGCAGCAGCTGGTGATCCCGCGCGCAGCATATCAAAGGCGATACCACTCCAGACTTCTCGATCTCGATTGTACATCAAGAGTTGATCAACTTACAAATGAAGCCAACGCAAACGAACAGCCAGAGCGGAACGATGCACACCAAGCTCATGATAGTGTACCATCCACCAAGCCACATGAACCCCCCAAACCACATGAAGACGACAGCGCCAGCGACAGACGGCCAGTCCCTAGAAGAGATCCCGTCGATGAACTGCATAGTGGCGTAGATGGACCACGGTAGCATCCATAGAGCCTTAGCCACTGGCATGTCCATGTAGGTCCCACCGAAGAGGAGAATAGGGGCAATTATCAAAGTAGCAATGAAGTCGAACTGCTCCTCAGTCCACTTGACGTGGACCTTCTTGCAGAGCTTACAAACCACGATAGGAGCTTCGGTCATGAGCGCAGAGCGATCCTCGATGATGGGACGGCTAATTTGCCAGTCGCCCCATTGACCACCGATACAGTCCCACTCACGAATAAAGTGCTGAGAGCGCCCCTTGCCCTTGTGCCTGAAGTCTAGCGTGGATGTCGATAGGCCGAACATCTTCGCAGCCATTTTGTCAGCCTTAAGCGTCTTGAGCACGAAGTCCTCGATACCGTGCTGGCGATGAGCTAGTGAGAGCTCCTTCATCTTGGCCAGATTGACCATGACAGCGATGCGAAGGTCGGTCAGGAGAGGACGGTCCTTGCACAAGATGGTAACGAGAGCCTGGCACCAGATATCCAGACCATTCTTCGCCTCGCACACGATCGTTAGGGCCTTGAGCCTCGATATGGCATCTGAGTTGCAAGGGATGTCAGCCCAAGTGTTCACTTCCGCAACGTTGAATAGCTTCACCATCCATTGATGCGGGTGCATCCGACATCCGACCGTCTTGAATCGCAAGAATGTCTCGATGACGAAGCCAGAGTCCGGATCGCGCTTATATGCCTCCCAAACGAAGATATGTGGCTTGTTGAACTTCTTGTAGAAGGTAGGCCACTCGTGCACGAGCTCTCGGAAACCCGAGATGCGCAAGATTGCGAACCTACCTATATGTGCCGTGACATAGTCAGCAACACAGCATGCGTAAGCGGCGTGCTCAGCACAGACAGGATGACCGAGGACCAACCGAACGATGATAATGCGCAGCTCGATGGGGAGGCTGAAGATGTGTGTACCCAGATCGCCCTTGTTGCAGCGCCCAGGTTGATCCTCATCACGAGCAGACCAGAAGGTATGCACTGCTAGCCACTGCTGCAGGCCAGTGGGATGGAGGAAGAGGTAGCCGGCAGCCATGAGAATGATGTAGGCGATTACACCGGCTATTAGGTGCTTAGGCGCAACATCGACCGTTGGGTCCAAGTCGCCGAAGATACGCATTGCCGCTGAGTTGGATCGAAAGGACGGTGTAAGTGGTCGGTGGAAGGCGCTTCAACGATGGGACAGGTGTCTGCCCGACAGAATGTGGGAGGAAGGTTGCTAAGTTCCCATAGTGTCGAGAGCGACCTCTTAAGCTAAATGGCAACCTGCTTAGCGCACCGTGACTTGGATGCGCATGTGTGATGCGTACACTCTCGATCTGCGACGTGCCATGAGGGCTGAGAGTGATCAGTGACCTGACACAAAGTGTGTGAACATGCGCAGTGAACGATAGTGACTGTCGACAACTCACGCATGCTTACTCGGAGCGTTGATCCAATCTTGATATATACGGTACTAGAGACGATGACGCTGTCAAGCTGTATGGCAGGCATGCACTTCCGGCATGGATTTCCTTCATTATTTGGTAAGCAGTCTTCGAAATTCGCAGTTCGAATGGCTTGCTACGACTGGGTCCGGCATCCTCTTGGAATTTCGTTCAAGCTGTTGCGAATCACGAGGGAGAATTCGAATTCGTAGATCGCTTGCGTCCGATATCTGAGTCTGCTTGCATCTTTGTTCGAGTAACTTCGAACCGGGACTTCATCGGAACCGTTTGCTTCGCAACTTTGCCATCGATGCCTCCGTTGTTCCGAATGGTAAGACTTGGCTGTGGCCTTGTCTTTGTGGCTTTCTATGCGTATGAGTTGTGGCTTAGTCTAGGCCCTGCAGCATCGAACCAAACTCACACAAAGTCAATCTGAGGAGCCTCGGACTACATCTTGGCCCGGAACAATACAATCAGGGGAGACATGGTCATCGATACCGACCCAGAAGCGGAGCTGGTAGGGGGTGTCTGTGATATTTTGCCATATTGAATCAAGAGTCCCACGTGATAGATCTTCTGTTCGTTATTAGGGTATCTTGGTGAATTTAGCACAGACATAAAGCCACATCAACCATGCCCGCCTCACGCCCCACCCGCATTTTCCTTCTCCCTACTCTTGTCCCTAGCCAACGCATTCCCCTTCTTCAGACTGAACGCCCTCTTCAGCTTCTGCAACCTACTCCTCCTCTCCTTATCTTCCTTCTCGCGCTCCTCCCGTCCCTTCGTCCAATCCTCTTCCTCCTCGCCGTCCTCAGTGTACACGCTGACAGGGCGGCTTGGAGCTTTCTTCGTTGGATTGCGCCCATCGGGCTTTCGATAGCCTTTGATGAGCGTAGTGAGGACTTGCCAGCCGGGCATACCTTCGAGGCGTCCGGTCGAGACTTGGGTGGTGGCGTTCTTCCAGGGGCAGTGTTCGCGGTGTTGTTCGATGGGGTTGAAGAATAGAGATTCTTCTTCGGGTGCAGATGAGTCGTTGCTGGAATTTCTGGAGTAGAGCCACAGGCCTGCGCGCTGGAAGCATTTTGTGCAGTAGGCGAGATGGATTGAGGATTGTGATTGGCCAGACCAGCCTGTGAGGGCCATTGTGAGAGCGACAGGGTTGAGATTGAGCGGCGGATCCTCAGGTGTCTCGTCTGTAGCGGTCGAAGTATTGGGTCGTGTCAGCACATCGACAGGAATCTTATCCTTGAGCTGCCCAACATCAAACGCCGTCTGAGCCTCCTCCATCTCCTGCGTGCGCACATCCAGACTAGCAGGCAGCGCAGATTCGATCGCCAGCAGCGATAGATAGCGTTCTCTCAACTCCGTCTGCCACGTCACCGGCTCCGCCATCTTGATGCTGTAAATATTCTCATCGCAGCCCTTCTTCCGCCACAAGCAGTCCTCGGCATGTGCCTCAATAATCAGCCCCTTGTACCGCTCCACCATCTGCCCCTCCAGATCACCCGTCCACCAATCGTCGTCTTCCTCATTTTTCTCAACCGCCTCCTTCTGCTCCTTCGCCACCTTCACTACAAGTCTCTTCTCGCAGCCGCCCTTGCAGCCTACGGTGTCTTTTCCCACGACTACCCACCCACGCTTCGCCCACTCAACTTCACCCACAGCAGGCGGCTTCGGCGTCCACGTCCTCACATCAGCGAATGTCTTCAAACGCGACAGAAATTGCTCATGACTCCAAGGCGCGTAGTTCGGCGTCTTTCTGTTCACCTCGACCATAACACCACGCTCCGAAACCACGCTCTTCGGTCTGCTCCTTGTGTTGCCGCCTATAGCGAATATACTTGATCGCGGTCGTGTACCTGAGGTTGATAGACGCGTGGGCGAGTCTGACGATGGTGCGGTTGTCGGTCGTGATTTGCCCAGGAGGCGGGAACGTTTGGACGGCGGGTCTGCGAGGGTTGTTGTTGATGCATTGTTATGCGCTGGCAGCTGCACGCGCGAGGAGGAGAGGTTGTCGAGCAACTTGTAGAATTTACGCTTCGAGGAGTGGAGGCCTAGAGAAGCGTCGCCCATCTTCAAAGAGTCCTGAACGGTCTGAAAGTATATGTTTATTGGCTGTTTTGATGTTTCCGAAACGAGAGGTGGTGATAATCATGGGGTGGTATCTTACTATTTCGTGGGTGTCTCTGTAGCTGCAGGTCGGTCCCTCTCGAATTCTTCAGTACTGACTGATTGAACCTTCAAATTCAGTCAAGAGATACAATTGATTTGCTTTATGAATTCATTGTATATGACACCGTCGTCTCCTAGCTTTGGACGTGATGACCATTGGGCGCGCTGCATGAAGTGCATTCAAGCTCCACCCACATGAGCGCATCACAGCTCTTTTCCGACACATCAGATCTACCGTACATATGGTGCCCTCAGAACGCTTTGCTGTTCTCTTTCATCATGCAGACCTTCAGACACTAAGAGTCCAAACTCCTGATGCAGCTTGAGACTTGGAGGACGTCGTTATCTGAATAGCGACACCCGGCAAAGATCCTTCCCCAGATCTACCCCGAATACATCAATCAAGGCCGCATCATGGCATCGAGCACGCACCAGATCCAGCCGAAGAGATCGACCCGTCTAGCCTCGCTCTTGTTTCTCTTGCCGAAGCGGACTGCTCAGCGTTCTCGACCTCCGCCGTTGCTGTGACTGCCACCAGAACTGCTTCTTCGCATTGCACAGGAAGTAAACCGCAGTTCACAAGTTGACGAAGCCACACGGCCATTTGCTTGAATCACTACCTCGAGAAGAACCCTCTTCGTGGAGCCGCCAGGAGTCTTCATGATTTGCCACTCTTTAGCCAGCTTCTGGACAATTATCCGGCTACGATGCAAAAACAGACACGACCAGGCAATAATTCTCGCCAATAATTCTCGCTCGACGCCCACGAGAACCTCTGGCGCGCCTACAACGATGTCTCACTGCTTTGCTTCGTATTCTGTACCCAATTAGTCGTGTCATCAGGTATGAAGCCTCTGGCTTGGAGCTGCAGACAGCCCACTGGACTTTACCTCGTACGTGCTGCATCGCTCCAAGGTCTCCTGGACCATGAGAAGCGACCCAAAACCCGCTCAAAGCTCTAGATACGCGGTAAGTTGTTGCAGCGACTGTCTCGATCATCCTCGCGATCAAGATCGCCCGCTCTGGCAAACCGACTGACAAGTAAGGATAGAGGCGCGCCTGCTTGACTTTTGCTGCGTTCTGGAGTATGCATGATGCCTTGGATACCAGAAATGAGATGAACGCCCGGTTCTGAAACAAAAGGAGAGGAATCTCTTGATCATTCCGTTCTTCTGGGGAACGTATGCTTCAATCTCGACTTCTTGCAGCGTCTGGGAGGATGATCCGCTGGTTCGATGATTAATTGCAGTTCCATCCAGCGATACGCTTCCAGCCTGCCGACTCTTGCTCATCCCACCGAGATCATGGCCATGTAGTATCGTAATTCCAGGGTGCGCGATGTAAATCATTCGAGAAGAAGAGGCCAGTGGGCGAAAGGCACGTGAGATATGGAGATAAGTCCGGTTTCCGAGACATAGCTCCTTGCACTAACCAATTTGAGATGCGGAGACATGTCATGCATCATCACTCGAGCAACAACAAACAACCTTCCCTTGCATCCCATTGTCTTTGAAGGAAGGAAAGCTCAGAGTCAGACTGCTTCCTTCACACTTCGATCGTTCCATTTGTTCAATACTTTGTGATTCAGAATGTCCGCGCCATCCGAGAAGTCGGCGCTTCTTGGCCGCGAGGCAGCAGCTGAGCCGAGGGGGCTATACCAGACATCGAGGCGTCGCTCTGTCATTGTCCTCTGGTCAACGATCATCTCCCTTGTGTGGTGCTACCTCGTTCTCAGCACTCTACTGATCGATGATGATGAAGATGGCTGGTTCAAGGGTGGAAAGAAGCATCACAAGCACAAGCATCACAAGGTGGCCGATGATGTTTGTCTGGAAGCCGAATGCGTTCACGCTGCAAGCGAGCTCTTGTATAACATGTCACCTGATCATGCATCCATCGATGCGTGCACGAACTTCGAGGAACTCGTTTGCGGTGGCTGGAAGGATCGTCATGACCTCCGTCCAGATCAGGGCGATGCTTTCACTGGCACGATCATGGCAGAAAATTCGCAGACGCTCAATCGCCACATCTTGGAGGCTTCGTATCCCAAAGACTCGGCCCACTCTTACTTCTCCCCCATGCAGCTTGCTAAGGTCTTGAAAAGTCCAGATGAAAGCAACTTCGAGAAGATGAAGGCGGCCTACGATGCTTGCATGGACGAGGGCAAAATTGCGGAAGTCGGCACAGGTCCACTCATGGAGGTCATCAATCATGTCAAAGAGCTCTTCCCTGCTGACGCGGATGTATCAAGTCGAGCTGAGAGCCTTCATGGCGCTATCCTCTACCTGTACCAGATGGGCGTCACAGCACTTGTTGCGCCGTTCACCAGTGCGGATGACAAGGATCCAGATACTGTCATTGTTGCCATCACGCCACCTCAGTCCATGGGACTTCCTGCAAAGGAGCTCTATCAAGATGACAAAGTCGTTGGCAAATATAAGGGCGTGATCAGCGATGTCTTTGGTGGTCTGCTCCCAAGCTTGGACGCCCAAGCCGTTGGCGACGATATTGCAGATTTCGAGAAGAAGCTTGCCGAAGCTGCGCCCAAGGAAGAGGATGCGAACGACGTCACCAAATACTACAATCCCATGTCTCTTCAGCAAGCAAGCGAATTACTTCCGCAGGTTGACCTTGCCACCATGATCAACAAGCTTGCTCCCATGGGCGTCGCTGTTGACCGCGTGATCAACATGTCACCATCGTACATGAACAAGACGCGATCAATCGTTGCCGCAACAGATAACAGCGTTCTGCAGAACTATCTGATCTGGAAGGTCGTCCAGAGCTTCTATTCATTCGTGGACGCAGATGCAGTGAAGCCATACAAGCGCTTCATCAACGAGCTGCAGGGTCGTGATCCAGACTCTGCTCCGGAGAGATGGCGAACTTGTGTCAGGCACGTTGATGGTGGTCTCGGCTGGATCTTGAGCCGCTTCTTCGTAGAGAAAGCCTTCTCAGCTAAGGCGAAGGAGTTCGGCGACCAGATGGTCACTGATATCAAGACTGAGTTCATCAAGAAGCTGAAGCAAACGAAATGGATGGAGAAGTCTGTGCAGAATCTTGCCATTGACAAGGTCCATAACATCATTCAGAAGATCGGATATCCTACGAATGTGAGTGTATAGCCCTGGAAGAAGTCCTCTTTTGCATACTTATCTCTTACTAGAGCCCGGACATCATGGATCCCAAGGCATTGCAGAAGTTCTACGAAGGTGTCAACGTCGGCTCGGACACATTCTTCACCAACGCCTTGGCCATGGAGCAGTCCGAGATCAGCAAGATGTGGAATGAGCTTGGAAAGCCTGTTGACCGTGCTAAGTGGGACATGACTGTGCCGACCGTGAACGCCTACTACAATCCACCAGGAAACGAGATCGTCTTCCCAGCTGGCATCATGCAGTTCCCCGTGTTCGACGTGGCTGTACCTCAATACCTCAGCTATGGTGCATTTGCTTCTGTCGCTGGACATGAGCTGTCCCACGCCTTCGATTCGACCGGCCGTCACTACGATCAGAACGGCAACTACACTGACTGGTGGACTAACGCGACCGTGGATGCTTTCAAGGATCGTGCAGATTGCTTCGTGCGCCAATACGGCAACTTCAGCATTCCAGGTCCCGACGGTGGCGAATTGCATGTGAATGGCAAGTTGACCTTGGGCGAGAACATCGCAGACGCAGGTGGTGTCAGCGCTGCCTTCAAGGCTTGGAAGATCAGGGAGAAGGAAGCGCCGGAGAAGAACAAGATGCTTCCAGGACTCGCAGGACGGTTCACGAAGGATCAGCTTTTCTTTGTCAGCTACGCTAATTGGTGGTGCGGCAAGTCGAGGGACGAGTTCGCGCGACAGCGCATCTATAGTAAGGTCTCAACTCCACAACGCTCGACGATTGACTAACACAAAGTAGCTGACCCCCATGCACCAAAATGGGCTCGAATTCTAGGGACAATGGCCAATTCGAGGGAATTCTTGAGCGCTTTCGAGTGCAAGAAAGAGCCAGTCTGCGAATTGTGGTAGACGAGACCAGCACTGCTCATTCATAAAGGGAAGACAATTTGCACTGTATTGTACTGTGAATATATTGAGAATGTATACAACAGATACTTTGAACATGGTTGTCTCGTGCAGCTCGGGTGTTCGTACTCATACTGGGTCGTCAACCACCGATGGGGACAACACGCGGGAGCGTCCCACTGCCAAAGGCGGGCTCATCGGCATACATGCACTCAGTATAGTGCGAAGGTATGTAATGATATTGAGGAATTCCTTGAGATCCCAGGCGGGCGCGAATGGAGACGTCAATCAATGCCTTCACACCACGTGACCAATAATTGGTGAGGCATTCAAGTAGGGATGCACCAGCTCTAGAGGTAGTCAAGTTTGTCTTCACAAGGATCGCGCTGCCTTGGAGTCCGCAGAGAGTTTCGAAAACTGCAAAGAATGTGGGAAATCGCATGGCTACCTTACACAAGGTGCTGCGCATTCGCCTGCTGAATAGCCCGCCACCCTGACAATCCGCATACTGAAATACACGAGTCCTCTGGGACACATCATTGGAGTGGAGTTCTGTCCTCAGCAAGACCGCTCGGATGACACATCCGAGACATTGTCGCAAGAAACGTGCGAGGCATGCTAATGGTGACCCGGTGGTGGGAAAAAGCAATCTTTTGTGTAGCTCAGAGCTCCTCTCAAGCAAGCATGCATTATTCGGCACCGCTTGATGCGATCGAAAATCGACTGCAGAATCGATCGGCGAATACTGCTCGATCGTGGTTCTTTGATCAGCTCCACTTCCTGGAATCGCTGGCAGGAGTCCACGTGGTAAGCGAGCTTAGCCGGACGGTAGGAATATCTTGTTATATCCAACTGTAGCGCGTGTTCATATCGAAGGCTTCGAAACGATGTTCGGATTTATTTGAGCGAGACATTCATTTGCAAGAACACGAAAGAACACGAGAGACCGTGGAGGTTAGAGGAGCATGCACGATCCATGATGATCCTTGTCGGCGATGGTGATAGGCGCCACCGCGGTCGCTGATTGGTCAAGTCTCGCGCCAACCTGGATCTTCTCAGCGCGTCCAGATGTCCATCTCTTCTCAATCGACTGGTCATCCAGATAGCAATCTTATCCCTGTCTAGAGCCATGGCATTATCGACTACAATATTGGAGCTCCCACTCTGCTGATGAGGAGCATCAGAGAAAGAGTGATGGGGGTCCCTTCATGGAGAGAACAAGTCGAGGGGAAAGCTCACATATCCTCGTGGGTCTCTCAAACGCGATGGCCGCAGTACCACCGAAGACGTCAAGCACACTCACCGCAATCAAGCTTCACAGCTTGCTGATCTCAAGGACGTTGCACGATATCGATAGCCGAGCCCGGCAAATCGACTGTCTCCGCAGCCCAGGCCCGTCCGGATGTCTCACCCAGTCTGCAACACTATTGCTGATTGAGCGCGCCGTGTACCTTCTGCAGTCTACTTGCAGTCCCGAGTACTTGGATATCCACCTTGTCATACAAATTGTTTACTTTTGCCTGCTGAGATCAAACGCGACTTCTTCTGTCAGCATGAGGGGCTATAATACTCGAAACATCGCTGCGTCGTTGAAATGTATCGCCAAATCTTGTTCCACCGCGCCAGACTGCCAACATGGTCCGCGAACTACCGATCGAGGTTATCGCTTCATGGCCGACGAGCAACCTGGAAGATCCTGAGCGGAGAGGCTCTGGCTTGATCATTCTAACAGGCAGCATGATTGCGATCGTGTCTATCTTTGTCTTGCTCAGACTCTACGTACGAATATACATGCTGAGATGGGTCGCTGCGGACGATGTCTTCATGGTCTTAGCATACGTGCGCTAATCACGGATTTTTGTCCTTGGGCAATACACTGACCGCACCTTCAGCTCTCTGTTTGTGGAATGACAACTTGTGTCATTTATGGCTTCCAGCACGATGGATGGGTGAGTCGATATGCACAGCAGACTGGCTCGGACGAGGGAGCTAACGACTCCTCACCTCAGGACCGACATATATGGGACGTGCCATTCACCAAGTACGAAGATGCGTTGTATCTGTCCTGGTGGACCAAGATAGTCTTTGCATCAGCAGCTTGCTTCACCAGGATGTCGCTGCTGATGTTCTACTGGTACCTTACGAGAGAAAGTTCCAAGCGACTATACCGATTAGCTCTCTTGACGGCCATGGTCATCTCAGTTGCGGTTGGCATCGCTTTGATCCTGATCAATATCTTCCAGTGCGTGCCGATCCGAGCATTCTGGACTTTCCCACCTATACCTGATCAAAGATGTCTCGATGAAGGTTGGGCTACACTCGGATGTGGAGTGGCGAACAATGTTGCGGACATCGTTGTTGTCGCCCTTCCCATACTATTGATTGCGCGACTGCAACTGCCACTGCGGCAGAGAGCTGGTGCCATCATCCTCATCAGTCTCGGACTCATCGTCTGCGTGGCTGGAGGCGCGCGAACATACTTCACATGGTTCGCTCTCATTGACACCTATGATTATACATGGAATGGATTCGGCATCTACGTGTCTGCCATGATCGAGGTCGATCTTGGTGTGGTGAGTAGATGATCTTGATACATGCATGTAAGCTGCGCTGATAGGAACACCAGATATGCGCATGCGCACCAGCGCTACGAGTCTTTGTGCTCAAGATGGTGCAGCCTCGCGTTGCATCGCTTGTCAAAGTCCTCCGCAGGCACCCAGATTTGACTTCGCTCAGCTTGAACAAGGACCACGAATCCACGATCGACTCAACCTCTCGCCTTCGTTCTCGCGAAGAAATGCAGCTTGCAGCGATGTACGCGTACCATCCATCACAAGTACCCAGCCCAATCAAAAGCATCGAAGAGGCATTAGAGAAGCCACCGCCGTGCTACAACATCACAGGCACGCTTGCGCCTCCGCCAACCGATGCACAAATCATACGAGCCAACCTGCGGAAAACGAACATCATCCATTTTCAGCCACGACGACGTCATAGGCGACCTCGGAGACGGCACTCGACATACGAGGCCATGCCTCGGCTCGACGAGAACTCCACTGACATTGATCTCTCGAAGTCAACACGGAGAAAGAGCTTGACCTCAATGGTCGCACAGACACCAGCCAACGCGATGAGCCATATTGCCCAGCAATTTGGCGGCAAGCACCGACGACATAGCTCGGTGGTTGATCTGAATGGCATCAACTTCTTAGACAGCCCGACCATCATGGAGCGACCAAGCGCGTCCATCGCAAGCAGTGAGATCAGCGGCTTACCCATACACACCCACTCGCCGGAGGCATCCCCACCTCAAGCCACACGGACCAGATCAGATACCCTTCGAATACCAGATCGTACGCTCAAGTCCTTTCGTGGCCTGCTCTTCGACATCGACGGACCATACAATGGCAAGATGAGGAGTTGGACAGCTGCACACGGGAAGAGTAGGGAAGAAGCGCCGATGGCCATGGCGTTCTTTGACCAGGCTGTGGTGGAAAGTAGAGCTGCATCGCCTGTGACGAGATATGTGAGGCAGCAGCATAGCGTGTTGCAGAGTGCTATCGCGCATGACCGGGAGAGACTGCGACTTAGTCAGGAGCAGGATGTTCATAAGGTCTGAGTGACAAGTCAATAAATCCGAATGATGGTGTCCATAAAGCGCGCGCGTGCAGCAACACTGAACATGATGAGACCATTCCGTACGAAAGACTGAAGACAAAATGCGAAGTGGAGATTTCCAGGCATTGATCACGCCGCTACTATCCTGACTGCGCTGCCAAATACTCCCTAACAGCTTCCTCGGCATCCCACTTATCCACAATAGCAACCCAGCTCGTCAAATAAGCCAACTTCGTAAGCACAAACAACACCGTCCAAATAACCCACTTCATCGCCTGGCTCATCGGCATCCTCGGCTCCGGGAACATGAGTGCCTTGTCCTTCAACCGCTTCGTCCTCTGGTGCCGCACATCGTAGAGTCCCTGTATCGTTCGCGAGATCGCATTCTCTTGGCTGTGCTTGTCAAGGTTGGCTTCGAGGAGGAGGGAAAGCGTGAGTGCGTCTTCGAAGGCTTGACTGGAGCCTTGGCCTGTGCGCGGCGGTAGAGCGTGCGCGGCATCGCCTATGAGGACACAACCGTCCTTGCCCCAATGATGAAGATCTGGCATGACGAAGATGGGGTAGATGGTGTCGATGTCCGCTTCCTCCAGGCACTTCCGGATGACTGGGTCAGCCCAATCCTTGTGTCGTTCCTTTAGTTTCGCCGTGAGAGCCGCGTGGTCGTGCTTGAGATCTCGAGGAGGCAGATCGGTTTGGTAGACGGACCAAAAGAGGAGTTTATGATGGTCTTGCTGCGTGAGACCGGTGTACCCGAAGACACCTGTCGCGCCCATGAAGAATATCATGGCGGGGTCTTTGATGATGTGCTCAGGGACTTGGATATCTAGAACACCGCCAACGGCACTTAGCCCTCTGCATGGGCCGTCAGCGCGGAGGCAGCTGATTGAAGAAGCTATACTTACTGATACCAGGGCTTGTACTTTTCATCATCACCAAAGAGACTCGTCCTGACAATACTTCTGACGCCATCGGCTCCGATGATGAGGTCTGCGCTCTCCTCGCTACTGTCCTCAAACACAAGCTTCGGCCTTTGTCCTTGCTCTGTGACCACTCGACTAATGGTCTTGTAGGTCACAGCCCCTTCCGCAAGCATCTCCAGCAAGCATTTGATGACCAACGGCCTCGATACTGGTAACACATCCAGATACTCTTTTCCCAGCAGGTAGTCGGAGTCTGTTCGATGCATGAAGTGCGTGCATGGGAATCCGACTTGGTACACCCGATCCCGCAGGTCTTTGTCGATAGTCTCGAGTGCCTTCAGGCCATTGCCTTGCAAGCCCAGCGCGGCGCCTTGTCCTTCAGCCCATCCAGCAGCTGCATCCGACTTGTCGTAGATCTTGACTTCCAAGTCTGGGTGCTTTGGTCCGAGCCGCTTCCGGAGCGCAATAGCTGTGCTTAGGCCAGCAAGGCCGGCGCCGACGATGACGATCTTCATAATGGCATTCGCTGTGGAACTTACACCTTGCAAAGAGCACCCGACATGACTTTATGCTCTGTGGTGGTCGAAGTCGTACGATTCTGAGGTCTAGGCTTGCGTCAAGGCACTAGCCAGATCAGGTAACCACCTCGTATTCTGTCGTCCGGCTCGGATCGCGTCCAGGCAATTTCCAGTCATGAATGCAGAGCTGCATTTCCTGCTTCATGGAGGAGTCGACTTCGTGTTCTGACTCAATTTCAGATCAGGTGGTGGTTTGTACTGGCCTGTGCAGCGACCTGGCCTGGGGCAGGTCAGTCCGCAACGCCCATACAACTTGCAGTAGCACTCCGACGCCGAAGGACAAGCTGCTTTGTTGAGCATCGAGAGCGAAATTGCATCCTGATTTAAAGTGTGACGGATGAAGAGGATATGCCAAAGGTAAGAGATGATTCTGCCTGCGACGAGATCATCTGTGGATGCTATACCAGGAGCTTGCTCGACCTTCGGGTCTGATCCATCTAGAAGCCATTGCCTCAGCGCAATATATTCTTGACGAGAGTGTTGCCAGATTGATTCTCGTGAGACGACAAATTGTGCGCAGCATTGCGATCGCACTGCGTGGTGGCGACCGACATGTACTTGTGAACCCGATGAATGCTGCTTGTCACCACCAAAAATGGCTTCGAATGCAGCAGGTAGAGCGGCGTCAGAAATTACGCGCCTGTTCCATGGCTCGAGCAGTGCTCTTGACCGAGTTTCGTAACTTCCTTGCGGCTTTGCGTCCGCTAGACAAGTACTTTCTGCCCAGTCGCACTTCAGATTGTGATAATCATGGTCTTCCAGCGCTGCGTTGACGTTCAGATCCGCAAGCAACTTAGCATTGTCGTATTCTGGATGGTCATTGTGCCACGCGAATTGTGATCCATGGACAAAGACCATGCCAGTTTGGGGGATACTGTGATAGTTGTCGATGATGAAAGTCAGATAGGCCATCGACTCGTGACCACGATTTGCAGGTGTTTGAAGCTCGGTCGCCGTTGTGTCGTGATGATCGGCAGTATACACGCAGAGATGATACTTGTGCTTCAAAGCATCCAGCCATTGTTGATCCTCGTCACTTGTCCTTGCGACGACCAAGATGGGCTTTGTCGCGTCTGCGACACCAGGACATCGTCCTCGCTCTGGAATCTTCGCATCGGATCGCGGAACATGGCGGATCTTTGTCCACGCGAAGGAGTCATCACCTGTCTTTGCAGACGGACCGTTGACGTAGAGAAGGATAAGTACAGCAGTAAGAAAGAAAAGAATGTTGATAACAGCTTTTCGGGTTCGTCGTCGCATGACGGAGATGTGTTTGGTGTCACTTTCACTTCGGCGTGAGCGGAGAAGCCGTCGCCGAGAAAGAACCAAGACGTCCGAGCTTTTTCTGACTTCAAGCCAAAGCTATCTCGTCACTCATTAGCTATTTCGGCATCCTGAACATCGCCCACTCCAGGCTTATTGAATCGTTAAGCTCGCTGTCGCAATGAATCATTGACAGCCTTCGCAGCTGTCAGAGCCTCGACACACAAGCCTGGCAAGCCTATGCTCCGAAGGGAAACGATCGAACACCCGACGGATCACAGTCCGGTCGGTAGAGGAATAGCATTAATGCGACGATGCTCAGTCGTATTGGACTCTGTTCCGTTTGGATCATTGAGCGCATTACGAGCAGGACTAAAAGCAACGCTATCAACTAGCGATAAAAGCCGGCGCACACGAGCACAACGATATACAAAAGAGATGGAATGAACAATAGATGCTGGCATTTTGGATCAGATGCCATCGCAAAATTGCATTGCTTTCGGTTCCTTATAAGGATACTGTATTGAAGGATACTGGATCTTAGGACAACGTCGAAACGATAACCTGCCACGACGCTTGCCCACATCAGACCGCGTCCACCTCATAGAACATTCCTGTCTGTCAGCGGTCAGATCATACGTCACTCTGTGTCAGATACAGGATCTTCTACTATTGAGCTGTCAGGCTATTTGGCCTACTTGCGAGCGTCTGCGCTCTGAGCCTCGAAGGCTCGGATCGTTGCGATCGTTGCGCGTGTAGTCTGGCCAGTGATGGGATCTTGCGACACGGAGAAGATCCGGAACTCATCACCAGCCCTGGCTATCATTGTTCCTGTCGCTGAAATAGTGGACTCCTCTGAGGTATCGACCCGCTCGAGCTGCGCATCCTGACGGAGCATGAAGCTCAACGTATCCGCGGAGCGGATGCTGAACTCCATGACACGGTGCTGTATGTTGTCAGTACTGCAGTATGTGAGATCAATACGGCTCTCTTACATCATCGCCACTTGTGTCCTCACCAATGGCCGCGCGGTCTTGGACTTGGTCGGTGACCACCATCCTGCTGTCCGCCCCTGAGACCTTCCTCCGCTTCAGGTCCCGAGCCTCCTCAAGCCCGTCTCTGGATGTCTCCTCCTCCGTCGTGTCGGCCGCCTTGCTGGGCTCGCGAGCAGGCTTAGTCGTATTTATCGGCGAGGCGGTACTCCCGGTGTGCGAAGCATCGGCGCTGGTCGGGCCGTGAGTGACTGAAGCATTGTCTTGCGCAGCGGTCGAGGTGCTAGCCAATGCCGTTTGTGGTACCGGCGCGTCCGTCCGAATGTTGGTACCTTGGAGCCGAATATGAGGAAATTGGACTTGGAGAGCAGCTGGCGACGTCCACACCCAAGCGCCACTGTGTGAAGGCTTCTCCGCCTTGGTGGGATCGCGTTCAGGAATGCCAGCATCGAAGTGGTCCAGAATCGCAGCTTCTTGTGCGTGACTCGGCCATGGACCAGACGCATTGCCGCCTATGCAAGAGTGGTTGAAGCCCTTTAGGTTGAAGCAGTCGGTGCACATCGCCCAGGTCCTACACCGATCGCAGCGTCGGTACATCACTTTGTTCTTCTTGCTGCATCGGGAGCACCTCTGCGTTACGGCGATGCCGGTCGTCCACGGAAGGCCGGTTGTGCCTGCCGTCAAAACCTGCAGCTTCTTGGTCTCGGCCATCGATGCGGTCGAAGGGTGCTTTTTGTGTTCTGTGCAAGTAGACATGTCAGCATTGGACCGAGAGATGGTGGCATAGGAGCACTTACGAGATAGCAGAAGAGAAGACGCAGAAGCAATCAAGTTCGTGCAGGGCGCGCACGAGATGGGAAGAACGTAAGGCCGGCTGACGCGTGCAGAGCGTTAAGCACAGCAACAAGTATTTGGGCAAGCTATATAACGCTTGAGAAGAAAGATCTTGGAGTAGGAAGTGTCTGCGCGTTGCAAAGTTCGTCGAGTGTGGGTGCGGGTGGAAGGAATTGGTAGACAAAAGGTCCTCAAATTTATACGCGCGAAAACCCTTGATGTCTTGGCATGTCTCCTCACGCGACCTTGACAAAGACGCGCGCACGTCACTCACAGGGCAAACTGGGATCATTCACGGCGGTCTCGGATCACGGTAATCTGCATGGACCAGTTACTAGGAATCGTAAGACACGGGCACATTGGTACATCGTGGACTTACGGAATGGCAACTATAAAAATCTGCTTGTTGCATGAGCTTCACGCTCGAGAACAGTGGATTTGATGGCATGTCCTCATTTGTTGTCATTATCAACATGGCAAACCTGCACAACGTAACTCTTCACCACCTTCCATGAGTATCAAGGCTATGGAAGCACGGCATGTCTCTGTTATCCATCAGCAAGCTCTGTGCTTGTATACTCAACAATCCTTACCCCTCTCCTCGGCTACTCCTCCATTGTCGGGAGCGCGTCGCCATCCTCCTCGACCTCGACCTCGACCTCATCAGACGTGATCGCACGCACAAATCGGCCATGAGCCAGCGTGCTGATACCGCGACCAATGGAATCTGACGCACCATTCTGCACGATCTGCGAGCGGACCGCAACTTCACTTCCTCCCTCTTCCGGATTGTCAATGACGGCGACGAGCTCGCGTCTCACGGTTGCGTTGTCAGTGTTGTACCACTGGTAGAACAGCTGAATCTGTTCTCCGGCGGCAGCGGAGGCAGGGCTGGTGGTCGTGGCGGCGTCGGCGATGGGCACTCGTACCGCCTGTATGCCTGGCATGAGCGTGAGCTTGAGCTTGCCAGTGGCATCAAGCTCAAGTGTGCGGGTCTGCGACGAGGAAGTTAGTGATTGAACAAATGTGGCGAACTCCAAACGTACCTCTTGAACGCCTTTGAGCTCATGTCCACCTCGATGTCGCTTTGGTCGAGACTGTGCTATGGTGAGGTCGGCACTTGCATCGTCTTCGTCCGCGGCACTGACTTCGTCATTCTCCAGAGCGTCTGCGGGACGCTTGCCGTAGCGCTTCGGCTCACATTCGTTGTCGTGCTGCACCGCAGCGGATTCGGTGGTGGGGGCAGGAACTTGTGTGCCAAAGCTTGTGGCCGGCATTGCCGTTCCACCCACGATTGGAGCAGGACTCGGTGCGCTGGTCGCGTACTGGATCGAGCTCCCCGGGAGAGCTATGTCAGGGTGCCGCGCAGCTACAGCCGGAGGAGGTGTCCACGTCCAAGCTCCATTGTGCTCTGCAGCTTCGGCTCGGGACAGCGTTCGATCTGGGTTGGTCGCGTCGTGCACACCAAGCACGGCCCGCTCCTGCGCGTGCGTCGGGAATGGTCCAACAGCCTGCTGTCCGCCTTGACAATTCGAGTGCTTGACGCCCTCCTTGTCGAAGCAACCTGGACACATGCGGTAGATGCAGTGCTTGCACTTGCGAAACATTGGCCTAGTGTTTTTGCTGCTGCACCGGCCACAGCTGGTCGTGTCGGCGACGCCAGTGTCCCAGGGCAGGCCGGTCTCCCCCGCCAACAATCTCTTTGGCTTGAGCGCCATTGCTTGCAAAGAATGTCTGATCGCAACAGTAAGCTCTCGGGCAGCTGATGAATGCGATAGAAGCGAGTCTATCAATGTTGCAAGTCAAGGGCTTTGCTGTTTGCCGTTGAGGTTGAAAGTCGAATGCGGGTGAAAGATGTGAAGAGCGCGTTCGCGTTGAGATGTGGACAGAGAGCAAGCTATATATAGCTTGTGTGGATAAGAGAAGATCACTGGTCTTGTCTTGTCGAGTTCAGCTGTGTCAAAAGTCTCGACGAAGAGATTTGGAATTTATATGCAAAAAAAATGGGGCCGTTGCCCACGCGGTGTACACAAACGCGCGGTCACGCGTGACGCAATCAATGCTGGAGGGTCTGGACAGCTTTTGTTTCATACATGGCGTGGGAATGTGTATTGCCATTCATCGCTCGCTACTAAGCTAGAAGCTGTGAGACGGCGTTGTATGCTGCCTTCTTCTGGAACTTGCCATCATATAGCAATGGGTTCTGCCCCGTCCTCCATGAGTCTTTGTCGCTGATGCCCCACACAGTAACGCCGACACAGTTTGTAACGTCTAGACAGGCACTGACAGCCGCTTTGTAGTCACTCGCAGGTGCATTTCTGATATCGAGCTCTGTGATAGCGCATTCTGGTGCCGCTGAGCACAGAGACTGCATAGCACCTTTCACGGCCGGGCCCATTCCTTCTTGCAAGTGCGCTTGGGATCCGATGCCATCGATCGGGATGCCTTCACTCCTCCACCGACGCACATTGCTGACCATGGCCCGAGTTTTGGGGCTGTTCGCATTGTCGAGACTACAATTGCGCCGATCAGCTACCGCACCGACGCCTCAAACAAGGACTCACTGGTGGCTTACTTGTAGTCATTGATATACAGCTTTGCATTTGGGTCAGCTTCTCTCGCTGTAGTGAAAGCCAGCCTAACCATCTCGTTGATATCGATCCCTTTGGCAGGGTTGTGGAATGGCGAGATGCGAAACCCGCCTTGCTCGTCCAGAATCTCGTTGGCGACATCCCAGGCATAAATCTGGCCTTTGTACTTGCCCATGACCCCTTTGATATGGTTCACGAGAGCAGTCTTCATGTTAGTGGCATCAAGGTTCTGGGCCCAAGCTGGATCATTCTGTCAGTACGATGCATTTGCAAGCAGCGTATCACTTACACGCAAGCTGCGAATGCCATAGCAAGGTGTGGCCTCTTACCAGCTTGCCATTCTGCTGTGCAAAGGCCATAACGGCATCGGCACCTTGGAAGTTGAACTGTCCTCTCTGCGGCTCTGTCGCATCCCACTTCATGCTGCGTTCGGTGACTCGTCAACTTCTTCGCTCTTGTTCGACATCACATTGGCACGAACCTATTCTCCGCAGTCACTTGGCCAAATTCTGTTCTGGCGATATTGACATTCTGAGCGTTGCTTAATGTATTTCGATCCACGATCGTGCCGAAGTATTTCTTCCCTTTCGCTCGGAACTTTGCATCCAACGAGCCTGGACTAGAACTTGCTGCAAGTCTCTGTGGTAGCGCAAACGCCAATGCTGCATAGGCGAGCACAACATGAATGAAATACCTCATGACGACGTTGAACCGAAGGTAGCTCGACCAGCGAGAGAAAGAAATCAACGATCGTCGCTAAGAAAAGACCGTAACGACAGTGAGGTGAGTTGGTGACTCGGTGCAGACTCAATTGCAAATCACTTATCTTGTCCTTGTATATATCAAGTTCTGAACTGTTCAGGATTTGAGCTTGTTTCAACTAAGCATGGGACTTCTTGCAGGACTACCACTTCAGCCCTGCAAATGTTTCATGTCAAGAAATTTGTTTATCAGACACGACTTCTCATTTCGCGGTACAGGCCTTCTCGAGAATCCGTTTTCGTGCCTCATTTGTGAATTTATGCGCCGAGAAGAAATGAATTTCATGATTTCAACATCTCGCCGAACGAGCACCACAAAAATGCGAAAGCCTTACCGCGGGACTTATAAGGTCATCTGAGCTAGGATACGTGTTAAGTACGCATTTGAGATGTTCAATAAGACAGACACATCGAACGCAGAAATGCCGAAAGCTCGTTCGAATTTGAGATACTCCGATGGACTATAGATTTGTGCCTTATTCATACAACAGGCCACCCACTGGACCAGTCAATTCGATTCACGCCGAACCTCTTCTGACCGTCCGAGTATCCCACTCGAGTATCAACATAATGATAATACAGTAGGGGGCCCTCAATTGGATCCCAGTACACACCTTGGCCTCCTGGACCATAAACAAAGCCATGCGACTCGAGAACAGTCGTGCCGTCTCCCTCTGTACACTTCCGTCCAGACTTGTCGACGAAACCACCCGTCGCACTGCTCGATCGGCAAACTTGTATCTTGTATTCAGCACCCGGTGCAGGCCTGTTTGCATCAAAGCCGCAACACTTTCCAACAGAGAAGAAGAGGTAGTGATAATTGCCATTTTTCGCAATGAACGCAGCTTCTTGTGCATGCTCCCCTTCCGGCTTGAAAGCGATGTTCGTCGAGGCACTTCCAGCCGTCTTCAAGGGAGGGTTTTGCATGTTCACGGAGAACAGGTCTGTCCAGAAAGAGCCGAACGACATGACGAGTTTCGAGCCGTCCCAGTAGAGCGCTCCGTCTATAGCGTTGTATGGCTTACCAGCCCGTGAGGTTATGCCAGTACTGCCATGATCTGTCCAGGATCCAGCAGCTAGAGTCTTTGATGTCGCGACGCCAATGGCAGAGTCTTGCACACCGAATGAAGACACAGAGTAGTAAAGATAGTAGGTGTCACCAACAAGCGTGACGTCTGGTGCCTGAATGTCATCAGTACAATGAATGTATCTCGGAACATCAGAGCTTACCCAAAGGTCGTCTTTACCTTTCAGATTGATCTTCGAGCCTGCGGGAATGGCTGCGCCTCTGTATGTCCATGGTCCTGTTAGCGCAGGCGCACTATGGATGGCTATTTTTCCGCCAGTCGAGAAGCGATAGTATGTTCCACCTGAATGTCGGATCAAAGCAGGATCGTGTGCGTTGTTGCAGACTCCGCTGCAGGCCATTGGATTGGCATAGCCAGATACAAGTCCAGCGATCGCGAAGACTGCGACGCAGATTGAGGAGAGCATAGCTGCGAAGAAAGACGAAGAAAAGACCAAAGATTTCCACGAAGACTTGAAGTATGAATGAGCTGTCCTGAAGGCTGAATTTGTCTTGCCACACAGATAGTGGATGACGTTGCGAGATTGTAAAAGCTCGATTCCGAAAGACCGATGGCAGCGCCAGTCTTCTTGCAGCAGCAATCAAAAGTGGCCATGATGGTAGATACCAATTTGTCCTTTGACTACTTCATTAAGCTCCACTGCATCACGTTGTCATCTCCGAATGTATGTACAATGTGAGAAGAGGACCATCCATGGCCCTTGTCAGCATGTTTCAGATTGTGGAGAAAACCAGCTTGATGAAACACACGTACATGGAATCTCCGCCACAATTAGTGGACAGGCATCATCGCAGAACGGGAGATTGCTGATGATTGTGGTGAAGATTTCGTTTCCAGAGTGAGCTTTCCTCTTCATTCGAATGCGTGTTCCTCTGAAGCAGGTGATGGCAATATTTGCGCATCCTACATGCCTTCCTGTAGACAGGGACGTTGAAGACCCGGATCGTTAGCGCCATGAATAATCTGAAAGCCACTCTCCATCGAAAATCAAGGAGTCATGACAAATTGGCAGTCTTGAAGCAATATGTTCTACGCAAGGTAGAGCTTTGTGGCGATGTCCCAAATCTGTCCAAATTTCTTGTGTCCAAATTGGGGAACAACCTCGGCAATTTCCCTCTCCATCATCATTGCTTCGCTACTCAGTACTATTTAGTCTGGCTCACTAGAGCTACAGATGCTCCGTCACTTGCGCATCACGGAACGGCAGGTCGATTATGTTTACGAAAGTATGAAGGGCACAATGATGGTCACACAGATTGGTGCCCCTGCGACGCTTATCAGATGGCAGATTGTCAAGGGCGGAGCGTGCGGCCGGCCTCTCGCACAAGGCTGGCAAAGAGTCAAAACCTAGGTAGAAAGTCTTGGTGACCGGGACATGATCTCATGGGTATCAGCACATCATCGCTGACTTGAATTGGATTATAGGATTGGTACATCCTTGTTTTGTTGAGCACCACAGTGTGTTACCCATAGTGATATAGCAAAGAGGCAATGATCTCCTCTTACAATCTCAAGAGCAACAGCAATGACGGTATGCCCAGTCAGACTCGAATCTGTTTAGTGCCGCATGATCTCCCAAACACCTCGCTAAAGAAGAAATCTTGGGGTATCGCAAGGAAAGTATCATACATGTGTGCGTAAAGAGGGTTCGAAGGCCTACAGAGCAGGTATCACCGAAGTCGAGTCTTGGTCTTGGGGATGTGCCATCCTCAAGCTCAATCATGAAGCATCAATCAAGTCATTTGTGCTCCCATCAATCTCCATCCGCCGCGAAGATGCCTAGCCAGTCGTGCTTCATGATTTGATGTAGCGTGTCTGGGAACGCGTTAGCTGATTCACGATAGCCCTAGCCCGAGTGCTCTCACTGACTTCTAAACATGAAGAAGATGCGACTTCTGAGCGGTACGATTGCGTCGCGTGGTCTTACCAGCAGGACCTTTGGTAACGTGGGTAGTCGACGTCTTAACGGGAGCTAATGCCTCGAAGGCTGAAGACGCTTTGCTTGATGAGTTTGCATTGCGTCCGTCGTTGTTGCGCTGCTTTGGACGGTCGGGGTTAGCGTTGGTCTTGCGGCTCGATTGGAAGCCAGCGGCGCCGAGCTTGTTTCCAAGCCGCGTCATTGTTGATGGACCAGCACCGGTGCCCTTGACTACAGGATTGAGAGTCTGGGCCGTGTTGTTCGAACGCGCGATCGATGGCACACGAGCATCGATTCTTGGGGCTGGTGTGGATTGAGCAGCGGGAATGCCGGACGGCAAGATCTTGACACCTGCAATATATCAGCTCGAGCCAGGCTTGCACTGATGAATGGTTGCGCTTACTCCCGTTGATACCGCTATCAGTAGCCTTGACGTCCTCCTTGGAAGTAGACAGTGGGCGAACGCCATTCGCATGGCCACCCTTGATGACGTTGACCGTCACTGTGCCACTCGTGTCTTGTGTAGCGCCATCGGTAGTATGAGCATCTGGAGTCGGCAGCACAGCCCCTCCCTTCGCAGCCTCCAGTGCCAGCAGGCCCGCTTGAGTTTTGGTGAGACCTTCGTGATGAAGCAAGTAGTGTTGATGCTCAGTAGTCAGTTCGGAGAAGGCCTTCTGACCAGCTCGCGCACGCTCCAGAGTCAGCTGAGCGGCGAGAGCAGGATTGTTCTCGATGTTGCTAGAAGAATTTCTAAGGCGGGGATTAGGGTGCTCTCGTTCGACGTAGAGCGTCTTGTAGTCCTGTGCACCACCATTGCGCATGCTGAGCACAGTCTCATTGAAGTTTTGCACGTCAATACCCTCATGGCACAGAGTCTTGATCACGTCGAGGGCGGTGTAGTCGATCTCCGTCAATCGCTCGAGGTCACTGTCAGCCAGGCGACCGACCTTCCTTCGTATCTTGCTCTCATCAACCACGACTGGGATGAATGGCATGAAGAGGTATTTGTCTAGCGTGTCTTTGAAGTCTTTGTGGACCATGACCAAGACGCAAGACGCCTTTGCGGCTGTTGTTCGACGGATCGTTCTCCTTGAGAAAGTCCACGAGGCGATCTTTGTCGCTCATCACACCTGCGGCTTTCCAGGGAACGTGACCACGGGCCCAAGTCTCATCACGGTTCGCTTCGATGAGCTTGCCATCGTGTGTCGTTGACAAGATGACTAAGATGTGCCACTTCTCGCTTCCTGGGAGCTTCATCTTGATTGCGATGGCGGCCGGCCGCTCTCCACCGAGGTGGTCTTCAATGACAACCACGTCTGCAACCTCATAATCTCCATTCTTCACTTCTGGCAGGTCCTTGAACGTTTTGCTTGTGGCAGCGATCGACTGCTTTCGCGCGCGCACTCGAGCCTCGTCTTGGTCGTTCATGATTCCCTTTTTGCCCTTCAACTGTGCCTCGAACAATACGCGTGCAGCGTCTCGCTCAAGAACAAAGCCATCCGGATGTTTGGGCTCCTCCCTCAACAAAGGAGCAATGTGCTTTGCGAGTTGAAGCTCGAGGCCGCTGCCCGGCCAAGAGTCTGGCATTGTGCTTTGTCTGCAAGATCGCACAGAAGAAATCCACGGCGCACGTTCGAATTCGAGCGGTCGATGCAAATTCGGTACCGCGCAGTTGTTGCAGAGAGGTGCAGCGCAAAAAACTGGTGTTGCGAAGTAATGCATATCGACTTACTTGCGGACCTGGTGCTTCGAGGTCCGTGCGCTAGCCGCAGGCGGGCCCGTGTGCCACCCATATTGCGTCAGGGCTCCTCCTGTGACTGTCGAAGCTGTCGAAAGACTCGCGGATACGACCTTGCATGTCACTAGATTAGATCGATTGTGTGGGTGACAGCATGCACAGACCCGCGCCAACACAAGCGAGTGCGCACAAAGCGCACACATAAAGAGTGCTTTGCACAATCTTTTACAAAGAATGCAGTCTCCATCTTATCCATTTCCGCGGATGTGCACGACAAAGAAGAGAAGCTGACGTCCTTGTCTTCAGTACGGCACATGGAGCGAGCGTCCTGTTTTCTCTCGATGCTGAGCTATGTCTGGTAACAAGCCATCACATCCGCGCACCGGTCCGGCACTTACATCTACGGGTATGCTATTCGGGATAAGTGCGCTCAATGCACGCCTGACAAGCCTGCGAGACAGGTGCTCGCCATGCAGATTTGCAGAGAGGGTCCGACAACGAGCACTCGATGCTCTGAAGATCAACGAGATCCATGCCGCGATCGAGGAGCTAGTTCGTGCCAGGATTCTTCCTACCAACAATGCTCCAGACTCGGTCATTTTGCACAAACGATACGATGTCCACCGTTCCGAGGTTCCAAATATTCCTGCAGACGTGAACAAAATCATAGGGCTGACCATTGGGGAAGAAACGCATCCTGCAATTCTCCTATCGGCTTCCACAATCCAGTTCCTCGAGTGGGCATGTCGGTCAAATCGCAAGGCGACCAGGATCATTCGGTATCTAGGAGAGGAGACGGCTGCTCTGGAAAGGCAAGAACAGGAGCTAGAAGATCGGATACAGGAACTTCAGGAACAAATAGGTACCCTGGAGGCAGAATTAGGGCAATATCCAGCTGGGGGAGAGGAGCAGGCAAACCAGGAATGGCGCATATACACATTTTACGCAGGACCCAGCAAGACATCGAGACCCAGAAAAACGGATACTACGAAGTCCGGCAAGACATGCTGGATACTCGCGTGCATGAAGGACTGTTACAGGCTTCACGTTTGATGCAAGCTATGAGGCCGTTTGAGGAATGTCTCGAAAACTCGGGTTTGCTCCGCTTCAACGCCGATGCATACCTGGAGGAGATGTAGCGCGCTCCTCCGAACCTGCGGGAGTATTACCAATCAATGGAAGCGCATCTTCAGAAGTACCAGTATGTGCCGCAGACGCAGGCAGTCATCAACCTGGACCTCGAGAACAGGACCAATGCAGATGACCTGGAGGACGACGGGCCGCGGGAGGTTCCTTACGAGGTCCAGTCCTTGATAGCCGAGTATGATGATTGCGCAAAAGCACTGGAGCAGGCGCACGAGCAGTTTGAGGCCCACGGTCGACTCCGCCATGTCGCCACCTCGCTATGGATGCAACTTGGAGAACAGGGCGAGGACATACCGAGCAAAGCCGACTTCGACAACGATTTTCTGCGGGACAGACTGAAGTACACGCGAGACCTTCGCAAAGCAGAGGAAGCCATGGCGGATGTACGGGCACGATTGCGGCAGCATATCCCTCTCTCCGACGTGGACAGCCAGGTCATCCCCGAGCCCGAATACAAGTAATTCGTACGCTACATCTCGATGACATCCGCCGAGCCAAGGGGAAAGAGAGCATCCGCCAATGGCTTGACAGCTTCTCGGAGCATGAATTGGGACCACGTCCTCGCGACTACCTCAGCGGTGAGGACTGGACTGTGGCTAGCCCGCAGATCAGCGATACGTATAGCCATCGGGAGATGCGATACTACGAGTCGAACCGAGCGCGTGCATATCACCGGCTTCAGGATCGGAGACAGCCGAGAGCGGGCGGCTCCGATGAGTCTCTCAGCGGAGGAAGCGAAGGCTCAAGGAAGAGGCAACGAGCGGACCCGTCTGGAGGAGACGAGCCACTGGAGAAACGTCGACATACTTGAGAACAAGCATCGTGGAGTCGGCGTGACGAGCACGGGCATATCGGCTGCTCCAAGATAGGAGACTGCCGAGAAGAGGCGGATCCGGTGATTCTCTCAATGAGAGAAGCAAGGGGGGTTCGAGAAAGAGGCGGCGAGCGAATGCATTTAGAGAAGACGAAGCACCCGAGAGGCGTCGACAAAGATGACACTGAACATCGTGGAGTATGCCTGATGAGCACAGGCATAGCAGCGGCCTGGGCCGGAGACTGCCGAGCAGAGGCGTATCCCGCGATCTCAGCGGAGGAAGTGGAGGCTCGGAATGATTATGCCTGATGGTTCCGAGGCGCCACGTCGTACTTTGCATGTGGAAGGCGCATATGCTGGAAGGGGTGCACGCTCGAAGCAGTCTGTGTGAACACTTCACCAAAGTGAACAAGAAATCACTAAATAGGGTGAGCTCAATTCATCTGTGCCATACACATGATGCAAGAAGCGAATGAGTTTTGATGCAAAAATGATGGCTTTGATGACTGAATAGACCTGATATGGAAGCGAAGACGTTCACGCATTAGCCTTATGCACGGACCATGCTCGATCATAGCACTTCATAGCATCACGTGACAGCATCCACAGTGCTGTTCTCCGATCACCATGCAACTTCGTCAAACTTGGTTCAGAAGATGCATATTTCCGATAGTCACTTGCAAGCCACTTGGAGACCCATTGCGGAAGTTTTGATCGGGCCGATCGCGGGCAACGCACCAAGTCTTCTGCACAAGAAAGACACAGGAGGAACAATGCAAACGGCGAAACATCACAGCGCGTGGAATATTCTGAGATTCTCAGCGCAAATCATACAACAGCAAGCGAGCATGTGCGAGGCGCATCATCCAGAGCGCGATGTCAAGTACATGGCCGTTCTTTGGCGTCTCCGCAATAAGTGCGCACATCTCATCTTTTCTCACCAGTTACGCACCTTCGGCACTCCGTGATTCCCTGCGATCCCATCTACTCGGCGACCAGCCAGGCACCAGCCCCGACTCCCACCTCAAACTCCACGAGGACTTCATCATCTGCACGGCGCCCATCCCGGATGTTCCGGCGAAATACGATCGCATCCTCGGTCTCACTATCAATCAAACTACCTATCCTATCATCGTCCTATCGAAGGAACTACTCCACTTCTTCGAGTGGACTTGTCACGCCAATCAGAGGACTACGAAGATAATGCGGTATATCGACCAGGAAGTTGAGAAAATGATCGTGCAGGATGATGATATGTATGATAGGAGTCTGGGGCTTGAGCAGCAGATAGGGAAGTTACAGCGGTGTTTGGAGGGTGTAGCGGATGAAGAAGTCAGGAACGCTGATGTACGGAGGATAGAGTCGCTGAAACAGGCGCATCAGCACATCGAGGAACCACGGACGAAATGGTTCGAGTTGAAAGATGAAATGGTGGAGACGGAACTGGGCGAGGCGGCTGTGCAGGGGCAGCGACTCATGCGGGCTGCGGAGGTTCTGGAAACATGTCTTAAGAACTCGGGACTTCTCCGGTTCGATGCGCGGCAGTATCTCGAAGAGACACAAGGAATCCCAAAGGTCCTCCGTGGATTTTATGTGCCCGTGCGATCGACTCTGCGCAAGTACCAGAGTCTGCAGCTGATGCAAGAGGGGGCGGAGCTCGATGCTGCAGATGCTAGTCGGCTGGACGAGGAGGCACCCGGGGAGTACACGGCGGAGGTGGAAGCGCTGGTGGCGGGGTACTGTGATGCAAAGCAAGGAGTCGAGGCTGCGCGCGCGGCGTGTCATGCACAGATGGCGGTGGATAATCGAGCCGACACGAGGCGCGAGGACCGGGAGTTCGAGCTTAATAGAGACGCGCGTACGAGATGCGGCGGCGAAACGAGCTACAGGCAGCATTTGCGGATCCGAGGCAGAGGTCAGGGAAAAGGCGGAGTTCGGATATTGAGGATGATGAAGAGCGTCCAAGGAAGCGTTAGCAGGTATCTACAAGTTACCTGCTGTATTACATGTTGAAGTCAAAGGCGTCTGACGTATTGTCAATAGACTCAGTCAATCCTTTGACTGAGCTCCGCGTAGTATTTCTTCTCCTCATGCTGGTCCCCACATGGGTTTCTACAAATGAACATTGAGATTGCGGAGCTAGCGAGACTAGAATGATCTAGAGGGGCATTGAGGTCGAATATCAATTTGCCCATATGATGAGATATATGCACATAGCAATGAGATGTTTGTGTATGATGATGAGTCTGCTACTTTTACGCCCAGCTGACGATGGATGGAAGTCGAAGTCAGGTGGAGCCAGTGCGGAACCAATTCCCCACTTGCGTTATGATCCCTGTCCGGATTCCATCACCACATGGAGAAGGTGCGTCTCGCTGCACGAAGCTGCATGTGCATACAGCAAACAGCGCAGCAAGCCTTCGATGGTGCCTACAGTGCACAAGTGACACATGGCACATTCTAATCGCTTACACGCTTCTGTGCTGAAATCCGACTTCAACTCATAAAGTCGCACTCCCACTACCTCGATCCTCAACCGCCGCCAAACTGCTCTTCCGTCTCACATCCCCAGTCCTCACCCGGCATACGCGCAGTATGGCCACCAAAACCCTCGGTGGGGACATGGAGTCCTTCCACGCGCACCTCTCGTCCTCGAAACGCATCCTCGCGCTCCTCGGCGCCGGGCTGTCCGCCTCATCAGGCCTCCCCACTTTCCGCGGCGCAGGTGGACTGTGGCGCACACACGACGCGATGGATCTCGCCACGCCAGAGGCATTCGATAATGATCCGGGGCTGGTGTGGCAGTTCTACAGCTACAGACGGCACAAGGCGTTGCAGGCGCGGCCGAATCGGGCGCATTATGCGCTTGCGGAGTTGGCGAAGAGGAGGGGCGGTGAAGGGTTTGCTTGTTTGAGCCAGAATGTTGATGGTATGCCTTTCCTAGTCCATCAGATTCAGAGAAAGAGGCAGGCCATGCTAATGAGGATATCACACAGGACTCTCACAACGCGCCGGTCACCCGCGCGACTCCCTTCAGCTCCTGCACGGCTCCCTCTTCGACATCAAATGCACAGACTTCTACTGCAAATACACGCAGCAGGACAACTACGCCGACCCCATCGCGCCCTCCCTCGCCATCCCCACCACAGACGACGGCCGCGAACTCGACCCCACATCCGACGCCGCGCGCGACATCCGACACCCCTCGAACGGCTTCGACTCGTCCTCGCCCGCCGGCCGCTCCGCCTCAGACGTCTACAACCATCTCACTTCCCGCTCGCGAGAATTGGATATAGCGGACGAGAAGGTGTTTATCCCCAAGCTCAGCGCGGCAGATCTCCCGCACTGTCCACAATGCCACACCGGCCTCCTTCGACCGGGCGTAGTCTGGTTCGGGGAGATGCTGCCAGAGCGCACGATACGGCACGTGGACGAGTGGATCACGAGCGCGGATAAGATCGATCTGATCATGGTGATTGGGACGAGCGCGCGCGTGTATCCCGCCGCGGGGTATGTGCAGCGCGCGAGGGCGAAGGGGGCGCGAGTCGCGGTCGTGAATACGGATCAGAATGATGCGCCGGATGGGGGGATGATGAAGGGGGATTGGTTCTTTGTGGGGGATGCGAGTGTGATTGTGCCGGAGATGTTGGAGCCTGTTGTGGGTGATCTTGCGGGCGCGGGGAGTGAGGAGAGGCTGTGACATCTGTAGTTGGGGCATGTAGGATTGAAGGAGAGCATAGGTAGAGGAGTTGAGCGATGGTCATGGCAAGAATTGAACGCAGGAATGATTGGATGGCACGGGCTTGGTTCTCTATTGGCGTGGTGTATGGCGTTGTGACAATTCTTGACGGGCGTAGATAAAACATAGTCCCCGAAGCCAACAAACGATACGTTGCATATCGCTTAAAGCACATTCGAGTTCTATATCTCGACTCTGCTTTGAAAGACCCAGACAGCCTTTTTTTATCGGGTCCAAGCCTGACGTCCAAATAAAGTGTTACCCGCACGGGACGAGCCCCCGATACATCAGCCAAAATCACACCATCCCCCATCGGGCAAGTCTCCACAAAATCATTCCATCTCGAGTTCTCTCGCACGCACAACTTCCATCGCTCCTTTCTTCTCCTCTCATCAAAGCATGTCATGGCTCGCTCGCCGTGCCGCACGCTCTTTATTGCGCGGAAGTCCACTCCAGTCATGTCGAAGGAGAGGGTACGCAGCCATTCAGCAGAGTGCAGGTGACCTCTCATTCGGGCAGCCGCTGCACGAGACGCATCCGCATCTGCTGCAAGCTGGGGAGAGTACGCATTTCCCTCACCAGCCAATAACTTCCTACACGAAATGAGTTTCTGATCAACAAAATAGTCACGCCCGGTATCACAGCGATAGAATACTACCAGCGCCGCCAGAACCTCGCTGAGCTCCTACCCAAGAACTCCGTCGCCATCCTCGCGGCCGGCGAACTGAAGTTCCGACCGGGATCCGCGGCTGTATTTTACCAATTCCATCAGGACCCGGATTTCCTGTATCTCACCGGTATATGCGCCCTGCTTCGTGCCGCATTCGAGAACTGACAGCTGACACAACAAGGGTTTCTCGAGCCAGAAGCCCTCGCCGTGATAGGTACGTCGCGCACGTGACAAGGCTGACCCCCTCCCTAACACGACCATCGTGCAACAGAGAAACGCGGCACCTCCGCCTCAGACAGCATATTCCACCTCTTCGTGCGTCCCAAGAACGCCACGGACGAGCAATGGGAAGGTTCCCGCTCCGGCGTCCAAGCCGCCCTGGACGTCTTCAACGCGGACGAAGCCAGTGACATCAACAGGATCGAGCGCGAACTCCCGGAGCTGCTTAAGGGTGCGGATGCCATTTACACGGATCTACCGAGGAGCTGTTACCCCAAGACTAGGTTTGCGCGGTTTATAGCTAGTCTGCCGTTGAGGCCGAGCGATGGGATCTCCAAAAGTTTGCCGGGACCGGTGGTTAAGCCGTTGAGGCCGTTGATGAATGGGCTGAGGGTGAGGAAGAGTGAGAGTGAGGTGGGTATCATGAGGAAGGTCGGACAGGCGTCTGGACGTGCGATTACGAGCGCGATGAGGCAAGCTTGGACGGGGGAGAAACAGCTCCAGGCGAGGCTGGAGTATGAGTTCTTGGAAAAGGGAATGGATGGGGTGGGATATATACCCGTGGTAGCGGGTGCAGCAAACGCGTTGAATATCCATTACACGCGGAATGACGCTGAGATCGGGTTCGTTTCCCCCTCCCTCCTTCCCCCTCCACGTCCCTTCTGAGCTGACATCCCAAAAGGAAAAACGACCTCATCCTCGTAGACGCAGGCGCCCAACACGGCGGCTACATAACAGACATATCACGGACCTGGCCCAACGCCGGCGTCTTCACCCCCGCACAGCGCGACCTGTACTACGCCGTCCTTGCCGTGCAGCGGCACGCCGTGAGCTTGTGTCGCGCGAACGCGGAGACGACGCTGGACCAGATACACTCGGCTGCGGAGAGGATGCTGCGGGAGAATTTGCGGGATCTGGGGTTTGATATGAGTGGGAATGTTTGTTCTCCCTTTTCCTGCTTTTCCTTCTTCCTTCTCCCTGTCTCCTGGATTGTGCGGTTGTACAGGCTGACGAAACGAGTAGGCACTAACCACGCTCTTCCCTCACCACATCGGCCACTACATCGGCCTCGACGTGCACGACTCGCCTGGCTTCTCGCGCGCCGAGAAACTCGAAAGGGGCATGTGCGTGACCATTGAGCCGGGGATCTACGTCCCTGCGCATGACCCGTCGGGAAAGTGGCCGAAGCATTTCCTGGGTATGGGGGTTAGGATTGAGGATTCGGTTTGTGTGGATGAGGGGAGCCCTGTTGTGCTGAGTGCGGAGGCTGTTAAGGAGGTGAGTTCTGTGTTTTCTTTATTTGCTTGGTGATTTAGGAATTGAGTTGGGATGTGGATGCTGACGAGGGGTAGGTTGAGGATATAGAGGCGTTGAGGCGGTGAGGTGGGGACGGGTTTGTCTTGGTCCGACCTTGCATTGGGCGGGGAAAAATTGTATATCTAGATTGTTTCATTACGGATTGTAGAAAAGCCTGCGCACGCACAACCCAACAGCCAAGTGTCTATTCGGAGCATCCTCGACAAGAGCGAGCACCACGACCTGAACGCATTCAGTACCCATCTCGCGGCTTACTCGACCATGCCGAACTATCAGGCAGCTCCGCCAATTTGTGCACTTCTGTTGCTTGCATCTCATGGATCTTAGATCCTTTTCCCTGCTGCTCCCAAGATTTTTCGGTGTCACCGAGCTCGCTCCGCGGCGTGTGTTCTCCGGCTTTGCTGTGGGAGCTGGCCTGTCGTCGACGATGAAGATAGACCAGCACTCCGCCCACAATTGCTAGTATCGCAATACCTCCGATAACGCCACCGACGATGCTGCCCGTCCTATTTTTCACGCCTTGCTTGGATCTCAATGGGAGTTTGGGCGTCGATGTTGGTAGCTTGGAAGCAGCAGTTGTTGCCCCAAAGGAGTCCGTCGTCGAGCTTATTCTCATGAGCGTACTAGACTGCGTGGCCGATGCCGATTCCGCCGCCGAAACATCGCAGTGGTCTATACTGTAGTACACCAAAGAAGCATTATAGCATCGCGTCAATTCAGCAACAAGCGCAGTGCCCGAGCACACATCCTCCGTCGTGTCTTGGGCGTAGATGGAGACTGAGTGCAATGTCAGTAGAACCCCTCCTACATGGATCCTGAGGTCATGCATACCTGTGCATCCGGCATCCACGGAGATGATCTGGAAGCTGGAGTAATTGCCCTTTGCGCTCAGCCTTGTGCACACGCCGTCTGGATACCCGTTCGGTCCCTCGAAGAGGTTGAGCGAGAGTTGACATGCGGTGTCTGAGAAGGTGGAGATTTGGGTTTCGGCGAGACATGCTGGGAGGAGCGACAGGAGTAGCGTGGCCAAGTTCTTCATCTTGACAGTCGAGATTATGTTGACAGACGGGAAGAGAAACGACTGCGCCGACGAGAGAGAATGGGATATATGAATGACCACAGAGGCTAAAACGATCAACGTGCATAATGCGGCTCTTCAGACAGCCGATCGCTCCATTCCAGCATTTCGATGCGATCTAAGTAGGATCTACATCAACCCTCGTGCTAGACAGAAAGCGCCCGAGAACTTACCGAATAGAGCAAGGTGCGCGACGCCCACTACTAGAGAACCCTCCCATCGATCATCCGCACTTCCTCCCATCCAAATGTGATCTCGGTGCGCGATCTGTCGAGCATTTCCTCCTCGTCTGGAGCGATTGTGGTTTGGTACTCTGGATCTTGAAGAGCTGCGAGAAAAGCGTCTAGTGACTTGACCCAGAATTCGGCGTGGCCGTCGTGCTCTGGTATCTTCAAGCCCGCGGCTTTCGCGAGTGATCTCAATTTCTGACGCTCAGTTGAGGGAGTCTGGTACTGCGAAGTGTCACTTTCTGGTCGCTTGTCGCATCCTGCCAGTGAGAGCTTACTATCGCATACTTTAGAATGTCATGCCGTGCGAGCCATGGAGCTGCCATTGCTGCGTGGTGCCTACTCCAGTGCCGCTGGTACTGCTCTTCTGTCATGCTGGGGTTGCGGTAGTGGAAGACGGTCACTTTCAGGACCTTCTGAGGGTCAGCCGAATGCTCTGAGGCCATCTTCGTGTTCACGCCTCAGGATGATATCCGGATGGAAATTAGGATCAGCGGATGATATAGTGTTCGCAGCAAGACTACAATGCAAGTCGTTGAGTTGCTTTTTCCCAGGCGCATGGAGAACACAGGCCTTTTACAGAGTATGCGGTGCCGCCTAATTGGGGCTTCGAAGAAGTCAATCTTGCATTTCTCAGCGAGTCATCATTGGCTTCGGGAGGTCCACGAATTGTGATGGACGCCGGTGGTGAAGAGCCCGCGTCAGTTTCGACGTGAAGATCAAAGGGGTATGAAATCACTGGACCCTTGCTCGCATGGATTTACCAAAAGAGCTTAGCGCACTGCTTGACTAAGCTGTCTGGGGTGCAGCCAGAGATGAGTGACAGGATGATCATTGGAATCAGGCACAATGCGCGCGATGCTGCTGTCGTCTTTCTGTTTTTGCAGTAGCGCCTCGTTCCGAAATAATCGATCAGCATAAGAGAGCTAGCGACTGAACACTGCAATGCAAGAACGCTCTCTTTCACCCGCGGTATCAGCTATGGTCAAGGAGTATGACTTCCGCGAGCGTGACAATGCTGTTCGTAGCAAGAATGCCTGTTGACCATTGCCAAAACTCAAGACTATCACTCGGACATCGGATGAACCTCACGGACAACGCTTCATTCATACTCTGACCAAGTGGAGTTCCATGGCTGTTTGGCGTCTTCGGCCGTGATATATCCTTCGACCGGAGCCTCCCCAGAGGGAGACATGATTTTTGACTTCACATGCGTTTGGCCTTCTGTAATGCCTTCGAGCCGCCTCTTGCTGATCCATTCCCTCACCTTGGTCATGTCTCGACAGGTATGAGGGTGGTCAAAGTTTCCCACGAATGCGTTCGTCGCGGGCTCGTATACGGTCGTGACGGGCGTGAGATCTAAATGACACTGGATGATCTGGCGAATGTGGTTCAAGCAATGATCTGGTGGCTGTCAGATAATGGCAAAATCTCGAAGCAACCAGACCTGCGCGTGTGGACTCGTGCAATCCAGTCCATTTTCTCGAGTGGCTTGCCAAAGTAGTGTGGGCTATCCAGCATCTTCCTGACATGATTCTGGAAATCGCGTTGATAAGCTTGAAATCTATCATGTCCCGAGGTCCTTAGCACCTACCAAACAATGTAGACTGTGCATAAAGTCAGGCCTTGGATGTGTCAGTCATTGGCCTAATCCATTTGAGTGTCCAACTTTCTGAACTCACGCAAACTGATATCCGCTGGAAGGCTCTGCATCGCTCTGCCCATCTATCGTGCGTGCTTCTTCTGCGCTGATCTCGAATGTATGAAATCCTGTGCTTATTCAGTCCGCAATGATTCGATATGTTTGACATTGATTGCATTACCACCAGTCAGCTCTGTCCATGCAGCATCAATTTCATGCGATGGCGGTCCAAAGTACTTGGGCTCATCTGGCGACTGGTCCATGTATACGTGGCCGGTATCAGTATACCTCAGTGCACCACCGAACGTGACTTTCTTCATTGCAAGTCGACTTTTAAGGGCGCCAATTCGATGGTCAGCACTCGATCTGCTCGTTCGGACTATACCTACCAAACTCTGTGGCATAACCACTCTCAAACGATTCACCATGCAACAGAATCACATATTTCCAGACTATCGTGATGAGACAGATCGATAAAAACACGGTAGCGAGCTTCCATTTCGAAGAGCTTGCTGTCGTCCGCAAGTCTTTCTGCGGGTTTCCGGGCAAGAACGGTCGCTCCTCGTCCATGTGTTCTGAATTTGAATCTACCAGCACTGGATTTCTTTTGCCGAGTGAAAAAGTGTACAACTTCATCCTAGCGGTCTGATCGGTGCGGTGTATGATTCAGAACAATGTCTGCACTGGAACACGACCTCAAGTACCACCCAAACTGGCGGTCCGTCTAGGGAAGCTGACCCGCGTCGCCATCCTGGCATACAGGCAAATCTTCATCTCTCCGCTGGGTAAGGGACGCGCCGTTGCAGAGTTGCAGAGGATCTAGTGCTGACAGCAAGCAGCCCCTTCCTGCATGTGGGTGTTGAGTTGATGATCAGCCTGGAACGAGATCTGTTCATTAATCACTCCAAAATAGACGTAGTCGAAGCTTGGCACGGAGCTTAGCTTCCTTGTCGATCTGTGGGGCTGATTCCTTTCGGACATCAACACGTTCATCTGCTGCAACATCATACCGCAACTCTATAAGAGGTCATGCGTGCCACGGAGTTCCATTCCGGGCTATCGCGTGGAGAAACATCAGTGTGTGGTCGACCAGACCACATGATGCTGTCTCTCGATTGCGAGCAGAACACCTCGGAATCGGAGAATTTTGGCTCAAATGTCATCACAAGGCGAGACAGCTATTGGATTACAGAACTCAGATGGACTAGTGGCTATTTAATCATGAAACCATGGAGGCATTCTCTCCTCCTTGGGCTCCAGATTCCAGATCTGCATAGGATCGCGGCACATATGAGTAACACCATATCCGTTGATCGCTGCCTTTCCTTCATGAAGGATATACGGTTCCAGAGTATCATCAGCAGCGCAAAGTATACCCTGCAGAACGGATGGTCAATCGTAATCCTCCATGAATAAGAATGCGCTCGATCCTTACCTGCATCAAATAATCCAAGCAATGCGCCCAATGGATTGTATCATTCATCGGCGGCGAAGAGTCGTGATCGTGCGATCCGCCATGTGGTGATCTCTTCAAGAGCTGATTCTCATGCTGAAGGACTTGTATTCCCTCGCGAATCATCGCCAGGCAATGCAGCTGATGGAACATGGAGACACCTGCCACATCCCAGGACTTGCCTTTCTGCTTCAGCACAAAGCCGCCATTCTTGGGTATTATGGAAGCCCAAAGGTCATCCGCACTCGCTGTAAGGTCGTTGAACTCGGGTCGTGCCTGGAAAGCTCGTGGTGTGCGCTGTACACCCTGCTGGTTTTGCTTCCACATGGAAGAGATGTTGGGCACTTTTGGACCGGAATGTAAGAACACGGTGATTGCGAAGGCAATCGCAACCAGAGTGGTTAGAGCGATACAAATGTGTCTGCCGGTCAACTTTGATGACCGTGAATAATGATTTGCGCCCATTCTGGTGTCTTGTTTTAGACGTCAGCAAAATTGATAACTTCCAAATATTGACAGCGTAGGAAGACTGATTGACAGCGTAGGAAGACTGGAGGGATGAAAGAGCTCAGAGATTGAAATGGACTCGACAAAAGCAACTGCTCGGACTCGAAAGTCTCATGCGGTGTACTATTGCTACTTGGGAATCGCCTATGCATGATCATTCGCCACGTCGGGAAAATGAGAATGCAACACAACGCAGAGTCGCATTGAATACAGGTCAACCCTGTCGGATGCCTACTGGGGCGATTCTGATGTGTTGCCAATCACGGTTCTGCGAGCATGGTCGAGGGATCGCCAAGCTATGCTCGCCGCAGGAAGAACATTGCTCACTGCAGGAAACACATTGTCACAATATGAAGCGAAGATTGCACGGATGGAGACTCAGATGATAATAGGCATTCAGGGTGGACCTGCACCTGGTTCAAACTCAGGTATCTGACTATCCAGCAGAACACATGTGGGTCAAATGCGTTCGTCGCGAGGCTTCAATGCTAGCGAAGTCCTCCACTGGCTTGAACGACGCCAAATCAGGCTCTGAGTCCGTGGGCACATGATCGCCTTCTTTCACGAAACGATCCTTGTTGTTGTATACGATCGTGGTTGCAAAGCTATGATCAGAGGCCCAGTCCATGATCTTCGCACAGTTCCGACAAGTCCTCATTGTGTCGAAATGCGCTCTTGTCTGGTTCAGTCTCGTGTTCCAATGATACACGATAGGTGTGATGTCGCATGCACACAGCAACGATTGCCGAAGCATGTCGATGCAGTGATCGAAATGCCCGAAGGTCATGTAGTCAAATGTACCGTCTGGTTTCCAAATGCTATTGTTGTATCGTTCGGGCCAAAGACTTTTCCTCAATTGATCGAGGCAATGCAAAGAGTGACCGACCGAGAGTCCAGTCATTAGGTCGCCTTGAAATGGTTCCCATGGGACGCGCTCAGTCGCGTTGGTGAATCTGTCCCTTTCGGAGTCTGGTATTGCTAGTATGGAAGAGTCTGAGAGACGTCAGTGAAGAACCAAATGCAGAACGAATGCCTCCTTACTATGCCACAAATCATACCACAGCTTGTCTTTAGCATCACTTGGGATGCCTTGATACTCCGTCCTTTGCTCTTCGAAAGCTTCATTGAAAACATGATTTTCGTATTCTACCAGATGTTGCGCTGGTGCTTTGTGAATGTTAGTCGTGTTCTTGCGCAGGACCAGCTTTGTGAGGCCTACAATAGACTTGTTGACTTCTGTCTGTCGGCCTGGACTGCGCAAATGCGACGAAAAGCCCCAGGAGGAGGATGTTGATGGCGCATGACAAGATTGTCAATAGCCACAGAGTGCGAGATTGGGCTGTGTGGCCTGGAAAATGCCGTGAAGGATCGTGTTCAGAGCCGGCGCCGTCGTCATGCTGGCCCGCACTTGCTCTCAAGAGAATATCTTTCTCGTCCATCGCGGTCGACCCTATGATCTGGAGAATCTCGCGAAGAAGTGATTAGACACGGTCCGAGAATCTCTGTCTCTAGTTTTAGTGCAGATCTGACATAGATGCAATGCGACTTGGACCCACCTGAACCACGGGAATCGTGCCCTGGCTCTTTTGCAAGTGGCAAGCAACTTGAAGCAAGTGCCAGCGCTTTGGAATTGTGCTCTCCAGGATTAGTGACCATAGTTGATCATCGAATGTCAGACATCGGGTACAATTCTCACCTGCAGGATCTACAGGCTAGCAGCCGCCGCCTCCACCTGCAAGCTGTGGCCGTTGACAATTATGCAGCTAGAACATGATTGCAAATCCATGACTGACTCCCCATACAGGGTTCAAGATTGAAAGTATTGGTTCATCACAACTCAGCAAAATAAGACTTTATACTCCTGTTCCCTCCACTTCGGTCAGTCAACACCGTCATGTCGCTCTCTTCCTCAGGTTCATCACCGGGAAGAACCAGTCGATCTCCTCTATACCAACTGTTGACTGCGCGATCTTGCGCCCATGCATTTATCTTCTCAAAGTTGCGACATGTTCTTTCTGTATCATATCGTGGCCTAGCGTAGTGACCATAAGCATTCCATCTCATCACATAAAGTGACACATCTCCGTGGCACATGATTGCCTGTCGCAGTTGATCGATACAGTGATCTAAACACGTTAGCTCAAGATATGTGAAGCATCTGGAAGCGATATGCGCTCACCGTGATGCGTCCAGATCTCAGTGTTGAGAGAGCCATTGGCTGCCCATACGGCATGATGCGGATATCGATCCGGATGCATGCTCCGACGCAGGCCATCAAGACAGTGTAGTTGATGCGACATGGCGAGACCTGCTGCCATGTAGCCTTTGAACTTGCCCTTCGCTATTCGTTCTGTCGTGTTCGGCGCTTTCGCCATCTCCTGCTCTGTGACCGCTACGATGGCGCTGTCTGTGGATGCGTTTAACGGCTGCTCGGTATCTGATGCCACTGTTTCTCACCTTTATAAAGATCAGTCCACAGCCTATCTCTCTCATTAGATGGCCAGCCTGTATATCGCGTGTCCCAGTGCCCGAGCAAATCTTGGGATTGTACGACTGTTTCATACTCGATTGCGTCTTGTGCTGGACCTACAGATCCGTAAGCGAGAGACCACCCCGTCTATTTCCATCGTGAACGCACTGTACGTCTGTAGAAATGGATCTCTGCTCCGTTGTTGAAGCAGCATCGCCCATAACGGCAAGGTCAACAAGTTGAGAAATGATAGGATAGTCAAGATGTAGACTAGGCCGTTGCCCCAACTTTGCATTCTCTGTACGAAGGATGCATAGCTTCGTGATTCATGCTTCGTTCGTCCTGTTGACCCAGCTTTCCACTGTGGTGTTCGGCGATCTGAGTCCGCAGCGGTTAGCTTCTCTCCCTCGACGTCGTCGTCAGCGTAGCTGCGAACAGCATGATAGCTAGTATCGCTCATGATCTTCTCGTGACCATGCGGCGTACTCTTCCAAGAGTTGTCGTTGCTAAAATTGTGGGCGAAGACCGATCTGCAAGCCGTGTCAGTGTACCTTGAGTATTCTACAGAATTGGATAATGACTCTGAATATCCCTTGCACCAACACAAATCCATGTTGCCAGTCATCTTCGGCGGGTCTCGTCCCACAAGAAAGGCGAATTGCATTTCGAGCGGTCTGCAACCCAAGGAGAGAATCAAGCTTCGATGTCGAGAAAAGGTTAATGAGCTTGTTCGCGATTACTGCACAGTCAAGCAACATGCATCGGTATGTTGCCGCTATTTGCATCCGTATGACATGCATTGGGTGGAGGACCAAAATCTAGCGAGGTTGCATTGTGGGCCCACAGTTGCATGCACGGCAGGTCCAATGCTGGAGATCGTCGCTTTGATCCTACCAAGTCTCTTCACTTACCGCCGGAAGCGGCGCATATAATGCTCAGGAGCAGGAACGCCAGTCGTATAAATGACGATCCCCTTCATTATGAGGTAGGTAGAGACGATCGTTTCCGCCCAGCAAGAGCCATTTTCTCGCTTGAGACTTCCTGATCATCGCCACCAAAATGCGCTTCCTTTCGATCGCACTTTTTGCTGTGCAGGCTACTATCGGTCTTGCCGCTCCCATTGCTGCCGTTGAAGAGGTATGGTAGACTCCTTGGGTCCTTGCCTTTGCGTAAAGCTGACACTGGACAGCGTGCGGATGCCGAGGTCGGGGCTGCAGGGAAACCAGTAGGACCGTGGTTGAGATCGCATATTCGAATAGCTCCTGATCAACATACTAGCCACCTGAAACCGATGGAGTGTTCAGCCAGCACTTCCAGTATTATGGCGTCATCAAGGTACCTAGGAGCTCCCCCCGTGATCTAGAATCAAGGCGCTGAAACAAAGTGATAGCGTGACGAGTCAGAGGCCGAACCTGTAGTCGAGATCGAGTCCGCAGGCAAGCCGGTATGGCTACCGCATTGCGCACTTAAAGGCCATTACTAATGTGAAGTTAGCCACCAGAGACCGACGGCGTGTTCAGCCAGCACTTCCAGTACTATGGTGTCATCAAGGTATGTGCCAAACTCCATATTGCTTCAAGCGCCACAATGCTGATACAAAGGACCAGCGCGACGAGCCTGAGCCTGAGCCTGAGCCGAAAGTTGAGATCGAGGCCGCGGGCATCCCAGTAAGTGACTCCACATCTCCTATTGATGGCAATTCATACTAACGCATATTTCAGCCTCCGGAGACTGATGGCGTCTTTAGCCAGCACTTCCAGTATTACGGTGTGATCTAAGCCCGGCCGGCAAGGAAAATGCCGATGCCATAATATTAGACAGGATTGGTCATCGTCGATCAGGTCGATGGCCATGTATAGAAGGCGGAGGAGGATGAATTAGCAATCTCATGCGATGAAGAAAGATGCTCGGCTGAAACTCGGCATGGACGATGGAAGAATGCAGCTGTAGATTCATAAGTAGAATGCACTGAGATGCAAAAAATTCGGGACGCCACTTGTCACTTGAGAGTCTTTTCCAATTCAGGCCAATGCTCTTGCACGACTACGGCGATGAAGAAGTCGTGATGAGGAATCAGCTCGCCAGGTTGGGAAAAGGAGAGTTCTGCCTGAGGCAGCCCAAAAGCTCCTTGCAAGCACGTGACCGTATCTTGATTTACCACGCGTCGCAAGCCGATCCACCTCAACGATGGCAGCCTTAGCAATGCAAGTGGTCTGCCACGCGATAGCAAAGTCTATCAATCAGCTAAACTCTGCAATTTAGGCTCTAGTAACGATCTCATCCTAAGGCTGCCGCGATAGCCAGGGCCTTCTCCATCTTTTCGAAGTCGTGGCGTTCTTTACCGCGGAACAACTCGACCTCTTGCAAAGACACTCGCGAGGACACCAGGACCGATTTCAAGACACAGTGCCAGTCGTCCGATGTGTTCTGAGATCTTTCGGAGAATGCATTGGTCTGCGTGAATCTTTTTATTTTCGATGCTGCGTATATTTGCTTCGCAGCGCACGTACATTTCAGACCATGAAGCATCCTTTCACCATCCGAAGGCTTCGCACTCATGGTCGTCGTGATTGGTGAAAGCGGACGTCTCGTCGCTCTAGTGAACACTAATAGAAACACACCTCAAACTTTAAAGTCTGTGATGATATTGCACATGCTTCAAGTTTCGCTTCGTTCTATCGGAATGTGATAAGCTTCCAACTTCAAGCGCCTCGCTCTGACTTGAACAACTTGCATATAAAGGAATGGAGGGACGTGAGAGTGCATGACATTACAATCCACAACTCAGACACCATAGGTTCTAGCTTAAGACAACTCGCAAATCCACCATGGTGTTCCAGATCGTCATCCGACCAAGCCAGCAACTCAACGTACGGCGACGTCGTCGAAGATCGTATTCGAGAACGAGCCAGAAAGCCACAGCGAGAGGTCAGCTCACTGATGTGACATGCAACGCCGATGATCTCGCCATGATGCCGATCGCACCTGACAAGACACGATCCAATGACAGAAGCAGCATTTTCGACTTCTTAAAGGAGACATGTCGACTCGCGTTCCTCCCACTCGAGCTCCGATTGCACATACTGTCCTACGCTCTGCCCATCGCGTCTACCGTCGGGGCGATCTCAGCCTGCTGCAATGAGGAGTATTTGTTGGACCTCGACATTCAAAGACAATCCCTCATGAGCCTTGAGTGCTTCAGGCCTGCTCAGCGATCAATTGTGAGGCTATCGGAAGCAAATCCAATATTGTTCCTATGGGAGCGATACCATCCTGATAGCACACGCGAAGATACTGCTACCGATACTGCGGGTATGTGCCGGTGTGTCCGGTGTGCTAGTCCTCGTACCCGGGGTCAGCATATCCTTCGATCTTATGGGGTTCGTGACATCCCCGCAATTGCGGTGTCATCAGAGCAATTCTTGAATCCGGCCATCAACGGTATGTTAGCTCGCTCATGTCCCCTAGCCCGATATATAGCCAATTGTACTGACAGACCAAGCCCTCTACCCTTGCCATGTTGTCGAGACGAGTTATTCAGAACGTGCAAAAGAGCTGAGTGAACTAGCCACTCTAAACATCTGTGTCGATGACGATCTCAACATCCTTTGCGACTTTCTGGCGTCCTTCAATAACACACGGAGCACTATGACCCAGATGTCAGCGCTTCAGGTTCTCGACATCAATCTTGTTATGCGTAGACCAGGTTTCGAGCAGATGGTCAAGTGGCGACTAACATTCTGGACGCGGCACATGTTGGAGTCACAGACATCAAACCTATGCCGTTCCATTCGACAACACCGTCAGCGATTATTTCCGGACTTGAGAACAGTCAAACTGAAAATTCATGTCTGTGCAACAGAACGACCACACGAGTACGAATGGGACGAAAGGACTGACCAGTGGGTATTGATCTACTCTCCAAGCGCTCTGGATCGACAGTTCGGAGCCATGACATGCATATTTCTCAAGAATTGGATATCGTCCAACTTTGCGAGACTCAAAGCAGGACCCATTTGTTCTAAGGCAATAACGAAGCAGAGAAGGGGCAGACTGTGGCGAGCCGTGACACATGGCGTCGTGTATGCTAGTGTTGGAGTTGTGTGCGTCACAGCTGGAGTATCTGTCATCGTCTCGCTGAAGATGAAGGGGTTCGGGGATTATTTTGCGCTTGCAATGGGCGTGCTAACTGAGACCACGCTGGCTGTGAGTCTGGTTACGGCGTATGACTGGCTTAGGGGGCGATCATGAACTGTAAGGCTCAGTCTGTCCTATCTGGGCATGTGATGAGATGTAACATCCAGAACTCGTGTCGAAACACCTGGACTGCAAGTCTTCGATGATGTCGTGACGAATGGTGCCTGATGGAAACGGAGAATGCCAGTCTCGATTGTGACTGCGAAGTTATTGGCAGGTCGCTGTTGCCCTGCGAGTGTTTAGTCTGTATCGAAGGTAGGTACTAGGGATGCACCTGCCTTGTTGACATGCCAAAAATGGTCCGTGACCCCATCAACGTCCAAAACTCACACTGCGTCAAGTCTGTCTCCTACTTGAATCTTTGTCTAACGTGTCTCATCCTTGCCGTCGAGAGGAGACAGCATGGCGGCCTGCCCGGCAGAATCTAACATGCCCACCAAGCGTCCGCTGCCAGCAATTTTGCGCCTTCCTGTCGAGCTTCGGTTGAGAATCGCGGAATTGGTGTATGACCCCGACTCCGTCGTCGGAGATCTCACTGAAAATTGCTGCGCAGCAAGCTACGTTCTCGAGTCGAAGTGGCGACATTCATCGCCACTATTGAAGATCGCCGGCTTCAGAGAGCTGCCTCAAGCCTATCCTCAGTCTTTTGTGCCATCGCCTTTGGTGCTTGTGTGGAAATCAGAGACATCCACCGAGTCCGGAAGGGCAAAGTTCATGCCGAAGACCCTATGCATGGGCTTCAAAGGTCATGCCTCGGACGTTTACGGTATAAGACCTCCAAAAGAGGTAGAAGTCTTGCGTGAGCAGTTTCGCCCAGGGACTCAATATGATATTCGCTGACGAACACAGAGCAACTCGGCATTCAGCACGAAAGCCTGCCTCCCGGAGCCAAAGTGCTTGGTAAGCATTTCTGGTCTTCAAGATTGAATTCTGTACACTAATCTGAACATCAGCTTGCTTGACGTGTTTCACGATATGTGCTGAGGATTACAGTCTCTACTACTTTGCTCAGCTCGCCTTGTTCGGTCGGCCGAGCGATAGAGAGGATATCCTTGATGATCCAATCCACGATCGAGCCGGGTATGCCACTAAGATCCATTTGCCGACCCTTCGCAAGATCACACGCATAATGCATCTGCACCAGCCTCTTGACGTTTTCAGCAAGTCCTTGGCACTTCAGCCGTGGCGATCGATGCATTTCACGGACGATAGCTTTGAGCCGGCGTTCCGTGAAACCGCTTATCAGGTCGATAGGACATGGGGCCACTGGGATGCCACTCTTCCGAATCTTAGCTGTCAGAACTTCGTCATCACGTACCAGGGTATCTCGTATGAGATGGTAGCAGACAGGACAGCGATCACGAAGCAATGTATAGTCTCAGGACCTTACTTCGATCCGCCAGTCACACGAGGGGCGATGCTCTCAAAAATCTCAGGCGCGTACTTCAATCCCTGCCCAGATCGCGGCTTCATCAACAGTTCCATGTTTTGTGGCGCCAATCGACATGATGACATCGCTGAGACTATCGGATTCTGCGCCGAGTCTATGTGCTGGGCAATACCACCAGGAGTCATCGTGTGGGCAATCATCCAGCCGGTGTGCTCATACCTCATTCGATTGATAGGACCAGTGGCGCAGATGTCGGGCAACATCAGCGACGATACGCTCGAAGGAATTGCCCAGCAATTTTTCTTCAATGTCTTCATGATGATGTGGGCCCTGATGCTTGATTTCATGGCTGATTGTGTGGATGGTGCCTGCCGTCAACATGCATGCGAACGACGCAGCGAGATGCTCCAGACGGCTGAGAGGTTTGTTTGGAAGGGAGGAAGCTGGCACTATAGAGTCTCCTAAGCTCGTGCTGTCTTTCGCTTGCTCTGTCTTCTGGTCGAACTGCTCCACGAGGGCGTCCTGTGGCTTTGGAGACTGCTCGCTGTTTGACTCGATGAGGGTCGTGGAGTGGCTACGATAGCGGCCTGTCGGACTTGTAGCGACACGATGCGTCATCGACTGACAATACTGTACGACATGCACTCGATGTGAGCATGAGAGAACGAAGTATGTGAAAGCAATGCACGATCGGGCGGAACGATCGTCTTGGAGTCTATGAACCACGAGTTAGTTTTCGTGTAGCAGTTGCATGAAGCTTGAGAGAGCCACATAGCCATAAGAAGCACCTTGTCAATAAGTTTGTGCAGCTGACGGCCAGAACTCGGTATCAGCCAGCAATTGCAGTAAATCAGTGGCGAGCAATGAGTATTCTCGATTTCTGGAGGCCTCCCCAGACGGTGCCGAACTAATTGTTACTACTTGATCGAAGAGGCGGCCCTGTCCGCCGCGTAAGTTCGCCGAATGCAAATCGTCATTTGCTCCAGAACCATGATCGATGGAGCACTGGTGGGCGGCGGCCTCGGAGCACGTGACCTGACAGGCAGCAGAAGTGGCCTTGAAAAAGTCAGTCACCGGATCAAACGTAAGTTTTATTTCACGAAGCCATTCGCATGCGCTTTCAACATCTCTTTGTCCGGCATTTGTCAAGCGCAGCACAATGCATGACTAAGATGAATCAGACACTTCCCGCTCAGTTTGCTCATCCGACTGTGGCGTGCTCCATCCAGAAGCGCAAGCGCGATGATGAATCTGATGACGACGAAGAGATCGAGAGCTCTCTGAAGCGACACTTCGACGACACGGTGTACGAGAATGAGTCCTTCCTCCGAGTCGTGATGCGCCACGCTGCTCCCAGTTGTGGATGGCAGCTCGACGATGATCAAGTCCGAAGCTTAGGAGTCGCCGCCGAACAGTGGATCCGAGAATCGTCAAGCACGCCGATTGATCCCACGTCGCGTGACGAGAGCGTCAAGACCAGCCACGAAATGAAGGATGTTCTAGCGACAGTCAGCACTCTCGATAGGATCACAAGTCCACAGCCTTGGATGCTCACGCTTAGAACCGCCGTTTCCATCATCTGCTGGAAGCACATCGTGCACATCCATCTACCGCATCTATTCGCTGAGACCCTTCGAGCCATGCCTGAGCACGCTAATCGAGTTCGCAAGCGCCAGGTCGTCGCCCACGTGAAGAAGCTGTGCGTCGTCCTAAAAATTGTCGGCAGAGACTACATGTTCATCGACACCAACGGTCGGGAGAGCGTCGTCAACTTCCTCAGATGTGTCGAGATGGAATTGTTCAAGGGGCCGAAGAGGGCGATGCTTTCGACTGAGCTGCGTGTCTTGGAGGAGACCATGTATGGGGTGTTGGAGAGGTTCGGGAGTACGGAGGTGCATTCGATGGCGCAGAGCAGTCTGGGTACAGTGCAGCAGGATGAAAGCGTCATGGAGATGGATTGAGCTTTCGAAGATCATACACATGGGGATTCTTCCAGGGCCACTTCAGGTGTCCTATTGAGATGCCAATCATCGTTGTAACAATGGTGTATGATATCAATCCGAAGTGTCAAGAGCAGGATCAGACTATTAGATCAGTTGGCTGGACACAGGATCCCATCAGTACTTCAATGCATCTCAATACTTCTCTATGCTCGTAATGTAACGTATGCTCCGCCTGATCCCGCTCTGCCCTTTGGGGTCTCAGAACACATCGATCTGACCGTCTGGGCTCTAACCCGGCCTGACAGGAGGAATACCCAGCGTCGAACACAAGAACGATGGATTTCAATACTTTGTAAGATCAGAGAGATCGAGGATGCACTGTCTCCACTTCTGCTCGCGTGCACAGTGCCTGCATCGGGATCTCGGAGCGAGACCGGGAGCCGAGGACCCGCATTTCCAACCTCCGCCACTTGAGATTTCTGCACCATCTCCATCTGCATGCGATGTGGTTGGCTAGTAAGCGCTTGCAGAGATCGATGGCCAAAATGCGTGATGCATCTCATGGGATTTCTGGTACCTTTCACCTTCGTGTTGATTGCCATTCTTCTTTCCACAGGTTGATTGCTATTTGCCACGACTACTAAGACTACAAAAGCAGCTGGAGGTGTTCTTTCGCTGTCTTGACCTGGATCATTTTCGTATCATTACTCTTTTCGTAAATGACCGAGCGAGACCATGGATACGCAAAATCACCTTCCCACAAGAATGTAGACTCCATCGATAGCCTCTTCTCCTCGAGCTCCACACTGCGCGCGGACGATGACGATAGTCACAAAAACCCCTCTCTGGACGGTCTAGCAGTCTCTCATCGACTCCCAAGTCCTTCAACCGGTGCCACAGCCCGATCATCGCTTCTCATAGCAGACGATCAGAAACCCATCGAGCCGCTAGGAGAACCAGCAAAACGTAAAACAGCAACATGGGCTGAACTACCGAACAAATCGCAGCTGGCGCTGCTCACCATATCGCGTCTCGCGGAACCGTTGACACAGACTTCGCTACAGTCATATATGTTCTACCAGCTCAAGTCGTTTGACCCAGATCAGACCGATGACGCGATCTCCAGCCAGGCCGGTATCCTCGCCGCCGCATTCACGGCTGCGCAATTCGTGACTGCGATTCCATGGGGCCGAGCCGCTGACTCTGAGCTCTTCGGGCGGAAAAAAGTGATACTTATTGGACTGCTGGGAACTATGCTCTCAGCCATTGGCTTTGGCTTCTCGCGCAGCTTCTACGTCGCTGTCTTCTGGCGGCTAGTTGGCGGCGCGCTGAATGGAAATGTGGGTGTCATGCGCACGATGATCACGGAGATTATCAAGGAGAAGAGGTTCCAGTCACGGGCGTTCATGCTGCTTCCAATGACATTCAATATTGGTGTGGTGATAGGGCCCATCCTGGGGGGCTTGCTCTCAGATCCTGTAACGCAATATCCGGGTGTGTTTGGCGAGGGCTCGGTGCTGGGTGGAAAGGAAGGCGTGTGGTGGATGAAGCACTGGCCTTACGCTTTGCCGAATATTGCGAGTGCGATATTCTTGTTTGCAGCCGCTTTGATGCTGTTCCTTGGGCTGGACGAGACGCACGAGATGGTGAAGGGACAGCGAGATGTGGGCAGGAATATTGGTCGCTTCATGACGAGAACCATATTCCGACGGAAGGACACGGTACAATATTCTGCTGTGCCGACTGTGGACGGTATGGCAGAGACCATAGCGGATGGAGACGTGGAGCTGCAACCCCAGAAGACTCCTACGATCGATATGAAGAAACGACAGAAATTGCCCATCGGCCGAATCTGGACACGAAACGTCATCACGACACTCTGCGCACACGGCTCTCTCGCCTTCCACGTCGGCACATTCAACGCGCTCTGGTTCATCTTCCTAAGTACACCTCGCTGGGATCCCAAGAACCCACAGCCACCATCTCTGACACACCCATCCTTTCCCATTCACTTCAACGGCGGTCTCGCTCTGTCCCCCGCACACATCGGCTTTGCACTATCGATCCTCGGTGTCATCGGCATCTTCCTGCAGCTAGTCATCTACCCCTCGTGGAGTGGTCGGTTTGGCGTTGTGACCACCTATCGCGCGTCCCTGCTTCTCTTCCCGATCTGCTACACGCTTACGCCCTACCTGGCTTTCCTGCCCTCCACGTCTCCAGCCCCACACGAGGCGACCGGACCTCTCCTATGGACGGGAATCATCCTCGTCCTCGGTATTCAAGTCATGGCGCGCACATTCGCGTTGCCAGGGACCACGATCCTCGTCAACAATTCATGTCCGCACCCAAGCGTGCTAAGTACATACCACGGGATTGCTCAAAGCATCTCAAGTGCAGTGAGAACGGTCGGACCGGCGCTGATGGGATGGCTTTATGGCAGGGGACTTGTGTGGGGTGTCGTTGGCACAGGATTCTGGGGTATGAGTGTGGCGGCGGTTGTGAATAATTGTGTTGGTGCTTTTGTGAAGGACGGGGATGGGCATGAGATCAAGCTTCCTGGTGAGGATGAGGATGGCGATGAAGAAGCCGAGAGCTTGCTTGCTGATGAGGATGAGGAGGCGAGAAGGGGAAGACCTCGATCAAGAGCGTAGAGTTGAGCCATCAGAACGAGATACAATTCTCGCAATAAGTCTCATCAGAAGAGACGCATGTCATAATTCCTCATTGTTCTGTCTGTGAATGTGGCTTGAAGGTGACTCGAATGAATTTTCGGGTCAACATTCTCTTAGTATCGCTTATTCAAGTACAAGTGCGGTACAACATCTGGAAAGAAAGAATATCGAGAAGTGTCACGTGTGATGATCGTCGCTTACCTAATCCGCTTTTCGACGTCTGAGTGTGTCTGGAACATTGGGCAGCACGAGCCCCAGATCAGGTAGCCGTTCACAAGACAATTTCCTTCTTTGATACTTCTTGTCCACGTTGCAACAATGGCCGTAATCTTGTAGGCTGCAACAATTGGCTTTTCGACAATCTGAGCGACGTCCGCCGCTATTGTGGGGAACACACTCTTGATCCGCCTACCCTACCCACATCAAAGCGCGAGCCGTGAAGTGTAATATCAGCTACATCTACAACTTTCCACACCAGCTGTCCGGGCGCCACAAGAACGAAAGACAGTCGTACGCACGAATACTCTGGCACGATGTCGAGGCGAGCGGTGCCGGAGAGCACGGCGGAGCGGAACCGCAATACGTTGAAGCAGCTGGTCAAGCTGGAGGCGAACAAGAGCTGCTCTGATTGCAAGAGGAACAAGCGTATGCTACGATCTGTGCATGGCGGCATGTACAATCAAGACTGACGAAGGCACAGATCCGCGATGGGCGAGCTGGAATTTGGGCATCTTTATCTGCATCAGGTACGTCGGGCAAACATGAGTTATGCGGGATGTTCAAGACTGACATCTATATCTGTATAGATGCTCAGGTATTCACCGCGGTATGGGTACGCATATTAGCAGGGTCAAGTCTGTGGATCTGGATTCGTGGACGGACGAGCAGTTGCAGTCTATGCTGAAGTGGGGCAATGCGAGGGCAAACAAGTATGTTCATCTCGCCTGCTGAGAGCATTGCAGGACTGACCCTAGACAGGTACTGGGAAGCGAAACTTGCGCCTGGCCACGTTCCTGCCGAAGCGAAGATCGAGAACTTCATACGCACGAAATATGAGTCGAAGAGGTGGACGATGGATGGGCCTATACCTGACCCGTCGACGTTGGATGTGGACGGTGATGATGACGTGGTAAGTCTGGCATGAGTCTGGGAGAACAACTTGCGCTAATGGATTAAGCCGCTGAGTGTGGTACAGGAAAAGGTCAAGATCGAGCGGTCAACGTCACAGCGGGCAGGGGCAACGAGCTCATCAGCAACACGGGCTCCTCAGCGGGCGCAGAATGTGGATTTGTTCGGCGATGATCCTATCTCTGCACCTGCACGGCCGAGTACAGGTCCACCAACCAACACTGCGCCGCCACCACCAAAAGCACGAGCAGCACCGAAGCCCGCGCAGCCAGCCGATTCACTGCTCGGCCTCGACTTCCTCGCGGGTCCAACTGCTGCTCCACCCGCGCGACCATCAAGCAACCCCGCAGTTGCTGGAAATGGTCCACCCCGAGTCGATCTCAAGCAGTCCATCCTCTCCCTATACGCATCGAAGCCGGCCGCTCCTCCACAACCACAACATACACCTTCACAATCAGGCTCCTTCGGTGCGCCACAATCACCACCTGCACAAGGCGGATTTGGTGGCATGAACGACGCGTTCGCTAGCCTAAGCTTCTCGCAACCAACCCCTCAGGCCGCAGAGCCATCACCCTTCGCGGGCCTCGACAGTGGTATCAAGAGTCCGCAGGCTTCAGCGCCGAAACCTGCTTCATCGGCATTCGCAGGTGGAGGCAGCTTCTTCGATACACCCACGTCCCCGCCCGTACAATCTAAGCCAGCACAGCCAACCAAGCCCTCGACGGGCGGATTTGACTTCATGTCCGCAGCGCCTGTCGCAGCGAAGAGCTCAGCGCCCGCAGCGTCGCAGAGTAACGACCTCTTCGATCTCATGGGCGGCGATCCAAGCCCACCGCCTGCTCCTGCGCCAGCGGCCGCAACATCTTCATACTCAAATTCGGCATTCAATCTTTCCACTCCAGCGCCAGCCCCTGCCCCTGTAGCGGCAAAGTCACCCTCTATAAACCTCACCTCCAACTTTGATGCTTGGGGATCATCGAACGCGTGGTCAGATGCGCAGCCTACGACATCGACATCGACTGCCACCGCGACTGCCTCAGGCGGCGACTTTGGCGGCTGGGGTTCTTCAACAAGCGGCAATGCTTTCGGTGGTGGCAGCAAGGCAGCTCCAGCTGTAAGCGCAGACGAAGATTTTGGGGAGTGGGGACATGCTAGCCCCGTGGCCACGACGAGCAACCAGCCTGCTGCGCCAGCGAAGCCGAGTGGTGGGTTTAATGCTAATAACGATGATTTGTTTAGCAATGTGTGGCAGTGAGCTCTGGGATGGTAAAATGCATAAGGTCGGGGAGATACACATGTAGAAGGGGCGGGATAAAATACATGGGCGTTTTGTGGCGTGTAGCGTTCTCGCTGGGACTTGAGGTCGATATCGTAGCGTGGAGGATGAAGAATGCAGAAATATACATTTGATGCTGGAGTATCCAAGTGCTGTACAGTGCGCCCGTGTGCATGTCGTGAACGCCGTCCAATGCTCCATGCTAATACCGCAAATGCGCCAACGTCGTATTCCCGCGGGTGACCGCGCCCTACTCTCCGTCCAGGATCGAGCATACACATCCTCTTTATCAGATTCATGCCTTTTTGACTCCAGAGCCACCGTCTCATCCTCACATCTTCACCGCATCCCCCTTCCCCGACCCCGAAAACACCCACCCCAAAACCCACCAAAGCACAATCACCACCCCCACAATCATCCCGCTCAACTTGAGTATCGCCACCTTATTCCCGCTCTGCGCCATCCTGCCTAACCTGCCTAGACTCGCCTTCATCCCCTGGTTCATGCTGCTAAACGACTCATTCGCGTTCTCGATGAGGGTGTGGTCGCGCGCTTGGTCATAGATGTCGACTGTGACGCCGCGGAGGGCCGAGATTTTGGTGGAGAGGCTGGCGAGGGCGTCGTTGTTTTGGGATTCGTAGGTGTAGGAGTTGGACATTTTGGCGGTTGTTTATGGGGGAAGGAGCGCTGCTCGGCGATTGAGGCTGAAGTTGTGGTCGTTATGCGCGCGCAAATGGTGTCGTAGGATTATGTTCGGTCGCTGTGGGCTGTTCCGAAGTTCGTGGTTGTATGCGCCAGCGTGCTGAGCAGGATGTGACGTCTTATGCGCTCTGTGATTGTGTATGTGGCGTGCAATAATGGTGTAGGTTAGGTCGTGCAGTTGCGACTGTGGCTTTGTCCGGGATATGATGTCGTGGTTCCAGGCCCCTGATCTTGCCGCCTTGGCACGCTGACATCCACCAAAAACCCGGGGTGTTTCGAGATCTTGGATCTTCACACTCTCGAATGGGATGCATCAGGCAAGACTTCGAGCTATCTTCTCAAGATCCGTTATGATTTAATATTATCATGATAGGCACTCTAGAAATAGAGCAGATCAGGCAGGCACGGCCAGATGTTAAGGGTCGCGTTGCCCTTTCATTCAGCTACCGAGCCAGCTCAATCTGGACAAATCTATAGGATCTCATCGCTACTCGAACGTACGACGACGTCTTTACATCAACGAAATCTATCATAATCCCGTTGACTGTCAGTCAATACCATCCCGCTTGATTTTCCCGAGGATTTCATGTATCCGCTGGCAAGCGATGCTTTCCGCCTCTTACATACTGGAAACTTTTAGGAAGCTTGGATCGACCACTCTGGACATTCGCGTTGTCACAATGTCTTAAGCACGCTTCCTTGAGCTCAGGATCAGCTGCCCTGCTGCAATAGGCCAATGTCTGCTAATTCTGCAGCTGACGACCTGCAACCTCCGTGCGCTAGCTGCTACCACATGCGAAAGAGACGGAACATGCCGTTGGCAGCAGACGCGATCCAGCAATGCTTGGTAGGCACATCGGCTACAACGGGCTGGGAGTGCAGGAGCTATCAACATCAAACGGAACTTTTGGTCTACATCCGAGGGCCCATCGCTTGGTCCTGTCCATGCCTTACCAGCATTCAAATCCAATGTGCGGCTGATCGTCAAACGCCACAGAACTCAGCTTGATGTCCGAAGCACCCAATCATCCCACTGAGAATGATGAAAGTCCGCCATGGACATGTAACCATCATGCACGCTCGCTACAGCCCTAGGAGGTACTCCGTAGCACCCTCTCAACGGGCACTAAAAAGCTTAGCTGGCCTGCCTAGACTTAGCCACGAGATAGCCATGCGGACGTTCATTGCGTCGGCGTTACGCGAGCTGGACTCGAAAGTTCGACGCTAGTCTCGCGGCTGACCGCTACGGAGGGTGGGTGCTGCGGACGGAGGGTCGAAGGGATCTGGAGTATTTGGATGCGCCATATTCCATAGTCGGCCTCTGTTCCACTGCATCAAATTCTTGATCCTCATCTCCTTCATCTTTCTTGGTCCGTTGGTACTGACGGACTTCCTTTCCAGGCACAAAGCATCTCGACTTGGCATCCACTATCTCCGGAATCGTGGAGGAGCATTTCGCTGTAGACAAGGCATCGACCAATGCAGACTGCAGCAATACATTGTCCCCATTTTAAGTCGACGTCCGAATAAGAGCTATGTGGCAAAGGAATGGCCTCCACATCGGTTGTCGTGATCAGGCCTGCTAATGGCACGCCTGATACAAGGTCCTCTGGCAGACCTCAGCCTTATAAGGTCGTGGCCTTCCCAGCGAACGAAATGCCTAACATGTTTTCGAGGCTTGCTCGCAAACTTCTATGTGTTAGCGCAAAGAGCGTGGACATCGACGAAAAGCCAAGAAGACACAAGAGTGGGATCCAGGCAGCGAAGAATGTAAATTTTGGACCGGACCAGGATTTTCCAACACTACAAGGATATAATTATAACGTGGACATAATCAGACAGGTGGAATACCCCGACCTTGCTGGTACGTTCACGTTTCATGTCTACAGCCTTCCTCAAGCTAATGGTCCTGACAGGCCGAGCATACCTCGACAACGCTGGCACACAACTACCACCAAGGTCGCTGATGCAAGCATTCGCTAGAGACCTCTCGTCAAACCTCTATGGCAACCCGCATACGCACTCATTGCCTGCACGAAACTCAGCTGCTAGAGTGGCCTCTGTCCGGCGTCGCGCCTTGGAGTTCTTTCGTGCCGATCATGAACAATACGATCTGGTGTTCGTGGCCAATGCTTCGGCAGCAATCAAGCTAGTTGGCGAAGGGGTCCGAGATTATTGTGGAAAGTCTGTTGCAGAGGGAAGGAGTAAGACCTTCCACTACGTGTACCACAAGGATGCACATAATAGTCTGGTTGGGCTGAGGGAACTTGCTGGATGTTCGAAATCTATATGCTTCAAAGATGATGCTGAAGTGGAGACCTGGATCAATTCGAGGAAATGCGAGGAGGACGATGCCGACGACACGATGACACTCTTCGCATACCCTGGTCAGTCCAACATGACCGGATGCCGTCTCCCATTGCACTGGCTCAAGGCCGCTAAGAGCAGACGAGATACTTATACCCTCCTGGACGCAGGTGCACTTGCCACGACGAAGCAACTGGATCTGACAGCGTACACACCAGACTTCACCGCAGTATCTTTCTACAAGATCTTCGGCTTCCCCGATCTTGGTGCATTGATCGTGCGCAAATCTGCTGCGCATCTACTGACGGGAAAGAGATACTTTGCCGGCGGCACGGTGGATGGCGTCATGGTATTTGGCGACGAGCCGAAGATGATCCGACGCCAGAGCATCCATCAGATACTTGAAGAGGGGACGTTGCCATTCCACAGCATTATAGCGCTTGATCACGCATTTGACGTACATGCGCGGCTCTTCAAGAGCATGGAAACAGAATCGGCACACGTCACGGCACTGGCTCAGTACTGTCTCACACATCTTCGCACGCTCACACACTCGAATGGCCAGCCACTCTGCCACATCTACAGTCTCGATAGTCTTCTGACGCATTCTTCAGAGCTGCACGGCGGCACTATAGCCTTCAACCTCTCCGGCGCCGATGGCTCTAGGATTCCCTATCGCTCAGTAGAACAAGCTGCCGACGCGGCGCGGATCTACGTGCGTTCAGGGGCGATGTGCAACCCTGGCGGTATGGCGACGCATCTTGGATGGGAGAAAGACGAGTTGAAAGGGCTCTTTGAGGCGGGCTTTCGGTGTTCGAGACCCATTGAGGTGTTGAATGGAAAATGGACTGGGGTTGTGAGAGTCAGTTTTGGGGCAGCAAGCACGAAGAGTGATGTCGACATGCTGGTGAGATTCTTGAGGAAGACATATTTGGATGAGTGATCTGATCCTCCTGCTGAAGATGGCGGAGCGAGTACGTCGCTGGATTTACCCATCATTCCTGGATGTATGTTCTTCAATGCTTGCTGTCATCGTCTCTATTTCCACTCTTGGTGTCATGCATTCGAAGCATACATGAAAGGGCGAAAGTTCGATCCACGACCCGCAGCAGGGAAAGCATGTTAGAGATGATCTCGAATGCTGTCTGTAATCAAAGAGTAGAAGTCTACGACTCATCGCGAGGATGGTGTCCTTAATCATTTCAGAGTACTTCTTGAAATCCGATGCCTAAATGCAAATAAGATTTGTACCATGAGGATGCGAAGGTCCGGTTTTACACATCGGAACAAACTCCAGCATGCTGAAGGTCTAGACAGAGCTCAATAGCCTCATGGAGGATTGTGCGCATCGAAATCATCATGGAGAGCCAGAGCAGCTCTGCTGGAGTGCCTCCAGTTGCAGAGTCCGACTGACAGTCGTTGCTTCCGTTCGTAGTGATACACACTGAGGCCAGAAGGCACGATCTGAATAACATCGGTCACACCTTCCTCGTCGCAAGCAGTGGCGACGTTGTGCCGCCTGCGCGTCGACAGACGCGTCTCACCTCTCTAAGTCGATCTCGTGCACGAGAATCCGAGCGAATTGTGATAAATTCCGAAGACAAGTCAGCACTGCCCAGAGGACGCTTGAGGATGAAGAAGTGCTGCGCCACAATTCCCCACCATCGTCATCTGCTCCGGCCGGAGCTTCGCAGCCGCATGATGACTGCTGCTCCTTCCTCTCTTGCGTGGACATCTTTTCTCGCCGCCTAGCAAAGCGCGTGCAGTATCTTTATCTTGGAGGCGTGTGCCTATCTTAACCTTATCACAAAATTCTGAAGACAGTGGTTGCGCGCACGAAGACAAGCTGTCAAGATGCCGTTCTCAATCAATAATCCGCTGCCGAGCAGCATGAAAAGTACGCCGGATATTGCAGTCGGAAGCGCACGCGATACTAACGATTTCAACAGGCGAATGCAGAAAAGCGGGCAAGATCCTCGCCTCCTTCATCGATCCCAACCAGGCATTTGGCCCCGACAAGATCATTCCACCAGAGATCCTCGCCCGCGCAAAGGTACCCATACATTTCTCAGCCTCACCTATAACTGCGGGACTGACATATGGATTATAGGGTCTCGCAGTGATCACAGTCTTCAAAGCCGGCTTCCTAGGCAGCGGTCGCTTCGGCTCCGGTGTCGTCGTCGCTCGCCTCAGCGACGGCTCATGGTCAGCACCCAGCGCTATCGGTACCGTCGGCGGCGGCTTCGGCGGACAGATCGGCTTCGAACTCACCGATTTCGTATTCATCCTCAACGACACCAGCGCTGTCAAGACCTTCGCACAAGCCGGCTCCATCACATTAGGTGGTAACGTGTCGATTGCCGCAGGACCTGTGGGTAGAAATGCGGAAGCGGCGGGCGCAGCGAGCTTGAAGAGCGTGAGTGGCATATTTGCGTACAGCAAGACGAAGGGTCTGTTCGCCGGTGTTTCACTTGAGGGCAGCGTGCTCATTGAGAGAAGAGATGCGAATGAGAAGATGTATAATCGGAGAGTGACGGCTATGGCACTGCTCAACGGACAAGTACCCGTCCCGCCAGCAGCAGATCCTCTCATGAGGATACTGAACTCGCGCGTCTTCTCTGGAGCAGGTGGCGGAGGTAACATCTACAACGACATACCCGTATATGCAGACGAAGATCCATCGATCTGGGACGGCAGACGCGGACAAGGCATGGGCGAGGGCCAGCCAAGCGCAAATCTGGGTTCACCTACTTCACCGTCTGGCGGCGGCTTTGGCTCTCGCAACAACGAGTACGAGTACCAGGATAAGCCAAACCGTGCCTCAACGTGGCAAGACGACATCTACGACCGCGGCGATGTGCACGGCGTATCGCGCTCTTCGACCTTTGCAAATTCCTCGCGCGCGAATCCCAATGAGACCTTTGACTCCCTCGGCTCGCGCGGGAGATCCAACACAGGCTTCGACAGCAATTACTCAGACAAGTCGCGGCCTAGCAGACCGACGGCGCCAAAGCCCAACTTTGCAAGCAAGAAGGATCTTGCGAGTAATCAGGCGATCGCGAAGTTCACGTTTGAGGGCGAACAGGATGGCGATTTGAGCTTCAAGAAGGGCGAGATCATTACGATTGTGAAGAAGACGGAGAATGCGACGGACTGGTGGACGGGCAGGATAGGTGGCAGGGAAGGTATTTTCCCGAGGTAGGCCGTGATCTATGATGAAGACTTGCAGACTACTGACATTATCGCAGTAACTACGTCGAAACTGTCTAAGGTGGATCCTGTCGCTGGATGGACTTGCTACAGCTGAATTTCAAGCAGCATGGGCTATACAGTCTCCGGTGCAAAGCTATTTGGAGATGCTGTGCCACATATTCTTCTGGTATACCACAGGCACGATCATCGATTCTCGCGAGTGGCTAGCTATGCCGTACTTCGGGATGGAATTTAGCTGGCATAGCATGGAGTTCTCTTTGGCTAATTCCAGCGTGCACAGTAGAATGACTTGGTATATATGCTCAATGACATGATTTTAGCGCAACTGCAACAAATTCCATCTTTGCCGCGTGGTCGCACGATCAACGCTTTCCAGCACTTGTCAAGAGCTTGGAGGAGAGATTGACCACAATTTAGAGGTCGGGATCTTCGTACTATTCATTCGATGGTTCGACCATCGAAGGGGAGCCTTTCCGCGTAGTGTCGCGTTCCAGAACCTGACTTTGAGTGCAACTTCGATTAGGTCGTTGCGGACGCTTTTGGCTCTCACAAGGCGACAGCGATCCGCACGTACCTGAATTCAAAGACACTCGATTTCATTTTATAGACGTCAAAACGCAACAACGTGGCGGACAGTCCCAATCTTCTTTGTTCGTGTCTGCTCGTTTGAGTCCACGCGTTGGGAGCTCCGCCTCTGCTTTGTTCCGTCCTTTGTCGTTGTAATCGGCAGACAATGCCTTGTCAAGTGCGCCCTAGACTAGCGATGCTTGTGCAGAGCAATGTTCCTGTCTGCAGACAGTGGACCACGAGATGGACCAAAAGTGGACTGAAAGATACGGGCTCAGAGCCTCATCTCACCATCTCAATCGATTACGGAAACTCACCAACTACACCGTCACCAATTCAACAGTTCATCGAATTTGCCCACGCCACGAATAGCAAGATGTGCACCACCACCTACGAGAAGTACACATACTGTGGCTGCTTCCGCATCATCCACATGATCTGCGAGATTGGCAAGAAGACCGGCGACCCAAAGACTTGCACGGTTGTGGTGGGCATGACGAAGGAGATGCGCGATGTGGCAGTCGTGAAGCGTGAGGCTGTGAAGCAGATTGAAGGTGCCTGCAAGGAGTGCCGTGAATGCCCGTGCTGTGGTGAAGAGCACTAGAGATGAGTGACGTGGATCGATGAGCGGGCAAATGAGCGAGAAGAGATGCAGGTATGTAGGCTCGCACGGTAAGTCATCGGCCCTTAAAGCAGTCATTAATATCTCGAATCATGGTTCTGATCATAAAAATTGCATTCGTTCCTGCGTAAATCCTCACAGTCCTGCTCCAGAGTGAAAGGGCATGTCATCTATGCCACGTTCACCGTGGTCTGTCTACGTTTGCAAAACGGTAGAGCATCAATAAATTGAGCATTTATGGCCTCCGATCAGTCCAACGAGTTTCCAATATCGCACACTTCGCATTTTCTACTTTCATTGGCGCTTGAAGATCGAGACACGAGTGAACAGTATAAAACATTCTGGAGCATACGATGTGCCTGACCGTCGACTACGTCTATCAGTACTGCGGATGCTACGCTGAACCGTTCGAATACCAATCAATACGTACGAGCGGCTTCCGCAATCCAACATGGTGTCGCCTGCTCAAGAAGGCTAACCGGGTGGTTCTGATCCCTGGTATGTGTCCGGACTGTGAGTCCACGTGGGGATGGTACTAAAGCCACCTGCCCATTTGGTATACATAATATCAAACATTATTCCGATAGCTTAAAGAAATCACTCTCTCAGCTAGTCAAGTCCTTCTATGGTCTACTACGGCCACCATCGAAATAGCAAAAAACTACTGTCGATTCAACAGGGCCCGAATTAAGAACCTCATGCGCGGGCGACAGCGGCAGGTATCGAACGCGAGACCAGCTAAAAAGCAAAAGAGAAGCGTCATCTGATGCTTTCGTCAAGTTTCCCACATAAGGAACTCCTATTGACGCGCTTAGCGCATTGTCAACGAATTACACATTTGCTTCGGCCTGACGGTTACACCATCGACTGCTCTTGAAAACCATCATTTGTACGATCATATTATAACGCTTCTGGACTTCATAGCTTCCGAGCGTCTTCCTGAGACCTCATCACGATCGCCGGTCGTTATCATGAGAACGTGTACTCAGGGTTGAAGTCTTCGGTGCCCAATATGAAATACTGATCGAGCGAGCCCTGTCTCAACATGAGCCTCTTCGAGCATCATCAATATTATGTTATTAAGCACGTACCCAATTGATCATCTCCGTGCCATCTATCATGTGTGCCATCGAATCCCCCCAGGGCAGCTGCGTTTGCAGCCCGGTGTCCATCATCGGCTCGCCGGCAAACATGTTACCACCTGGGAAAGCAACTGAAGTCAGCAATCCATGATTGCCTTGGTGTGGGATCAAGGCGAAGTCGCCTGTCTTCTTCGTGGCGTTCGTCGCCGACAGCGTACCGCTCCCTGTGAGCTTTCGCACCATGACATCGATGGCTAATGCTGCCGTGCGGGCTTCTGCATTGGCAGAGTCAAATGATGTCCAGACTTGTTGTGACGTCTTCAGAGCCTGCAATTCCCGATCCAACTGCTTGCCGTCTCGACAGTTGCTCGCATACGCGTTTTCCGAACGCGAGCGTACCGAAAGGTCCAAACAAAGGACCATTGCCGCAAGCAAGTAATCGTGATTTGGCAATGCAAGTACAACAGTCCGATGTTCCTGTAGTCTACCACCAGGTTCGCAAGCCTTGAACAGATCGAATTGCCGAGTAAGTATGTCTAGTGCCGCTTCCACGCACGCCCGTCTTGAGAACTCAAAAGCTGGATTGAGCGGTTCTTCGGTGATATAGCGACGATGTAAGATGATCAGCCCCTTGCAATAAAGCAGCTCAATAGTGGTGCGCTCAAAAATAGTGCCCAGTGGGTCCATGAACGATCTACTGATCTGCCGGCGCTTGAACTCTTCTGGAATGCCTTCATATGCTGCACGCATCTCGGCGTCCAACGCCATGGTCTTATCGTAGTCGGGCTGCGCACGAGATTGTGTGTGGGCGACCAGCTTTCTAAACACACTCATGACTGAGTTCTTGATAATCGAATATCGTGCTGGCGTGTGTTCACTGAGTGGTCGAGATGGAGGCAGGGCTCCCATGCTAATATACAGGTCAGTGTAGTGCAAATTCCGTGGTGGTCGCGTGTCGCAATAGTCGACTGGGATCATGCTCGGGAAGCCTGTCTGAAATGATAACAGAGCTTCAGTCTGCACGATATTCAGCCATACACGCCTACGCATTTCTCCTTCGAACACAGATACTCTCGACAGATTTGATGGATCGCGGTGATAGCCCATGCGAAAGGCTAGTCTGATGATCGTACCCATTTCGAACCATGGATTGACGGTCGGCGTGTCCTTCGTGACAAACATGCTTTGCAAATGCAAAATAAATGCTTCGAGCGCGTAGTCATTTGCCGTCGCGTACTTGCCGAGCACTAAGCACTGCACACATCGTTGCTGGAATACTTTGGGATTGAGCTGCGGATCGAGAGATCCAGCTGGGTCGGATATCTTCCGCATACCCGCAGCAATCGACAGTATTGCGAACAGCAGGGCGAGCCAGAGTGGATTTGCGGTCATTGGGGAGATCCAGAATGTTTCATACTTGCTACATATTAGCGATTGTCCCGAACAGGTGATGACTTAGGGTTTGTGGCATACCTCTCTTCGGAACTTGTCAGGGTGCACAATCGCGAGGATCATGAATGGCATCGTGAAGTATCCTGACAATAGCATATCACATTTGGCTTGAGGCGGGAGAGACGACAATATTTCTGCGATGCTTGCTCTTGCCTCTGGTCCAAACAGAAAGCTAGCGTCGGCTTGAACAGTGTCTCCCGGGCTGCCGCCAGTACTTCGAGGCATCGATTCCGTCAAATGTTCTTTGACTTCTTTGATGTCATCGAGGATGGATTGCCAGTGATATGGACTAACATAATTGATCTGGCCATCTTCATCTTCCTGAAGGAATGGTGCTTCTGTGGACAGCGGCTCGCTCGAGGTTTCTATCGATGGTGGTGTTGGAAATGATTGGGAAGCATGCTTCCTGGTAGGCGAGGAGTTCAGAATCTCGCCTGCGTCATCTCCTCCATGTTGGCCTGGAGTGATATCAAGTTCCTTTAGCTTCTGTGGCAGCACATTCGCATGTCCGGCAGACACGAAAGCCGTCACGAGACTTTCTAGTGTCTCCAGGCGATCTTTCAGATCGCGTGTCTTAGACTGCGGTGGTTTCCCGCGGGTTGCATTTGGCGCATAGTGGCACGATGCGACTTTGTTCCTCTTGATGCATGACTCGCATGGTTGCTGTCGATTGCACTTCAGTCTGTACAATTGAAGGTCAGATCTGATGATGTTGACGAAAGAATAATGGATTAGCCTTACTTTCGCATTCGGCAAGGCTCACAGCTCATGGGAGGCCGATTCCGCTTCTCTACCTTTATTCGTACACCATCGGGTTGCTGCATTTTCGATCGATATAAAAGTGAGACTTAAGATGTGAACATAAAAAGCTGCGAGATGAATCGGATCAATTTATTCTCCTTCCGCCAATGCTTCGCCAATGACGACCATTGAAGCACGTGACCAATGCGGAGATATTATCTCCCTCGTCGGAGGCCAAGTCTTAGTCATCTGCAGGAGGAATTTTGATTGGCCTCAAAGCGCTAATGTTCCTCCATTGGGATAACAGTCTTGACAGACCTAAGTCTTTTGCTCCAAACATCGTGCTGTGGCTCATGATGAGCGTTGGAATGGGGCGCGGCGGTGATGGGAAATGTAAGGACGTTCTGAGATGGCGGACATGATTGCACCGGTGCCGATGGCTTGCGCGTTGATATAAAGCAAGGCAGGTCTAGGGAAGAAAGACAACAAGTATCACCCAGAGCACTCAACCTCTCTTTTCATCTTATCTCTGACCTTCCGCTCACACGACAGCATGTCACTCCGCCAAAATCTTCGTGGCATGGCTGCGGTCGTCTACGGACGCTTCTGCGTCACCCTGCCCATCCCCACGACAGTAAACGGCCTCTACTCACAGACGTTCATAGTGACGGGCTCGAATACTGGTCTGGGCTACGAGTCGGTCAAGCATTTGTCACGACTAGGTGCTGGCAAGATCATTATGGCAGTGCGCACTCTCTCGAAGGGCGAAGAAGCCAAGAAGGCGATTCTAGCGGAGACTAAGCAGCCTGAGTCCTCGATAGAAGTCTGGAATATCGATATGGATAGCTATGACTCCATCAAAAACTTCTGCGAGCGAGCGAATGGTCTATCCAGGATCGATGGGATTTTGGCGAATGCTGGCGTGATGACCAGTAACTTCTCCCTGAGTGAAGGACTAGAGAAACAGATTAATGTCAACGTGGTCAGCACGTTTCTGCTCTTTCTACTCCTGCTGCCGAAGATGAGAGAGTCTGCTCGAACGACCGGCAACCCCTGCCGCTTCTCCATCCCGAACAGTGCATTGCACTACATGGCCACGACATCCGAGCTCAAGCCTGGCGAGAAGGGCTTGCTAACACGCATGAGTAACCCTGACACGGCGATCATGGCAGACAATATGCGTTACAATGTGTCCAAGTTGCTGGTCATCTATGCGGTGCGCGAGTTTGCCCAGAAGTCAACAAAGATGGCGAGCGGTGAGCTGGATGTGATCATCAATACCCCGAACCCAAGCTTCTGCAAGTCGGACTTGGCCAATGAGATGCAGGGTAATGCTGGGTATGCAACCTTTGAGAAGGTCATGGCTCGGACGACAGAAGAGGGTAGTCGTACTCTGGTGCATGGAGTGCTGGCAGACTCCGAGAGCAACGGTCACTATCTCAACAATTGTCAGACTCAGGCGTATGTGACAATTATTGGTGCCACCGAAGAATACAAGGACATGCTAACATGCCCAGACCTGCGCATACTGTTACCAGCAAAGAGGGCGCTAAGATTCAGAAGTACGTCTTCCAAGAGTTGGTGGACATGTTGGAAAGGATCCAGCCGGGCATCTCTGCGAGTATGTAGCTGGTGGAATGTATCGATTGCTCCTGGGCTCCTGTCGAAATGAGGTTTGAATAGGTGGGAATGGACTTGGTGTTGCCGCCCTTTTGTGTTATACCCGTTAATCGGAGCCACAAGACCCGACCTCATGGACGGACCAAGGTTCGTAGCGGTAGGATCAATGGGGTTTGATTACTCGTTGCGCTATGTAATTCGATGATGCCAGTGGCACTCTTCATGCTGTTGCCGTCTTTCAGAAGACCGAGTGTTCATATCCTTCCCATGCATATGTTCATCCATCGCTCCTTCGTTATCGAATATGTCCATTCATATGTCATGATCTCGATGCCAATCATGTCGGCATGTGCCAGTCCAAAACCCAAACTCCGCGCGATGCATGCATGCAATCTATACAGCCAAAACAGCATGTGGTATCAACAGTTGCAGTCTCTTGACCGCGATCCAAAACTCGTTCATATTGAATATTCAGCCTCCTGCCGAAGCATGTGCTATCCCGCCGCACTGCTTATTTCTGATTCTGTGTCCCCTCTTCGAGCAATGCCCATGCGGTCTTGTAGCACGAAGATCAGGTATCCGACCACGGCGATGACGATGAAGAGGATGAGGACGATGAGGAAGATGGCTATGTTCTGTTGCACCATCTTGGCGGTTGTGTATGTGGGGTTGTGCTCTGCCTCAGAGCTTGCAGTTCGGGGCCGAGACCTGTCGGTATTGGGTTTTATCGAAGTCGAATCGGCTGAGATGTTGATGCCAATGAAGACAGTGATGAAGGTCGATGTCTGCGAAAGAGGTTGTGAGCTGGCTGCGCTCTGAGATCTGGTGCATCGTTAGTATCGCCAGCTTGATCGTATCATTGACATCAACATACGTCTTCAAGGGTTCTGGTTCGGAAACAGTCGTTCCAAACGATTCCAGACAGCAACAGCAACGTCAATTGAGAAAGACTTCGAGCACTTCGAAGACCTCTGGTATGTATGTGTGTGTATATGCAGTATGTGAAGAGAAGAAAGGCACCGAGCCTGCGCGGTCTAACACTTTATTGCTGCAAGCCCAGCCTTGTGCGTTGTTCAAACCGCGGGGCTGGATCCCAACCTCGTGGGTGGCTAGGAAACCGCGCTAGTGGGGCTCGTGCAGCGGGCTGGCCCGTGGCGCAGAGCAGGGGTCTTTTTGCGGGCAGAGGCAGGTGCGATTGGCTGCAGAACACCAAAATTATGGAAATGTCGACCATCAAGGTTGAATCCTGGATCAAAACTAATGCAGGAACGAGAGTTGACGAGAGATCTTGCCGCAAAGCGAGAGTTTGTGGAGCGCGAGGTGGATTCGTGATTGGTGGTTGGAGTGGCTGGGAGCAACGACGTCTCACGTGGACAATCACGCCAGGCACAGCTCGAATTGACGTGACCCTCGAAGCATCCGGAGTCGTATTGTATGCCTTCGTTCTTCATATATGACTGCATGATTTTCATATTTGATTCTCGGCTAGCTCTCTGTGTCTTCATTTGCAACACTTTCCTGTCCTCGCAGCAGATGCCACCCCTCAGACCTTCGACGCCTCGCCACCCTTGGCATCCTCCGTGAACTTAATGCTGACACTATTGACACAATGTCTTTCATCAGTAGGTGTTGGATAGCCCTCGCCCTTGAAGACGTGCCCCAGATGCCCACCGCAATTCGTGCACACGATCTCCGTTCTCTCCATCCCAAACGTCTTGTCAACATGCCTCGTCACAGCGCCTGGCACTGTATCGAAGAATGCAGGCCATCCACATCCTGACTTGAACTTCTGGTCGGCCGTGTAAAGAGGTGCCTCGCAGGCAGCACAGGTGTATACGCCGGTCGAGGGATGGTGCTTGTCGTACTTGCCGGTGAATGGAGCTTCGGTGCCCTTCTCACGGATGACGCGGAATTGCTCTGTGAGGCCAATGAATGTTAGCGACTATTCTTTGCCTCCAACGGAGCTTTAGATCTGCTTCTCGCGCATCGCCACATACCTGGAGAGAGCACAGTCCTCCAGTGCTCGTCGCCCTTGTCGCCTGGGTAGGTCATATTGCGAGATGAAGCTGAAGAGTGGAACCAGCTGAAGAGGCCAAAAGGCATAGATGATCTTAAGATCGCAGGTCTGCTCGCTGCTTGTAGCGTGCGCTGTGTCGTTGGTATAGCTTGTCGCGTAGCGTTTGTGAGTAGGTAAATGTTGCGTACAATGTGCGCAAAGGGAGGGAAGCGCATGAAGTTATATGTTCGGTGGTTTTGAGAGGCTTAGAGGGAATACTGTTGGCTATTTGGAAGAGTCTTTGACAAATGTGTCGTTCATGGAGTTTGGGTGGCGTAAGCTGCATGGTGCGAGATCGGTTACATCATCGAGTCGAAGTGCTCGGCTATGTACAAATGCGCCAGAACATTGGAGAAACTCCGCAGTCTCAGTGCATGTATTTTAGCGCTGCTCTCCCATTCGGGCTTTCCTACATGCCTAATGGAGTTGCACACCAATTTGAAAGATACGCAGCGTGCTTCCTAATCCTCGTGTCCTCGCAGGGCTGAGCCTTTGGCCCCACATTGAGCTGCATGATCAGACTCAAGGTTGACCGCGTGCTTAAGCTGAACTTCGAGTCTATTCAATCGAGAGGCATGGAAGTATTGCAGAGACAATGATTCTTCACCAACGATTGCCAGCAATGGCAAGACGTGGTAACACTTCTCTGCGTCCAAGAGCGTGGCGTTGGCAATAGTGACTAGACCAGGAGCCTCCCGCCGCTAAAGGGGAGAACGCGTCGCGACGCGTGAATATGAGGATGTCCAGACATATTTCACTGCCTCGAGGGTCATACGGATGAAGACGCAACCAGCCTGTCGATATGTCGGTCAAGACTGAACTCTTCGAAGCTCTGCAGAATATCAAGGCTCCAGGCTCGTTCGCAGGGTTCCAGCCCTTCTCCACAGCACCGCCGGACTGCATGTGGGTCAACGATGTCGGACACATTCCCATGCCACTGACTGAAGACAAGGCACAAGAGATCATTGCGAAATGTATACAGGCACCGTTTGGCAAAGGCTCCGAGACCATCGTGGACACATCTGTACGAAATACCTAGGAGCTAGATGCGACGCAATTCGAATTCAGATCGGAACAATGGGAGGTTCATCTCCAGAACATGATCAAATGGGTCGCACATCTTCTGGGTATCCAGGTCCCAATAAAGGCCGAGCTGTACAAAGATGCTCATGTATAGCGAAGGAGCTATGTTCAAGCCACATACAGAGTCAGTGTCTTTACACCTCGGATTCTCGTTTCGACTAATCTTTCGCAGTACGGAGAAGATCCCAAATATGTTCGGCACATTAGTCATCAGCTTGCCATCGGCGCATACAGGCGGTGAAGTTGTGGTACGGCACTGCGGGAAGAAAGCTACATACAAGACCTCGGAAGCATACCACTCGATCATCGCGTGGTACTCTGATGTTACCCACGAAGTGTTGCCAGTAACCTCTGGCTACCGCTGGGTCTTAACATATAATCTTGCGCTTGACGGAAATGCAGGACTATCGCCTCCTTCGGCAAGTTTGGCCCCTTCGGAAGAGGTGGCCAGGATCCACGAGACACTGAGAGAGTGGACGCCATCATCGAACATCTACGGTGATGGGAATTTTATGTACCATGTCTTAGATTACGACTACACAGAAGCACAATGCTCGTTGCGATCTCTGAAGGCTGAGGACCTGGCTCGAGTGACCGCATTGAAGGAGGCATGCAAGGACTTGCCTGTGGATATCTTCCTCGCACTCCTCGAGAAGGAGGAGAGCGGTACCTGTGAGGAAAATGACAGCGACAATGGCTATTACGACCCATATGATCACTATGGCGGAAGGCGAGGCCAAAATTGGCGGCATCCCAATTCAGACGTGGACAGTGGCGAGGAGGACGAGGACGAGGACGAGGACGATGGAGATAACGAAGAGGCGCATATGCTTGATGACGTTACTGATACACAGTACCGTGTTAAAACACTCGTAGACCTGAACGGCAACACAGTCGCTGAAGGTTTGAGTTTCGACACCGATGAGTGCACTTGTGACGATCCTTTCGATGGTGTGGAGATAGACCATGAGGACTATGAGGGGTACATGGGCAACTGGGGACCCCAAGCGACGCACTGGTATCGCATCACTGTGAGTGGCACTGCTTCTGTCGACTTGACCATACTAAGACGCACTAGGCTGTGACGATCGTCCCTCGGGCTTCATTGACCAAGTTCTTCGAGTCAGGTGGCTACTCCTCGCGGGAGAAGAACGCCGATACCATGCTTCAGTAGTTTGCACAGTCCTGCGTGGAACGACATGACGATAGCTCGACCATGGACATACTCCAAGTACTGTGCCATGCCCGTTGGAAGCGTGCTGAAAAGGCGATTGTGGACACGGTAGCCTCGCGTCGTGCTGAAGGGAAGATCATGAGCACCGTAATGAAGGCAGCACTGTTGCACGACCGTTTCGAATTCTTTGAAGAGGCTGCCTCTAAGATCAACGGATCTTTAGAGTTCGAGTTCTTTACGTGGCTGCACAAGTGGATTGGAATTGGAGAGGGACATGAAGTTAGGTTCGAACGCATAAGGTCCACGTGAGTAGAGTCGATCTTCCAACATGCGGCTTTGTAACTCATGTCCTCGATAGCCTTGATTTGGTTGTCGGATCCTACAGGCACTATGCAGACCGGCTTTCTGCAGCGATCCACTTGCACGGACACACCTCCGGCGTGAAGGCCCCTGCGATATTCTATGAGTGGTCGCGCAAAATGCTCACGATGGCGGCTCGTATCTGCAATTTCTATGAGGCTCGGGACGGCAAAGCCATGGTGGACTCTACTTGGTTCGTCGACAGTCCAGGCGACTTCCTCGAGAGAGTTTTTACCCCAATGATAGTCCCTCATCGTGGTAGCCTTCCAAGCACTTTAGCCTTTCTACCCGCAGTGAACCGCCGCCGCCTTCGACGTGCTTTGCCTGACGACGCAGCAAAACATAGTTACTTCGACATTATACGCAAGGTTCTGGGTCAGCCAGACATATTCACCAACATGGTGACCTCACAGGAAACCAAACAGTGGAGACACCAAGGGCCAACAGAACAGTTGAGCCAGCTGAGCTGAATTCACTCCTGGATGACGCTTTTGTGATGGGCGAATTAACGGGTTCATCCAACCTTCCATCTCGGATCGTCACCAAGGTGACTGAGGACGCGCCCAAATTCTCTGGCTTAGACCTCTGCCATGTCTGGGTACCCTTTTTGACCGCATTAGTGCCCACGCTACATACCAAGAACTCTACAAGACGCTTCTCACTGCGTACGTGATCAAAGCCGTCGGGAGGCCGCCCAAGATGAACACTGATCTCCGACGTCCACGCGTCAGCTGCTCATGCTCAGACTGCTTCAATCTCAACATTTTCCTGGTGGAGAGCCAATCTCGTGTCCGTGCGTTCCCGCTCGCGAAGAGACGAAGACAACACCTGCATCAGCAGCTTGACGCCGCCAGGATTGATTGCACGCACGAGGCTGAGAGACGCGGCAGCCCACAGTCTCTCATTGTCACGAAGACGTTCAAAGGAGATGTGTCGAGGAAGGCCAAATGGGATGCAGCTTGCAAGCTTGCTCGCCAAAACTTCGCCAAATTCGAACAAACGGACCTCAGGCGACTTTTGGGTGATCAGTACGATGCTATTACTAGTTTGCGAATCGTGAGCCGAGAAGGCCCGGGAAGATCGAACGTCGCATCGTCGACACAACCTTTGGCTTCGACGAGCATTTCGAACATCAACCAAGCACCGACTCAAATGGCGGGCACCAAGCGCCGGGCAGACGATACGGACACATCGTCACGGAAGAAACAGATCGTAGTCATTGATCTGAAGGACGACTGACATGGCGGTGCTAATTTGCGCGGCGAGCATTCGAGGGCAGCTGACCGTGGGAAGTCTCAAACTTGTCTGAAAGCCCTAGACAGATGCTTCAACATTCTGTGGACTACTCCAAATGTACATTGACCGGCAATAATACCCTGACTACCTAGCTGGTCTTCTGTGTTTGCAAAGACTTCATGTAACCATAAAATGCTGGCATTAGGCTTCTTGTAATCATAATTTGTACTACTTCTCGAGCAGGACTCATACTCCGGACTCCGCCAAACCGGTCGCCGGTTGGTGGGCCCAAGCTCTCACTCCTGTTGACTGTCGCCCAACTATTGGATGTCGATCGGCATGTCAATATGCACGACGATCATACACGAACAGCGCTACCCCACGATCAGACATAATTTCATTGCGCATGCACATCATCAGTGTCGGTCTCCACCAATCTGAAGTAAGCGAGATCTTCGAGGATTTGAGCTAGCGGCACGATCCGCACCAGGATGCTACCCCACAACCGTTACCCGCCGAGGCAAGTAGTTCTCTCCTCTCATGAACGAGGTCGATACTTCAGTGCCAGATCTGAGGTCAAGATGTCACAAAACGCAGCAAATGGTCTGCGTCTATATCGCTCAGCCCTGGCAAAATTTTAAGTCCTAGACAAGCTTCAATACCCCGATACAGGAAGACTATCTGGCTGTCGCTTTTTGCACGTGCATCTCAAGCACTGTGCGGGTGATGCTAAGATGCACCGAGTCCGGAGATACAGATGTGCATCTGAAGTGCTTAGTCTCTACTGTATGTGTCCCGGTACTTGAGTGTCTAAACCGGAAAGCAGGATCTTCTGAATAGTCCATCTCACCTCTCGGTGGAACAGCTTTCCGAGATAATCTGACTTATGACCCCCTATTGCTAGTCTATTCAATTGCTCTTGTTGCCAGCATATAAGGTCATGCGTAGCCAACTACTTCCCACCTGAAGCACATTCCCTTTTGACAGCAGTTGCAATCAACATTTGGCTCAAGTCATTCTTTCAACACAGTCTTTACCTCAGATACTCAATCCACCTAGTAAACATGCGTTGCTCTGCAATTTTCGCCTTTGCCTTCTCGGCATTCGCACTGGCAAGTCCATCCGTTCTCGAGAATCGAAACGCCAGACCACAGCCAGCAGCTCTTCCTGTCGGCAGTGCAGATCCCTCCCTTGATGCTCTGCTTGGTGCGCATGTCAAGCGCTCTGTAGAAGAGCGTCAGAATCTTCTCGAGGAAGGTCTTCTGGATGTCGGATCCAGACTTGTCGATATTATTCCTACCATCAAGGCTCTCGGCGACTTGCTCGACTCGGAGACCATCGAAGATCTGCATACACTCATTCACAATGGTGCCATGGTCCTTGACGACGAAGGCACTGCTGCTGCGAAGAATCTGCTTCGACAAGCGAACAGGATCCTGACGCCACAGAACACCGACTTCATTGTTCAGCTTCTCAGTGACATTGGACCATTTCTCAGTGCCATCTCTGCGGTAAGTAGTTACCATGCTCTTCCATATCCTTTTGATCCTGACCGAGTAACAGATCATTGACAAGCTCACCGCCGTGCTCGAGGGCTTAGCAGCATTCTTCGGAATCCCTCCAGCCTCTCCTTGATATGTTTACAGGTTTCTCTGAGCTCATGGAGTATATTGGTGGTTTTTATCGCACGCCGGCGTTTACAACACTCGAAGCTGGTAATGGCATATCCTGAGGGTGAAGGCTACTTCAAAGATCCCATTTGAACCGCCTGGTGATGTCCTTCAGCAGGTGCATCGAAGTTCCCGCTTCAATCGTGCCATTCCGCAAGCTTTATCGTTCTTAGACAGTGGAATAGGCAGATACTGAATAGTGATTAATTGATCCTTTTACCTCAATTGCGCATGTCTATCCCCACATTTCGACCAAGACCACTTCCGACACAGACTCCTATCCGTTACTTCGCGATACGTCAGACCAGCATGCGCTGTCTCATTGCTTGATATGCAAATCGATGATGCAACTGATGAGTTGTGTCAAGGTTCGAATAGCTGGACCATAGTAGCCGTGCTGCGGTATTACGCCAAGACCTCTTGGTACACAAGGCTCAATGATCGCAAGGAACGGTCTTTGCTGTGGTTCCCAAGATATCAGCCAGGACTCTAGAACGCAATCCGAGAAAAGTCATGTCAAGACTTACCGAATCTGGTGGGTGAGACTTGGGGGTATGGACCCATTTTCGGTCTAGCGTAGGCCCACTTTGGCACGGGCCCCTAGCGATGATATCGGGCATCGCCTCGTTGTCTTCTCCGCCTCCTCCCTACCCTCGCATTTTCATATCCCCTGCTCCATCAGCAGACTCGTCAGTGAAGCTCAGTGTGATCTTTCGCAGCAGAAAATACTGAGTCGAAAGACGAAAAGCAAGGTTCTGACATTCATTCTGACCGGGACGGCCGTAACGTAGCAAAACACTATCCACCAGGCAATTTGATGTCCCTGCCACAAGTCCGTTGAAGATTTCAAGTTTTCGGACCTGCCGATCTCGAACAGTCTTCTTCAGAGCATCAAGCCTTCCATATCGGGATACATACAGACCATATCAGGTTCTCTCGGCATGCGGCTCAGACTTGCATTAGCACGTCAAATGCTCCGCGGCGCAGATCTTGGTTACAAACAGATGGGCTTTGCGAAGTAATGCTTTATTTCTTCTCTGGATACGAGGCTTGCGGTGCTGACTGACCGCTCATATATGACAAATTTGATAACATTTGCTGTTCTCTGGCATAGCAGAGACCACAGCATCATGTATAAAGAGATGTCGTCCCTCTTGTAGCAAGAACGACATCCAACACACTCACCAGTCTTGATCCGCCCACCTACAACTGCTGTCAATTCACTATGGCCGGACTTCTGTTCGCAGCGACTTCACTCATCCTCTACCGCACATCAGGCGCCAGCATTGACATTCGGACCGTGGATGGAACAACTCGGACCAACGGCTTCTGCAAACAATTGGAAATTGCAGTCTCTGCAACCGCAGATGGCGCCGTGTATGATATCCCTCGAGTCAACAATGACATCGAAGCCGGTGCCTGGGCCATCCACTGGGACACGTGGAGCAGGAAGATGAACAACGCACTCATCATCAAAAATACCACGATCTCCGAGACCTTCAAGATTCATGCGCAGCTTTGCGTTCCCAAGACCGACGGGGAGCACAAAAACACACTGCAAATCGCTACCCATGGCGTTCACTACGACGGCCGATACTGGGATCCTGAGCTTCAGCGTGATGAGCTTTCATATGTCGAGGCCTCTCTCAAGGCTGGATACTCTATTTTGACATATGACCGGCTGGGAGTTGGCAAATCAGATCATCCGGATGCGTACGATGTTGTTCAAGCACCACTTGAACTCGAAATTCTCAAGCAGTTGACATTGATGGCACGCGACGGGCGGCTCTACGACTTGGCTGCAGATGCAAAGCCCATGGCACCTGCTTTCCGAGACTTGGAAGCCCCCAAGAAAGTCGTTCATGTCGGCCACAGCTTCGGATCATTCTTGACTTCTGCCTTTCTATCGCAACACAGCAATCTCACCGATGGTGCGATTGTGACAGGATTTCTGCTCCAGAAGCTGCTCGGCAAGCCTGGCATGGCTTCTTTTGCAGCCGACTATGCCGCAACCGCCACTCCGCCCTACGACCGTGGAAGCGGATACGTCGTCTGCTCTAAGCGCGGCATCCAAAACATCTTCTTCGCTGGAAACACGAGCTCCGCGTACACATCTGAGATGTTCGACTACGGCGACTCCATCAAGCAACCTGTCCCCATCGGCGAGTTCGCATCCGCATATCATATCATTGGCTTGCCAGGACCAGAGCTGAAGGCCCCGGTGCAGTACTTCCTTGCTGAGCAGGACTTCTACATTTGTGGTGGTGATTGCAAAGGCCTGGCAGATATGGACGTTTTGCGTGCGATGTATCCGAACGCGAAGGACATCGATGTTTATGTTCATCCGAATACTGGGCATGCTTTCACATTGCACAACAATGCCACGGTGGGCTATCAAGTCATGTTCGATTTTCTGGCGAAGCACGATCTGTAAAATGTTTATAAGCACGCGGCATCTCAAAATTTCCTCGAGTCAAAAGCATTGGGATCATTTCATCTTGGTATGCTCGGAAACAGCCTGTCTCTTGTCTTGATTTATTTATCCCTCGCCGCTTGTCCTGCTTTCGATTGTTTGGGCGGTAGAAGGTTCTCGGCATCATCCCCCACAACTGGAAAGTATGCAAAGACTCTGCTATAGTTCAGAAGTAATGACAAGCACTTCAAATCCTCAACTGCGCGACGTGCCTTTATTTGCTCTGTTTTCTGTTGCAAGCGAAGCCTCGTGACTTCAGCCACGAAGGATTCTGCTCGAATGGGACGCGATGCTTGTGCGGATCCTTGGCGGCGCGTACCTCACCTCCTATAACGATCTTTGCCTCTTCTTACCTTCTCTTGCGCATCAATACAACATCATTGCGCTCAAATCAGAGACGCGTCAATGACGAACTCGGCTGAGTCGCAGCAGGATGAGCCACTGCTTTTCCTCGTTGATGGGGAGGTAAATGAGGAGAAACATGACCCGCTACTTCCACGGCGCCTTATCAGCATCGATCCCGTCCTCGTGCGATTAATAGGAGCATTCGGCATTCTATGCATTCTCTTCACGATCATCATGCCGTTCATCATCAATGCAATCACACACAGAGATCGAGACGCGCCAGACTTCACGTGTGCAAGGACCCAGCACAATGCCTCGCAATTCTTCGCTTTCGACGACAGTGGCCCGGAATCACAATTCCTCCTCCGCGAGAATCTTGTTGGCCGTGGTCTTTCGGGAAGAATTCACGTCACCAGCCCTTATGAGAACCAGACCGTACCAATCCTTGTCGAGGTCAGGTCCAGATTCGATGCGCCGGACGCCCTAGATTTCGTCAATATACATCATGCCCAAGGATGGCAAAGCTCATTGGCGATTGAGTTGCGAACCGACAACATATTGATGCTCCTGCAAAGGGGGTGTCTGACCATGGACATCTTCATTCACGTGCAGCCAACAGTCGAGCTAGCGAAGTTCGAGATCGAAACACACAGCGCGTCGGTCGTAATTGGCGAACACGCGTCGTTCTCTGCGCGTCAAGCATACTTTAGCATGTTCGAACGAAAGCCCAGCAGAACCCTCGCGAACTTCGCTGGAGGACGGGTCATCTTCGACAAGGTTGCAATCTATCTCGGTCATGGCTCCATCACAGGCTCGTGGATACAGAGCAAGGAGATCACGATGCATGTCAGCATGGCGGGTAACATAAGTATCGACATAAAACCGCACAACTTCGGCGAACCGTTCTTTGATGAGACCCAAGCCACTTTGGTACTCGATGGTCACGACATGGGACACGTCGATGTGCGCATGCCCCTTGACTCTCCTCATGTAGTCAATCGGCGTTACTGGACGAGCATCTGGGTAGATGCTGGCGATATCAGTGGCAGCTTTGTTCATAGTCTCAACACGAAGCTCGAAACACGGTCCGGAAACATAAATGCAACTCTATTACCGCTGGACATCAATGCTGAAGACGGCTGGAGGAGCACCATCGAGACGCACTCGGAACAGGGCAGCACCATGGTCAATGTTCTTGATGCGCTCTCTATTCAAGGTTCTTCGAGCAAGATTCTGAGTCGGACTTCGAGCAATCATACTGTGTCAAGCTTGTCAAGGAACCCGCCCGGAGCCCTGTGGCTAAAATATCCGCATAGTTGGGCTGGGTGGACGGACGGTCATTTGGCTGACGGCACTGGCTCACTAAAGCTGGGCGGCTTGTGGGCTCCTAGGCCTCCGGGGGAGACTCTGATCGCGGGAGAACGTTACTATCGCCAAAGATGGGCGGAAGATGGTAGCTCTGATAGCTCTCTTCACTTTGCTGCAGACAGAGGGACAGTCTACGTGGAGATCGCGGCCTAATTGTTCATCATTTCTTGATTGACCTGTACGTCATTGATACCCCCAAAGCTCCAATCTATTCCAATGTCATTAAAGAATGCAAGATCAACGCCGTCGAGAGCCGAATAACTTGTGAGTGAAAGAGTATCGATGGAGGAGTCACGAATGTCTCCTTGAACAGCTTTCCCATCGACCTGCAATGCATCGAGATGTGGAATTCGTATCCGAAGGCTGCCATGAGATGCCATCACGTTGAAGACCTCATCCTCAGCCGAATCATGGTTTGCATCATCCTTCCCATCGGCATGCATGCCCACTTGATCATGATGAAGCAAAGCCTTCAAGATCTTTGCAATATGGCCAGCGATTACGTCCTTGCACAAAGTGCTCATATCCTCCATAATTCTCAACACCCTTTCACATCTGCCACGACCACAAAGTTCCTGATGCTTCAAGGATTGTAGTGCCTGTGAGCATGTCTCGCTAACCTGAACAAGATGTTTGACCTCAATGTGCAGAAGGCACAACGCGACACACGCTACAAACGCAATATAATCAACACCTCGACAATACGTCAGCCCGTGGTTTCCGCTCCTAAAAGCAATGTAGAGGTCCAGTACCGACCTACTGGCATTGGCAGCCGTCAATTCGCTGTAATCATAGCTCGTGCTCATACCATCGGGCGGCTGGCGAAGCAGGAAAGGCAAATGACAGCGTATCAAGAGATGATAGTGCGTGAACTGCATCATGACTCGGAAGGTCTCTTGCAAACTTTGTATGCTGTTCCGAGCCATGGCCGCGAAGTTTGGAGGATCCGCCCACCAAGATGGGAGCATACAGGATGCGGATTGCAGGAGCAGGCTATCGACCTTCATTGCATCGTCGTATGATCCCGTCTGCGCGCTGAGAAGCAGACCGCCGGCCTGAATTTGGAGCTGTTCCATACGGTCAAGTCCAGTTGCGTCTACATCGTCGGACAAGGTGCCCTCAATAGCTTGTGGCAAGCCGAGCATCAGGCTTAGATATCGATCCGTCGCGATCAGCCTTCGCCACATGCAACTTAGATCGATTCTGTCACAAGTATCCTCTGCCAACACCATTCTGCGATTCTTATTTCCAGTGTGCACACCGAGCATCTGCGCCATTGCAACTGCCCTCCGATTCACCAACCATGCGCATTTCAGCTCCCCAGCGTTGTTGTGGTACATGCTCTCCAGCATGAGACACTCGATGCCTTCCAGCGAGCGCAACAACTCATCGTTGCTCGTGACGAACCTCGTCGCTGCTGAGAAGAGTGCTCTGCGGATCGTGTCAGGGCGTTGGATCATCTTGGTGAAGACTTTCCATCGCGTCCGCAGGGAGTCCTTGGAGAAGTGTGGCAAGCATAAGGCACCCTTTCGCTATGAGAACTATGTGTTGTCCTGGATCTGGGCGGCAGAGGACATCTCGCGGCGACATAGCTGGTTCGGAGAGGAGCTTCGCGTACGGCGAGCATATCGTTCCATGTGTGAGAGCAGCCATGCTCACAGGCGCCCCAATAGAACCGCAATGTCCTGCTGAGAAGGCCAATCCCGATAAATTGCGCGCAACAGTCTTTCATGGTCATCGCAAAGCAATGCTGCGTCCTCATCGTGCCTGGTCGCTGGAGCATGTGTATCGCCGTAGGTAATCTTCCCAGCTCCCGGCTCAAATGCCTGACTCAAACATGTTGTCCTCCTACTCAAGCACCCATCACAAGTTCCAGCATCAAGCCTCGCGAATGTGCATCTCGTTTTCCTGCGCTTGCACTGCCAGCAGCTCTTCGTGCCCTTCCGGATCTTTCGACGTTTTGGTTCTGATTCCTTGTCATTCATTGGAAATCACATCTCTGCTTTTGAGCATGAGAAGACATGATGACATTAGTTGGGCAGAATAACGATGATTATTTTGAACTGATTGATGTCAGGAGGTTGGAGATGGATTGCTCCGCCGCGGCGGAACAGCTTCGGCCTCCGATCGGCGTTAGATCGTGCGGCTTCACTGAGGGATACGACAGATGGACTCCGAGTTTGACTTGACAACAGCTCGCTCTCGCGTGAATATGCGGAGATGAGATACATTATGATTGCATACCATTTCGATCGACCGCGGACGAGGAAAGACGTGGAATGTCTATAAGAATGGCCTCATTGCTACCTACAATGGAACCTGCGCAGACACAACCACGGGCGTTCGCAACCATCTCATCACTCTTCACCGAACACAATGGTCAACGTAGCGCTAGCAGGCGGCACCAGCCAAGTCGCCCGCGAAGTCCTCGATGCCCTCCTAGCCAGCCCCAGTAAACACAACATCACGATCCTCAGCCGTGGCCCTCAATCAACATCCTCCACATTTCCATCCGGCATTACATGGCGCGTAGTCGACTACAGCTCCGTCGCGTCCCTGACCACCGCCTTAAAGGGCATGCACACAGTCCTCTCCTTCATTCAGCTCCTCTCCGACCCCAATCAGACCGCACAGAAGAATCTGAGAGACGCATGTCTCGCCGCGAACGTCAAGCGTTTCGCGCCTAGTGAATATGGCAGTGCCGATCTGGGACATATGCCTTGGTGGTCTGGGAAGCAAGTCATACGCGATTACCTCGCCGAGATCAACACGCCTCACGAAAGATTGGAGTACACGCTGTTCCAGCCTGGCTTGTTCCTAGACTACCTCGCTTATCCGCACACCACGGCTACGCATCTCCAGCCGTTGCAGACCACGTTCGATTTTGAGCACAGACGCGCCATTCTGATCCAAGACCACGATCCGGTGATGACTTTCACGACTGCACATGATTTTGCTGCCGTGGTCGCCTTGGCTGTTGATCTACCAGATGAGGTGGTATGGCCCATTACAGGTGGGATTGTAGGCTGGAAAGCACGGTCCTCGGAGGTTGTGAAACTAGGTGAGAGAGTGCGAGGTACGTTCCTACTGCTCAGTGCTACTTTTGGGTCATTGATCGATGCTTACAATACTTTGAACAGGCTCTGCTTTCGCGACCGAGCACGTTCACTTGTCAGACCTGAGAGCTGGCAAGCTCGATACGTCGTGGAGATTGCAAGCTGCGCACAAAGCAGTGACTGATCATGATGCTGAGGCAGTGGCTACTATGCTCAATCAGGTCGCGATTGGCATGCTGCTCAGCGCAGTTGAAGGCGCGTGGAACGTGTCCGATGAGCTGAACAGGATGTTTCCGGCTTACGAATTCCAGAGTCCAGAAGAATTCCTGATGAAGGCCTGGATGAGGAATATCTGAGGTCCTGGCTGAGGTGGACTCCAATCTTGGTTTGGCCAATGGGTCCAGGTTCCAGGCTGTGTAGTGCTTCTGCTGCTGCTACTCTCGCTGCTATTGTGTGTGGTTGGTGTGATGGTATTGATGGGATGTACTTACCAGTTTACTCCACACAATCAAAGATGGACTGTTGTTCTGTTGAACAATTTTCACTGCATGCTGGGTCAATGCGAATCCACGCGTCACTTGTCTCATGTCCACGCACTCTCATGATAGTCTCTGAGCTATGCCTAGCTCGTCCGAAGCTTGAGCCAGCAACATATGGGTGTCCTCTCCCGTCCTTCGCAACACTAGGTAGTAGGTCAATGCATGATCATAGCAGTCATGATAGAATGAGACGCACTCTTCGTAATAGCGCTGCTCGAGCTTGCGGACTTTGTGCAGCTTTCGTGCTGTTGTACATGCGACGACCTCATTGATCGTCTCTAAATCGAGTTATGCCTCCAAGTCTTATTCATTACATACCTTGCGCCATCGTGGTCGCAGCAAGCTTGATTTTGATCAAGCTCCATGGAGCGCCTTGATGAAGGCGGCGCCGATCTCATCCGGTGTCAGATATGGCCACGGGTCCGACCTCTGAGGTTGTTGTTGCTTGTAGGCTTGATCACTTCTCTTGTCTTCAAGGCCTGGGACCGGGTATTAGAGGGTGTTCCGTTGCGCAAAGGATATTACCATCGGCCACCTCCGCGTCCACCGCCTCGTCCTCCACGGTATCCGCCTCGTCCGCCTCCGCCTCCATAGCCGCCACCTCCTCCATAGCCTCCTCCGTGCCGACCACCTCCATATCCACCATCGTAGTCGCGTGCTCCCGGTCCACTCGGCGCATCTCCATAGTCCTGTCTCGGGGGCGCAGTCTTGCCCTTTAGCTCTTCCTTCAAGGTCTCGTATGTCTTCCGCATCTGCGCGTAGCCCAAGTGCATCTTGCCGTAGAAGTGGTCTGCCAGTCGTCGATCGTTGTCCAGCCTGCTTAGATACGCACCGCACACGTCACACACTTGTAGCTTCTGGTGGCCTGAGGGGCCTGAGGTGTCGGCGAGGGCTTTGAGCTCGCGTTCTTTCTCTTGCTTGGCGGCGAGGGCGGTGCGGACTTTGAAGTGCTCGTGCGTGGCGAGGTTGACGGCGCCTACTCCGACCATGACTTCGATTTCTTTGAGGCCAAGAGTGATGGTGTCAGAGAGGTCGGCGATTTGTTTGAGCTGGCGCATTTTGTGTTAGCTCAAGTCCGCAGTTTATGTGGGAGTGAGGACGCAGTGAAGTGAGGAAGTCGCGACTCACCAAAGCATTCGTCTGCCTAATCTCGTCTGGCGTCTTCTCCAGCCTTCGCTGCGCACTATCAATCCTCCTATTGCAATCCTCCACGTATCTCTGCATGTCTCTGAGGTAGTCGAACTTGAACCCCCACGCATCCTTCTGCGCGTCGCTTGCGGCCTCGTACTCGACTTTCAGTCCTTCGGCGTGCACTTTTGGGCACACACCAAAGTCTTGCTTCGTGTTTGTGAACAAGTCATGTGGACACGTGCCGACGAGATACGAGCGGCACACTTTCGGGTCAGTGATCGAGAGTTGTGGTGCGCGTTGGGCGGCGCCTGTCATGGCTTGCTCGCCCATGAGCTGCTCTGTTTGCGCGTATTAGCACTTTGATACAATAATCAGGTGACCATGATGATGCATACCAAGCAGCTTCCTCTGCTCTGCTGCCATCTTTGCGACGTCAAAGAACAGCGCTGAATGTTGTTTGTGCTTGAGGAAGTGGGGTGTAAGGTGGAAGCCTCGAAGTGAGGTTTATGTTCGTGATGGACCCCAGTTTTCGAGGCAGAAAAAAAGTGGGTCGGCGCATTATCGAATCCTGTCGTGACATGTTAACGCGAAGATTCTGCACACATTACCTTTTCACTGCTATATTTCCTGTGCAGATGACCCAATGGATATTTCAAGATACTGAGCTCGCGTCCATGATGGCCCTCGACGCGGGATCCGTTTCTCCCACCACTACGACAACACCACGATACCCGGCGCGGACAATGATCGCTTCTGGAATGCACATTGCCTGTCTCATTCTATAATTGTGCCATGCCTCATGCCGCAGGATACAGCATGTCAAAAAATGCATCCCATAGCCACTCGAGAGGTGGCTCAAACATCGAGTCTCCGCCTGCGACTCTTGATGTCTGGTTAAGCGCCCCTGCACGTGCACAGTCTGGGCCCATGTCAAGAAGCCATCAAGCTGCGATACTGATACTTTATACTCATTCGCGGCGCTTGAGAGCTTTAGAATGCAGATACCGTAGTGCCCATTCTATCATCACGACAAGAATCGCTTCCTCCCAATGGCCTCTACCTTAGGAGATATGGACCTGGAACTTGGACCAATACGTATGCATGCTACATCTAACGCAACGCCTCGATCACAATCGAACACTACAACAACCAGCGATATCCGATCGACCAGGAGCAATTCTACGGCTGCGCGCCGGCCTAAGAACACCATGCGAGAGAGAGCATCCCTAATAGCTTTTCTTGCTCGATTCTGGTCCTATGTGTGCATGAAATCATTCCTCAGGCCCGATCAGCCGAAGTATGACTGGTCAAACTACAACACATGCTTATATGTCCTCGTTCAGCACGGAGCGAATTGGCGTGCTTTGAGAGTCATGTGCAATCGGCCACGACGGACGCCGATAAGGCCGCTTAAGATGCGTGATAAAATCACCATCGACGGAATGGAGTATGACGTCGAACCCTTGGAGCAATCAGAGGACGAAGATTCGCACGACGAGGAACGAGAACTCGATGATGATGTAGCAGTCTGGCAAAACATCATGCAAGAAGTTTATGCATACCACGGACATTGGAAACGGTGGATTCCCTTCTATACGGTGCACGATGTGCATGAGGTCGAGGTACTGATGGCTCGAGATGTCAAACATCTGTGACTCGAGCTGATATGTTGTGTAGTTCATGTCCACCGGCAGTAAAGACAATCTTGGACACTACTACGTGGACGGTGATCTCAATTCTGGGTTGCCAGACCTTCAAAAACTCCATGCAGATGCCAAACGCATTGCGGAAGAGACTTTCAAGGATTGTGACGAGGACATTTATCGAGTCACAGACCATTGCGCGCCAGGCTATCACGGCCTTGAGTGTCCGTTCGAGGCCGATGATCAGCCGGGACCATGCATTGCTCATGAGGCACAAAAGGCGGAGCGATTGCTGCGTAATCTCAAGCGCCTTTATGCATTTAAAGTCTGTGCTCGTCAGCCCAAAAATGCTCAGGGCTGGTGCACTATGGAAGGCTGCGCGCTTAGATCATGCTTGTACAAACAGGAGTACGCTCAAGCGATCATCGCAAGTATAGCTTTACTGACATAGAGAACAGGGAAGCGAAATTCGACGGTGAGGCCCTGCACGTGGGACTACAAATCGAGATGGGCATACACTGGCCGCGATTTCGACAAGAAGCTGCATCACTCTGGATAGCCGTGGCTGTTGCTTGGATTCCGACGTCTATCTTCATTGGCATGACCGGGAACATGGAAATTGCTTTCAGCTTCGGAAACCTTGTAGCAGCATGCATGGCTGTAATATACGCGCACAAGCTGTCGCATGCTACCCGCGCGTCGAGTCCTGAGCGAAGTACGCTGGCGAAAGTGCACGCGGAATGACATTCGTGAAATGGCGAAGCGCAGAGGTGATCATGTGTCGAGGCACCTAGACTGCGCCACAGCTACATGGTCAAAGCCACAAAAGCCGGCATCTCAGCTTCAAGCACGATAGAACCATATGAGAACCTCGCACTTCCAAATGCCTTCAAATTTGTCATTCGATATACCTCATACTTGACCATGGATTGACACGTGATCCCAAACTCTGATCCAACCCCGTACCAGTACCCGGCCTTGGGCAAGCATGAGATCAGGCTACTCGAGCTCGATGTCGATAGCGAGCTCAACCTAGCTGGAACACTTCACCCAGCAACGCTGCCAGGATCGAGCGAGTCCTCGGACGATGCGTCGCTCTCGACTGCGTTCGACGCCCTTTCATTCTGCTGGATCAACCACGACGATGAGGTTGGCCAGCATGACACAATCTGCCTAAATGGCACGGTCTCTGTGAGCATCACCCTCAACCTCGCTCGAGCATTACGCCGTATGATCAGTCTCCAGAAGCGGACAAGCTGTGTACGGCTGCTCTGGATTGATCAAATCTGCATTAACCAGAAGAATGACCTTGAGAAAGCTGAGCAAATTGCGATGATGGGCGACATCTACAAGGCCGCAAACGTGGTTATGATCTATCTCGGCGAGCCGACGGCCGAAGAGGAGCCCTTCGTCGAACGGTTGCACTACTATGATCAGAAGCGCATGTCTGATCTTGAAGCGACAGATCCGGAATTGCAGAATCGGGCACTGATTGGCTACCACGATACGTTGACAAGTCCAGCACCCTCCCTCAGTCCAGAATGGGAAGGTATCGACGAACTACACTCCAGCCGCCACCGTGAATTCGAAGCTACAGGAAGCACGATGAACTTCATTGATCTGAGCGGAAGACCCAACGAACTCACTGAGGAGATGGAATCGCGATTCCCAAACGTCTTGTCGCACCAGACTCGAAGCTCTGATAGACTCCCACGCCAATTCAGCGATTTCACCGCATTTGCGTACGGGATATGTGAGATTGCGATGCGGTCACGCTGGTTCGAGCGTGTCTGGACGTTCCAAGAGGCTGTTCTTGCGAAGCAGCCATTGGTCATGTTTGGAGCATTGGTAACCCATCTGAATGTGTACCAGCAGCTCTTCAGATACGTGCAGCGGAAGGGGTTTGCTATACGATTGGATGCTGGTAACCACTTCGCTGCGACATCACGGGCACGGGAACGGAGAGCGAATGCGAAGACGACTGATGCGACCCTATCATCCTTGCTATACATGACTCGTATGAGGGCTGCTACAGAACCTCGCGACAAAGTCTTCGGTGTCTTAGGTCTCACGACAGCACCTTACCCAGCTCTGACACAACCGGCACTGTACGCTCAGCCCTTGACAGTTATTTACACGGAGGCAATGATCAGCTGTCTCGAGGTCGATGACGATCTTGCACTTCTCGGTGCTACGCAACCTACCTTACCGAGCGAGGCGAGTGAACAGATCGATGTGCAGCAACAAGTGCCATCTTGGGTGTGCGACTGGATTCGTCCATTTGCAGAACCCATCAGCAAATGGAGCGAAAATTTGCGCAAGTCCAAACCCTGTCTTCAGGTCCACGCCGGTCCAGGCAGACCCAGACTAGTCCTGCGCGGAATCATCCTGGACCGCATCAAGAGTCGCGCAGATCAGAGTGCTGGGAGGGTCATGCACGAAACATTGCCAGGCAGTCATGCGTACTGGGAACATCGCAAAACCGAAACAGCGCAAGCCTACAGCTCCCGCGGAACTGATAGGATTGCAGAACTACTTGGTCCACTTCACCAAGGCAGGAATGAGGTCAACATGTGGGACAAACATCCTAACTTGTCATCAATCCTCAAGACCCAAGAGCCACCTTTCATTACAACGCCAGCAGGCCGTGCGCGAGCGGTGGACATAATGCTCGCGCTGCAGTTCAAAACGCCCATTCAGATCGAGGCACTACACCAGATGCTACCAGCGCACACGATCATGTGGCAGTACGTGGCGCAAGCACTTGCAGAAGGTGGCCACGCGAATGACCCCGATCACGATTACCGCCGCACGACACGTCAAGAAGTCGACGAGATCCGTATGTGGTATGGACGTGCACACGAACATCCGTCTATGGAAGGCAAGGCATGTTTTGCTGCATATCACGCTGCGGGTATCTGTCCTGAGTGGGCTCAGAAGGATGATCTGATCTGTTACTTTGGTGGTGCGCCGATGCTACATCTCATTCGTCCTGTCTACAACACGGCAAATGAAGGCACTGATGGCGAAAGGGTTGACTCGTGGACGCTTAAGGATAGAGATGTTTCTGGGTTCCAATTTGTGGGCGAGTGTTGGTTCCGTGATCTCATGAACTTACCTCTGGTCGAGGCTTGGGATCTTGTGCGAGACAGTCCAGCAGCCTATGCTGAGTTGGCAAGTATATTTGTCGACATTGAGCTGATGTGACGGGACCTTAGGAGAACATGAGCATGGAATCTGATCTTTCTTCCGCGAAGGACTCGATTACTATGCGTGGCAACCATTGAGAAATGCCCACTAGGATCCTTAGGTCAATCCTGAATCCTACCACCAGCAGCGCATATCTTGCGCCTTTCGACGACACCAGCCATTGTTATCGCCGACGTCAATTTTATGCAACTATGACCCGTGGTGTGCCATCCAAGTTGACTGCTTATTGCTATCGAAGCACCCAGCCTGCTCCTTCATGCTTTCTCGTACAATTATCCCGTGCACAGTAAAGCGGGTAACACGTCTCGCCTAGCAGTATCCGCACAGTCTTATACAGACGGCATTCTCTGTACACGCCCTCCTCAGCTTTTCCTCTCAGATCATCTCCAACAACAGTTCTTCTGGCGCCGCTATACTTTCCGCCACAAGACTCTGATGGACAACAGGTCGGGCAGCAGGTCTGGTGGGGCTGCAAGACGATGTGAGAGCTGTTTCCCCAGCGGAACTTTGAATGCTCCTTCTCCGTGACATGAAGCTCAGGAGGATTCTGCGTGACGTAAAGCTCAGAATCGTTTCGTGTCAGAGGGTTCCAGAGATCAGCACAGGCATCTCGGCTGTGGTAAGATCCTATAGACCTCAAACAACATCTCGTGTTGTCATACGGGATTGAAATGGCTTTGTGTGCGGTACGATCCACGCATGATGGGAATAAATTCTATGATCCCACCTGATTGTCATCTTTCGAGATGTAGCCCCCTGGAGTAGGAGGGTATTCCTCGGTCGTAAATGAGAGAAGACTCGATCAAGATCAACTGAGTCAGCTAAAGCGTGGATCGAAGATATATGATCCGTCATGCACTTCCTATACAAGTCCTCATCCCAAAGTTCGTATCGGTGTCAACATTGATGTGATTGAGGGAACGAAAGTCCGCAGTCGAGAAAGAAAGCGGAGACGTGGAGTCGGCTGAGTCCACCTCCACACACAGCTAGCTAAAACGACCTCAACACAACCGAGCCAATCACAAGCTCAGGCTATCTCATGACCAAATCGACATCCATCGCAGCAACAATTCCGCCTCCAAGCCATTGCCCGTCGATGCCCACATAACACAGCCAGCTGACCTCCTCCAGCTGCTGTACTCACATTCGACAATGGCATTGCGATTGTCGGTACGGTCGACTGCGCTCCGGTGCGCCGGCAGCAGCGCCAATGCCACCTCCTCGACCGCTGTGCGCGCCTTCTCGGCATCATCGATGAGTCGGGCGGCGTGGAACCCGCTCAAGGGACAGCAAGGCGGTAGCCAGGATGGCTTCACGAATATGCGGGTGCGTTGCTCCCTCCTCAATTGATGGTGGTAGCTCCAAGCTAACATACAGGACCACACAGAACGAGCCTCGCGACGCCCAACCCACAGCCACGCGCCCGATCGTCAACCCCTCAGACAAATACGCCGACAAAGGCGCCCAGCTGCACACCTACGGGCAGTATCTCATGTCCTGCCTGCCGAAGCACATCCAGCAGTTCAGCGTGTGGAAGGACGAGCTGACGCTGTATATCCCGCCTCAAGCCGTCATCCCCGTCTTCACGTTCCTTAAGCACCACACCGCGGCCGAGTACACCCAAGTCTCCGACATCACCGCCGTCGACTACCCGACCAAAGACCAGCGGTTTGAGGTTGTCTACAATCTGCTTAGTGTGCGCCACAACAGTCGCATCAGGGTCAAGACGTATGCGGATGAGGCGACCCCCGTCCCCAGCATCTGCAGCTTGTACGACGGGGCGAACTGGTACGAGCGCGAGGTCTACGATCTCTTCGGCGTCTTCTTCACGGACCACCCGGACCTGCGCCGCATCATGACGGACTACGGCTTCGATGGCCATCCGTTGCGCAAGGACTTCCCGATGACGGGGTACACGGAGATCCGGTATGATGAGGAGTTGAAAAGGATTGTGGTGGAGCCGTTGGAGATGACGCAGGCGTATCGAAATTTTAGGGGTGGGAGTAGTGTTTGGGAGCAGGTGGGACCGGGTGCGGATGTGGCGCCTGATAGTGTAAGTCCTTCCTTTCCTGGGAGGTGATGAGTTGAGGAGAGGTGCTAATTAGTGTGCGTAGTTCAAGCTGCCGACGCCGAAGCCTGAGCCACCAAAGGAAGGCGAGCAGAAGAAGTAGTGGACGAGCAAATTGCCGAGATGGAGATGGGGAAGTGCATGTCTACCGCGGAAGGACGCTCTGTACATAGTATCTGCTACAGCCTAGATGTAAAGCAACTCTCTGCGTTTGTTCAATTCTGCTTCTCCATCTGAATCAGCATTTCACTCGCTCACAAAGCAGGCAGAAAAGAGCGTGGCACGAGTCATTCATTGGCACGGATATCTGCACTTCGCGTCGACGATGGACCGTTCGATTGATTCTTCGCGCACAAGTCGCGAGTCCGTCTACTAGCCTCCACCCCCATCGTATTGTACAAGGTCGTAATTACAAGGTTGAGTGTTGTTGACAAAGTCTTGTGCGCGAGGCACCATTACGGTCAACCGTGGTATTGTATGTTTGTGAACACGAACATAAACTCCAGCCCGAGTGTTTCCATTGCCCACGCAGTCCAGGATGAACGTTGCCGAGATAGCCGTGTGCCATCAAGACGTGTCATCTGATGCGTAGAGTTGCGTTGGCGTCGTGTGCGTCTGTGTGTAACATATACTCGTGCCTCGTACAAAACACCCCGTTCGTTTCGTGTGCGTCCATGCGTCATCTCGTGTCATTCGTGTCATTCGTGCGACCTGCTTCAGTACCCTTCTTTCCTCTGCCGACAGAGTAGAAAAAGTTGGTTCAGCAGTTCTGAACTATTTCCTCAGCACCATTAGTAAGAAATTCGGCAATGAGACAGGATAGAGGGGTAGCAACTCACGCGACACGATGACCGCAAACGTGGGCTTGATGATGAACCCGTTGATGCACTTGCCCGGCTTCTTCATATCCGTCATACACACATCACCACCGCACGTGCGCAGGACCGTCTCCGCCAGATCGCCAACCTCACCGCAGCGGATGGTTTGGTCGTAGTCCTGTCATCGCCACACATTAGCCTCGAACCTCACACCACCAGAGTCACCGAGGAAGAAAGGTAGAAGGGAAAGGGAATACGTACGACGAGCGAATGAACGAAGATACCAGCACCCCAGCTGCAGCTAACGCGCTCCTGCTTCTTCATCGGGGAGCTGCACGCGCGGTTCTTGCCGTCCAGGCCGCGCAGGTAGGAGATGCCCTCGCGCAGGCGGAAGCAGGAGGCCGTGAGGAGCTCCCAGCCCTGCGGGAAGCACTGAATCTACCGAGCGTTAGCGAGGTTCCCGAAAATCGTGAGGTTCCGCAAAGTGAGACAGAAAGGTTGTGAGTGAAGCACGAAAGTTGTGAGTGAAAGTGCGAAGTGAAGCACTTACGAACTGGTCCTCGTCATCCTCCATACCACCGCCGGCAACACGACTAGCCGTCAAATTGGCAAACATGGCTTCAGCCGCCTGCTCGAGCGCGACGTCGCGGCCCTGAAGACCAACGTTGACCGTGTCGACGAAGAGACTGGGGACTGCAGCGGCGAAGCCCGCAAGCGCAGCGATGAGGTAGGTGAAGCGCATGGTGGTGAGTTTGCTGTACGTGTGGGAATGTGATAGTGAAGATGGTGCGGTGAGCGTGATGCAGTGTTGGAGTCGAGAAGGCGAGTGTGGGTGTGAAGGTGAAGAACGAAGGAAGTCGATGGTGGTGAAGAAGAAGAATTTGTTTGTGCGGACCCCCGCCTCGAAGAAGTAGCTAGAATTTGTCATTGACAATAGACCCCCGCCGTCGCGTAGGTGGGACGCATCCTCTGCTTTGCCTGTCACCATGACGACGTGCCTGGCTTGGCGACCCGCGCTTGAGGACGAAGTGAAGTCGATTTGTGTGCGAAGCAGGGCGTCCGTCCCCTCACTTCCTCGTTACACCGGGTTGAATCTCGCGTTCCTGGCCTGAAAGATGGGTAGCACCGATCTAGTATCGAGGAACCACGTGGGTGATCTCCGTGTCGCGTGGCACGGTATGCAGCTTGCCATTTGCGATCTGAAGCCGAGTACCAACCGAGCGTTTGCTGCCCTTCGATCGGAAGAGGACTTGAAGATCGCCGCGATCCCAAAGGTGTATCAGCATCTCAGATTGGAGTAGCGTGAGCTTCCGTGTGTACTGGCGAAGACTACGTTAATGTTCGTCATTTGCTCATCATTCAATGTATGTATGATACATGATACACAAGATACAGAGACTATACATACATACAGACATCACTGCACCTTCTTCTCACCCGGCTTCCGAAACCTCCCCACCACGCGTGCTATATTCCCCCTAATCTTCTCTCTGAACTTCCCCACCGCGACAGCCAAGCCCGCAGCCGGCACCTCATCAGCCGCCACCACCCTCCTCACCAGCAAATTGAATATACTCCCGAACCCAAGCGCCATGACCGTACTCGTTAGTATAATGACATTATATGGCATACTGAAGTCCGGCGTCGGCAGCGGCAGTAACAATGTTGTCGTGCGGACATAGATATCCTCGCCCTTACCCAACAAGCGGACGACAGCGGCTGCGACATCGAACCCGCGATTCGCGTCGGGAGGGTACTCTGTGTACCGCAGGATGGCCTTGTCAAAGTCGTAGGTGAGTGTTAGGGTTGTGCCGGGCGGAATGGCGAGGCGCACTTCCAGGTGCGTGCCCCTGTGTCTGTCAAGCGCGGGGCGGTAGTACGTCTCTTGGATCGCGTCGAAGCTGTGGGGAGGCGCGGGGGAGAGCGAGGCGCGTAGAGTGTGCAGGTAAGGTTTCATGTACCAAGGCAGCGATTCGAGGTAGACGATTTGTATATCCTCTGTTTGCGAGGGGTTGGAGATAGTGGCTTGGACGCTGCCGCGTTCCTGGCCGTAGCCGTTGATGGAGCGGGATGCTGTCAGACGTGGGGGCTTTAGAGTGGGTTGGGTCTCTAGTTTCTGCGCTGGGAGATGGACGTCCCATTCTGCGGTGGCGGGGAGCTCGTAGCAGCGTAGCTCGTCTTCGCTGCTGCTTGAGGTGGGGACATCGCTGCGGACCTCCACGGTGCGCTCTGAGGGCGTGGAGATGCAGACCGTTTCTTGGAGGAGGCCGGTCTTGGCCTGGTCGGGAGCGAGGGAGCAGGCGCCCTTGATGGGGCGGCCGAAGACTTCGCGGAGGGACCAGGAAGCCTCTTCTGTTTGGGCGAGAGGGAAGCAGGAGTCACCGCTGTGGTAGGCTTTGGAGGTGTCGCAAGACAGATCCTGTGCTGGCACAGGTCGCGGGATGGGATTGTCTGGTGCGTGTCATTAGTCGTGCCTGGCATATATGCCGTGAAGAAGTGCATACCACGCGGCCTCTTTGACCTCGAAATATCCAATACCATGTCGACGTTCTGCTCCATCTGCAACACACATTCTCCGCCCTCACCATCACAGAACGGCTTAATGTCAATCGACATGGTCTGCCACGCCGCATCAAACAGCTTATGTCCATCCAGCAGACTCGAGATGCCTGCTTTGCCCTTGCACGGAAGCAACTTGAGGAATGGTGTCAAATTCTCCGTGCACACGACCTCATGAGGGAGGACTCCATGCAACAGCTGCATATTCTCCATGGCGCCCCGTGGATGGACACCCTCCGGCTCAAACGACATGACCGGCCGAATCGTCTTGGTCGAATCGATGAAGTTCAGACTCGCGCAGAACAGACCTGACAACGCGTTCGTTAAAGTGAGCCAGCGCGCGTTCGCCCTGTGTCCACATCAGTCCAGCTATTCAGATCTGCCCTCACAGCTCAAGGAAGGGTAACGTACTCTTCATCCCCGCCCGCCTCAACCCAAGCCCACAACTCCACACCCGTCCCGCCCTCTCTCGCTCCATTCCACGGTCTCTCGCCCCAGCTCTCGTCGTCCCACCTCCCTAAGCTGAACCGCAGATGCAACTCCTTCGTGTGCGCATGCTGCAAGATCTGACCCAGACTCCGCGGGAAATACCTAAAGTTCTGTTCGTCGAACGAGGAAGCGCTGGAGTTGGACTTGAAGTTGAACGAGGCGAGGAGGGCGTTGTGCGGGAGCGGGCGCAGGAGGAGTTGCTCGTGGTAGTCTGAGGATGAGGATGCGGAGGCGCGGGAGAAGAGCGTGAGGGCGGCGGCGAGGAGGAGAGGGAAGAACATTTTGGAGAGTCAAATGAGTGTTGAAGTATTGAAAGACAATTGGGATGCGCAAATGCGCTGTGAATCTATCGTGCAGTCATGTTGTTGGGCGTTGTTCTGCGGGTGCATGCTACTGCACAGTCGGCCAAGGTGGCCTCAGTGTGGTCTGGAGATGTGACCCACTTTCCTCATTCGAACGCTTTCTCACATCTCAACTCCAAATGCTTTACATCACTAACCGGGAAGAAGAATCGGGTCAAGGTCAATTGTAGCAATACACGACCAGGACCAGCGATGGAATTGATCTCATCTTTCTAAAATCAGATGCACAACGATCCTGGAACAGAGCGAGACCCGCAACACGCCTTCCCCAAACAACGTTGATCATCACCACAAGCAGCTCTCCTCGCTGCTTTTGACGCGCGCAACCATCCTGTGATCCAGCAGCCACCATGACACTCCATACAAACATCTCACGCGGAAGCACGGAGTTAGCCCACAGCCGCCTTGGACAGGAAAGACCCACCGACAATTCTCCGCTATCGTGACCGTGCAGAGCCCCGAAAGCCGATCATGACCGGCTCTCGGGGACCCACATATAACGGACGGCGAGCATTCTGATTGCGGCGAGATCCTGCTTTTTGCTTGCTAGTCGTGTTCTCTTCCCATGAAATGCTGCGGGCGTGATGGTGGCCGGTAAATCAATTCCTCTCTGGAGCCCGTGATCGTGCTTTCCTTCTGTCGGGTTGTGCTTGTGCTGGTTTCCTTCACCTCTTATCACTTCGTTCTCGTGGACTTCGGTGAACATTTCGTATTGCTTCAATCGAGATATTCTTGAGCAATCGTATGCAATATGGCGGCGAAGAAGGCTGCGAACGCTTTTGTCACCAAGGTCCTGCATATTGACACAGGTCCTCACCGTGAAGAGCGCGAGACCCTCCTCAAGGTCGGCGAAGATGTACTCGGGACCTCATACACGGAGGAAGACCCCACAGTAGCAGAATGGGCACGGGATTTCATACCTTCTGGCGCGGATGTAGCAGCATATGCTCAGTCGTTGTTTCCCTCGGCGTCGTGGGTGAGGCGGTATAACCTGCATTGGATGTTGGGAGATACGATTGCAGGTGAGCTTGATGCGCACGGTGCTCAGCTTGTGTACTGATTGTGGGACAGGTGTCACGGTGGGACTTGTAGTTGTTCCGCAGGCTATGGCTTATGCGGCTCTGGCACAGCTATCGCCGGCATTCGGACTGTACACGTCATTCACAGGAGCAGTGCTATACTGGCTCTTCGGCACCTCCAAGGACATCGTGATCGGAGTACGTCAGACCAAAAGCCAACACGCAGCAGGAAAAGCACTAACCACTCTCAACCAGACCACAGCGGTCGGCTCTCTCCTCGTCGGCGGCGTCGTCTCCAAAGTCTCCGAAGAACGACCCGGCCTCTACGCCCCCGAAGAAATCGCCAAAGCCCTCTCCTTCCTCGCCGGGCTCATCCTCCTCTTCCTTGGCCTCGCCCGCCTCGGCTGGCTCATAGAATTCATCCCCTACATCCCCATCAACGCCTTCGTCACCTCCGCCAGCATCACAATCATGTCCACGCAGTTGCCCGTCGCGCTCGGTATCCGCGGTATCAACACGCGGGAGGCGCCCGTGTTCGTGCTGGTTAATACGTTGAGGGGATTGGGGAGGGCGAGGTTGGATGCGGCGATTGGGCTGACGAGTATTGCGTTGTTGTTTTTGATTAGGGATGTGTGTGCCAAGATGGAGGTGAGGCAGCCGGCGAGAAAGAGGACGTGGGCTATGATCTCTTCGCTGAGGTTGACGTTTACGATCTTGCTGTTCACGTTCATCAGTTGGCTGGTGCATCGGCAACTCCCAGACGGCGTGAGCAAGTTCAGGATAGTCGGCAAAATCGAGAAAGGTATGTCCGCTCAAACATAATTTCCCAGCCCATGTCAGATTTGTATGACTAACAATTCTACACCAGGCTTCTCGCACGCGGGCCTCCCAAAAATGGATCTCGACCTCTTCGCCCTCATCGCGCCCGACCTCCCCGCCGTAGTCATCATCCTCATCGTCGAGCACATCGCCATCGCCAAATCCTTCGGCCGCATCTTCGGCTACCACGTCATCCCCTCGCAAGAAATTCTCGCCCAAGGCGCCGCCAATGTGCTGTCCCCCTTTGTCGGCGGCTACACGTGCACCGGCTCCTTCGGCGCCTCCGCCGTGCTTTCCAAAGCCGGCGTGCGTACCCCTCTTGCAGGATTGTTTAGTGCGTTGGTATTGGTATTGGCGTTGTATGCGTTGACACCTGTCTTTTACTTTATCCCGAATGCGGCGTTGGCGGGGTTGATTATTCATGCGACGTGCAATCTTATGACGCCGCCGAGGAGCTTGTATAAGTACTGGCAGCTCTCGCCGCTGGAGCTGGTTATCTGGATTATCGGTGTGGCGTTGGCACTCTTTACGTCGCTGGAGGTGTCGATTTACACGACTACCGGTCTGTCATTCGTGATCCTCTTCATCCGACTTGCACGTACGCCAGGCCGTTTCGCCGAAGCCGCAAAAGTCACGAGAGTTGTGCGAGATGCCGATGAGGCGACCGGAAAGCAGGACACCAAGACACGCGAAATCTACCTCACGCCCGGCAAGCGCGCGGAGCACAACCCGCGCGTCAAAGTCGAGCCCGTCTACCCAGGCATCTTCATCTACCGCTTCAGCGAGAACCTCACCTACGCCAACCAAGCGCAAAACATGGAATTCCTGCTCTCCACCATCCTCCGCCAAACACGGCGCACGACCTCCGACGACGGCGTCCTTCCCCAGGACAGGCTATGGAGCGATGCCCCCTCTTCTACACACAAATCCCTCGACGGCGGCGAACTCCCGACGCTCAAAGCGGTTATCCTCGATTTCGCAGCGGTTAATGTCGTGGATATCACGAGTATACAGGGCCTGATTGATCTGCGGAATACGCTGGACCGGTACGCAAGCCCGAGTGTGGTGGAGTGGCACTTCGCGGGCGTGCGCAGTCGGTGGACGAGGCGCGCGCTGTGCGTGGCGGGCTTTGGGTTCCCTGCTACAAAAGACGCGGAGCAGTTGGGGAACTGGACGCCGGCGTATACGGTGGCGACGAGTCTGGCGGGGGCGACGGAGGAGGATGTCAGGAGGAGTGGGGTGGTCAGGATGGCGCTGCAGAGTAAGGATGAGGAGAGGAGGAGGACGAGTATGTCGCTGAAGGGCGAGGGGCGCAAGGTCTCGGCTGAGGTGGCGAGGGAGGATGTTACCGTGGTTAAGGAGAAGATGGAGCCGCTTTTCGGGGTGGAGAGACCGTTCTTTCATGTTGATCTTGCGGATGCGGTGGATGTGGCTGTGCGGGATGCGAAGATGGCGGACCAGAAGGAGAGAGCCAGGTGTACAATGAGCGATTCGGCGGATACGAGTAGCACTGCATCTTAGACGTCTTCCAAATCGCAATCGGAATCACTATCTTTGACTCCCGCGACGACAAGCGCACGACACAATATGCATGAAGCGGGAACGCAGGATGCATTCACAGTCGTAGACTCGACGATGCGAACCAACCCTCCTACGCTTCTATGGCTAATACCCAATATCTACCTGGTAGGACAAAAACTTTCTGCGGCTCGAACGCATCGTGTACAGGTTATAGGGCAAGACAAGGCTGTGAGAATCCAAAGTGCAGCTAGATGGCGTAGCCGGTGTTGGATTGAGCATCTCCTTATCGCGCTATAATGTCTTACTACTCTGCGTTCATCCAGAGATGAGGTGTTTATGATGTCGACTCCACCCTGGTCTGTGAATGTTGGGGTAGTTGCGGTTGCCTTTGGTTTTATTTTTCGTGTTTTTGGTAGGTTTTTGGGTGCCTGGAATCTTTTCTTCATGTCGCACCGTCGTGGATAGCTTGAAGAAGTGCTCAAATCCAGTCACTGAACGACAAAGTCGAGCTCAAAGCTGCATGACACCGTGTGCAAACGGTCAATTCGAAGGCGTTGGGACAAATCGCTTTCGATACTCTGTGGTCCACGTCCATTCGAGCATTGACATCAAACATGCAGAAACCATTTACTAGGCTAGACATATGTACAGATGGTTTTTGTGCGACGATCAATACTCCATCGCCTCTTCAAAAAGGCCGCGAAGCTGTTCGCGCTCGACGTCTACATTCGTCTCATCCAACGTGGGTGCCAGCATCAGCACTCGCTTCTGGGGCAATGTGCCCTCCACAAGATCGTTCACATTGTCATTCGTGAAACCGAGCGCCTTCAATCCTCGAGGCTGATCACCAAGCTTGATCAAGAATTCCGCAAGCGCTTCGCTGAGAACCTCGCCAGCACTCTCCTTCTTCACATTGCTCACGTCAACACCGAACGCTTCTGCTGCAGCAAGATGTCGTTCTGGGTTCGATGGACCCGTGAATTTGAAGACAGCTGGTGCAGTGACTGCCACTGATACTCCGTGAGGAATGATCGGCGTGTCGAGCTGGTATCCTGCGTGCTTGTAACCTGGATTTGAGCCTGAAATGGGATAGCTCATGCCGTGGCAAAGATGCACACCTGCATTGCCGAACCCAACACCAGCCAGAGTTGCGGCGAGGAGCATCTGACTTTGTGCTTCAGAGTCATCCGGGTCTCTGACTGCGCGGGGCAAGTACTCGACTGTAGACCGAAGAGCTTGGAGCGAGAAGATGTCTGAGATTGGGTTCGCTCCCTGGTAAGCAGGTCTCAGGATTGGATTTGTGGGCCGAGGCACACGCTCGTGGTATGGAATTGCGGTCCATGATTCCAGGCTGTGGCATAGGACGTCGAGACCAGATGATGCGTGGACAGCAGAAGGCATAGTTCGTGTGTTGAGTGGATCACATATGCCGAGCGTTGGCTTCAGGGCTCTGTGAGCAATACCAGTCTTCGTGCGCTTCGAGACCAGGTCGAAGATGGCAGTGCCAGTTGTCTCGGATCCCGTGCCCGCGGTTGTTGGTATCGCGATTAGAGGCAGGAGCTTCTTTGCAATTGGCAGACCCTTGCCCAAGGGCGCGTTCACAAAGTCCAGGAAGTCCGCTTCTGGATAGCAAGTGTACAGATTCATCAACTTGGCCGTGTCAATCACACTGCCACCACCGACTGCCAGGAATAGGTCAGGCTGGTATGGTTTCGCGAAATTGATTGCCTCCTTGATGCTCGAGTCCTTCGGCTCCACACGCACATTCGAGAACACCCTGAAGTCAATGCCCTCCGTGTCCAGCGCTTCCCTGACCTGCTGCATGGCAGTCAGCTTATCCACATTCGCATCCGTCACCACCATGACTTTCTTCGCACCCATGTTGGTGCAGTCCATGCCGACCTCCTTGGTCGAGCCAGGTCCGAAGCGTATCGAGGATGCTGCCATCTCAAACGCATATTCCTTCTGCTGTGTGTTGTCAACAGGTGTGGCGAGGGAGCGAGTGATCTGCTGTGGCGAGATCTTCCGGTTGGTCAAGGAGAATGGCGAGGGAGTATGGTGGTGATGTCCTGGGTTGCTGTGGCATGGACATGATGGCGGGTGAGCTTGTATAGTACGTAGGAGATTGACGGCGCGCGCTGCCTTCGTAGGCGCTATGCGCACGAGAGGAGGCATTTTGTCTGGAGCTTGGAATCTTTGGCGACTTTCGAATAGAGGCTTTAAGCTGATCTACATCTGAGCGGTCAGTCATTGCGGACACAGTGAATATGCCATTGCAAGGGGAAGCTATACTCAAGTGCCAGATCTACCCGAGATGTCTTGGACTCAAGTTCCTGTGCTCCAAAGCGTTGAAAGCAGCGAGATCCTTCTCTCAAGAATGAAAGAAGTTGCCATGATGCTCACTGGGCACAATCCACTTGTGCAATTTGGCATGGCGCATGTCACGAAGCTGCGGGGTCGGCGCTGGGGCTCCGGAGCGGCATCTATTGCCGAAAGCCCCCTAACTTGATTCGAGTTGCCCCTGGTATTAGCGGGTGTTAGTAGGTACTCTTAGCGGAATTGTTCCGGACCTCCTGTCGTCAACGACGCGTCGACGATTACTCGTACCCTCCTGCGACTTTATGCCAAATCCACACGAGAAGATCATGGACGATTAGTATAGACTTGATAGCTGCATCATGCTTTCAGCTCTTACTAAGTCGAATGTCTTAACGCATCCATCAAGAACAACTCATTAACTTTCTCACGACTTATATTTCTACCTCATACGATCCGTCCATTGACACCGCGATTCCAAGCGCTACCATTTCTCACAATGCAAGTCGCTACAATACAGTATTATCAACACATTTCTCATCAAACGACATCTCTTCAACACGGTCCGCGGCACCTTAGACATTGACGTGCTGCTCTTTGCGCTCCTGGATATCTCGCGCACTAAAAAGACCACCGTTGGTCCTCCTCAGCGCCTTTAACTGTGCCTTACTGACAGTCATAACATCCTTCGACACGAACCAGCGCAGACCCTCATCGCACGGAGGAGTCGTCAAGCTGCCCTCATAGGTCCAGTAGTTCTTAAGATACCCGGCTTCCTTGATGTCGAGGGACATGTTCAAGGCAACATCCTTGACGATCGTTGTATCATAGGGACCAGGAACCGCAGGCACGGTCGATATGCTGTACGATTCCGCGCCGACATCGATGAGGATACCGACGACGGCTGCGGGCTTGCCTTTGGCATCGGCGTGGACGAGGTGCAATTCTGCCTTACTCTTGCAGCCATCGATCTCATGTTCCGCTGGGAAGTGCAGGTGGAAGCCGATGAGATACACGGTCTTGTCATCGTACCTCATTGCTGGCAAAGTTGTGATACCCGCATCTTTATACAATGTGAAAGACGGTCCGAAGCCCCAGTTGTAGAGGTCGCCCTTGACGTTGCGGTCATAGTTGACAAAGGTCGGCTTGTGTGTCTTCGCCAGGCCATCGCTCTCGAGAAGCCGGATCGGCGATTGCTGCTTGCCGGTCTTGCAGGTCGCGTATCCTGGATCAACGATTAGCTTCTATTCAGAGACGTGCACATCGAAAGCATCAACACACCAGCTTTGATGTCGGCCCACTTGGATGAGTTCGCATACTGCCAATCCCGTGGCTCCGCTGCTGCTCGACGGTGTAGCTCATTCAAGCTTCGAGGCTGATGAGGATCATTCAGATTATCATGAGCCAAGTCTTCGATCTCCTCGGAGTATACGGCATCCGACACGCTGGCTGTCTCCTCTGTGTGGTAGAAGTCGCATGCTCGGACGAGAGAACACGTCTGCAAGAGCAGGACAAAGATACTCGATATCTGCATGCGCATGATGAAAGTACTTAGCGAAGACTTCTTGAGCTCAGATGTGGTTGAAGATGCAAGGCTCTGGTATGTTTTACCAGAAAACTACCTTCTTGCCTACATTATATGCTCATCTCTCTACTGGCATTACCGTCGAAGCCGGTGAGGGTTTGTCATAGCCACCCCACGAATATCACCTTGAAGGTGGCCTCGGGACAGCTGAAATGTGAGATGGCCGTTGCAGAACACCGTGTTTTGCGATCATTGGAGAGCATGACACCCTCCGCGGTAATCGCCGTAGCATCGCATAGCCTGTCGAAGGATGTTTGACGACACCCTCAAGCAAAACATGGGGGCAGATGCAGTATTATGGCATTGAACGTCCGATTCCAGCAGCCAAGAGAAAGACGGCAGACGTGGTATACGACTCTCGACGGACTTGAGCCATCCCGACTGCAGGATGATATGCAAGTCATTGCAACCCTCGCAAGGCTGGCAAATCGTTGAAGTCGAAATTGTGAGGAGCGCAGCATCTTTCCGTAATTTCTAGCCAGAGCATACGCAGAATCCAAGACAAGCTAAATTTGCACACAGAATTGACTAAGGCGTGCTTTGAGGAGGTGGCATAGCAGTGTTGCGCGTTCTCCAGTGCGGCGGTCTCTCCAGGAGCACGTGTCTTGGCGTGCACGATGAGGTGAGATAAGCCTTATGCAGTGTCTTGATTGCCTGCCATGGGTTCTTAGCTCCGCTCGGCGCCGAAACCAATGATGTTCTGGAACATGGCGTGAAAATGTTCATGATATCGCTAACCTGCACGGATAATGGATAACTCGGCCTGACACAGAACTCTACATACAGTCGCACTGGCATTTCACCAGCTAAAGGACTCATCAAGCAACTTGACGTTCATACCAGTCCTACGCATGACATTCACGGTCGCAGCTCTCACATCGTCGGCCATAGAGCTCGGTCCACTAACCATGACAATAGGCTCCTTCACATACCCGTCGATCTCAGAGTCCAGGATCGCTGCCAGATCCAGCCTTTCGCCGACTGACACCTGTGCAACTTCGATGCCGGCGAGAAACCCATTTGCACGCAAATGCTTCACGAGTCGGTCATTTCTGACGCCCCAATACAGCTTTGCGCGTCCCGGATGTTGTCTCAAGGTGGGTAGGATTGTGGTGATTCCCGTGCCACCTGCAATTGCAACGATCTTGGGATAGAGCTGCAAATCATGAGACTTACCATAACCGCCCTCGATCATGACAGGAATTGTGGTTCCTCCACGCTGAGCTAGCTTGGCTGTCGTTCCTTTGACCTTTCGAACAACAAAGGTCAGGTGGCGAGTAGGAGTGTCCGATACTACGGATGCCACCGCAACAGTCTTTGACACCGGGAACTTCTCAAGATCCTGGCTCTTGCTGTACTCAGATGTCGGGGTCTCACGTCCGGACTCATTGCTTGCCCGAGCCGGCGAACGTATGGAGCTGGCGATACTGAAAGGGTGGTTCTCCCAGACCTTCCACGACAAGGTCGGGAAGTACAGGAACGCGTGTCCTTCTGTCGCGACGCCTGGAATATCGATCTGCATGTAATCGTCATCGATGTTGGTGATAGTCGCCTGCTTCACACCCCACTTCGCCATCTTAACGATGCGAAAGAGCCGGTCGAAAACCCAAGCGCCGATGGCGATATACAGCCAGACCTCGAAACCCCACAGGTTCTCGTACAGGTACCATACGTGATACCAGCAGCCGACTAGGGTGATGATGCTGAATATGATGTGGCCGATCAGGAAGGCCTCGTACCAGCGATGACGAATCGGCAGCACGGAGAACGCATATAAGCCAACCATCCCGAGCATACCAACAGTGCCCTATGCATGTTAGTGCTGTACTCCTGAGACATGAAATCTACGACTCACATAAATGAAGAATGGCATGACCGCGTGGAAGAAATCTATCGACAGGTTCAGCATAAGCCGCCGGACTCTGGGCTATTCGATGAGCAACTTACACATATCGTTCATCACGTAACTCTGCAAGTAGATCAAGCAATGGATGGCCCCCTGCAAGATCGCGACATAAGCGACCCATCGGTGGATCATCAGATACGTGGACCGTGACCAATCCGTGAGCCATAACAAGAGAGTGTTCCGACCAGCCAAGAAGATGACCAACGCCATGTTCGCGAAGGACAATAATCCCGTGCGCAGGCCAACGCCCATCTTGATCTGGGTTTCGTTGTTCTTGTAGCGCAAGTTTGGTGCGGACGTTGGATAGTCCACCACGGACAACAGGAGATTGATGACCAGGAAATACAACAAGAGGATGGCCACTCCGCGAGTTGGCTGGATGCCGAAGCCACCCCAAGCTGGGGCACGGTGACGGCGACCGAACACTGCTGGCATCACCAGGATTGATTTGATCTTTGCAGCCAGGGCAGTTGGCGGCGCCCGCAAGATCGAGTTAGCGAGCCAGAGGATGAGTGGAACGGCAATCACAGTAGCGACGACGACCACGCTGTCGGTGATCAGCAAACCTAGCACAACGACTGGCATGGACTGACTTACGAATAGATCGAAGCTTTGTTCTCGTAGTACGTATCATTATCGAATGTGATCTTGTACTTGTTGTAAAGCTGGTCGGTGATGATCGCCGTCTGATCCAGAGGCTGTTTGGGCACCACAATCGCGGTTGGTGTCCCGTTGATCTGAGCCAGTGTCTCCTGGTAGGTCCATTTTGGAGGCTGGCCAAGCACGAAGTCACCAGTGATGCGACCCACATCCGTTCTCCAGAAGGTTTCCAGCTTGTCGACGGGATACTCTGCGCATCGCTCTCGTATGCAAAAGGCCGAAGTGGTCAAGTACGGCTCATCGTTCTGCAAACATGCGGTGGGATTGTCATTCATCCCAAGCTGATTGAGATGCTTGTGGCCTTTGACATTGGTGCATGCTAGGAAGGCCGAGGACGCAATCGTCTTGCAGGTGGTCGCGCAGGCTGGGTTGTAGCGATGGAGACCGAGTCCAAGAATGCCGGCGCCATCTTGCCCATGAGCCACGGAGGCCACTGTCAGTAGCAGCACCAGAGACTTGACCATCTTGGGACGAGTGGAGCTAATTTTGGGAAAAACCACAGCACTAAAACGTCAAAGATCAACGGTCCGAATCATGTACTTATAATCGAAGAGACGTCTGGACCTAGCTGCCCTTTCTTTCGAGTGCCATGGCTCTGTAAAGCTGCGTTCGATCTTTTGTAATGCGCCAAGTTGTTATGTTCTTCATGACGCTGCACGACCTCCTTGAATCTGCTCGCTTCCAGGCCTGCAAAGAGCACAAAAGCACGGATTTGCCTCCGATGTGATTGGGCGCTGACAGTTCGTAAGCGAGAAACAGATTCCGGACCCTGTATATGCACTCTAAGAGTGTGATGGCAGAGCCTGGAGGGTGCTGTATCGTTATGTGCTCAGGATGCGACAACCCTGGCACAGCAGCTTGGCTTGCAGAAACGTGCTCATTTTCGCTCGCCACGCTTTCGACTCGCGAATCGTGGTATTCTGCATTGCATCTCGGCAATGTAATTCATCGATAGCATTACTCTGATGCTGTCAACGGCTACGGTCAGTTGCAGCTTCGAAATGCGGTGATTTTGAGCCACGGTCATTCTCACGACCGCGAGCAACTCAGCCCGAAAGTCCACGAGCGATCACGAGAAAGCTTAAGCGGATCAGCTTCACTCTCAGCGAGCACTCTGTGAAAGTCAGAACGTGAAAGCAGCTTTTGCTCATGGACAGTAGATTGGCGATGGTAGGCTATTCGATCCAAGCCATGTTTTGCACAGCGCAACTCGATGTTGGGAGGCTTCAACACTTCTAAGCCCGTCGAAAGACACCTACATACTGCGTCCATGGTATCAACAGAATGAGTGCGTTTCTTCTCAGGAGACCCAGACCGGAATCAATGAACCAAGCTCTTTACCGTCGATCGCAGACCTTCGCGGGCAATCATGTGCAGACCGGAGGCCACTGCCTGGAAGCCTTCAATATTCTCTACATTGACTATGTCTACAATGTTACACAGCCATGCACTATGCACAAGCTTAGTGCCCATCTCAACGCCCACAGACCAAATTCCGAGCTCTTCTATACACAATTACGTAGCAATCTCATAGCATATAAACGCCACTTCCTCAATGACTCCCCATAACCGCCTTCCGATTCCCCCTCACAACCTTATTCAACCTCCTCTCCCACTCCGCCGCCTCCCTCCTCGCCTCCCCAACCCGTTCTCTCAATCCCTCCCTCTCCAACTCCGCCATACTCATCGGCATGCTTCCCTTTTTCCCGCTTCCACTCCCGCTTCCACCCCCGACATCTCTAATAACCTTCTCCATCGCGCTCTGCAAGCCCTTGGGCATCCCACTCCCCGCCACAGCCCTATCCCACTGCTTCAGCACCTCCCTCGGATCCCGAAGCGCCTCGCTAGCGCCTAACTTCGCGATCGCGCCTGCCGTCGCCATGGCCTCCTTGAGCGTGTCCATTGCTGCAGCTGTGGTGGTATTGCCCGCTTCCAAGGACATGGAGGGCATCGGGAGGGTAGTAGGGACCTCGCCACCGCGCGGGACAGGATCGATTCTCGGTCTCAATTTCTCCTGCAACTCCGGATCCATCGTCTCCACCCATGCGTCTCTCGCCGCACGACCCGCAGCCCAGCCTACCCTCGCTGCTTCGTCAATGGGATGCAGCTCCTCAACATCCGTACCCATCACCGGAGGCGCATTCCACGCCATCGCTGCGTTATTAGCAGCGAGCGTTGCCGCCGAAGCGGGCGTAAGTCCGTTGCCCGGTCTGAGCGGATCGTCTTCAATCTCCTCCTCCGGCGGCACAGCCACAAACGACGGGTTCAGCGCGTCCATCATCCTAGGGCAGAAGCGGTTGACGTACTCTCTTGCGTCGCTCATCGGGTCCACGCTCTGGCTTCTCGAGGTCATCCCGGGATGCAGTGCCGGAGGCTGTAGTCCATGCTGGCCTGCCGTGTTCGGATTCGGGTGAGGCATGGGGGCGCGCGCGGAAGCGTCTCGCAATGCCTCCTCGAGGGAATGCGTAGCAACGCCCAGCTGGCGAAGAATGTCCTCCTGCCCCCACAATCCCTGCAACTTCCCGCGCTGCATCTTCGTCGGCTGCCAAGGAACGGTGGAGTGCTCGCCTCCACTCCACCGCCCAATCCCGCGCTCAGTGAACCTTCGCCTCTCCAGCTCTAGATACCTTTCTTCCTCCTCTTGCGTAAGACAACTCAGCCTCCGCCCCCCAGGCGTCACCATCACCCTTCCACTAACGCGGTCCTTACCCGCAACAGCACTTCCACTCAGATCCCTTCTTACGGCGTCACCCTGTCGCAGGAGCGACTCGTCGGCTTTACCGAGCTCGTACCGGAGTTGCTCAATGTGGTTTGCCAGGTCCGCGGAGGTGAACGGGTCCATACCCAATTTCTTGAGTTCGGATTGCGAATTGGTGAGCGGTTTGAGGAGGGTGAGCGTGTTGAGCGCGAGTTGGTGCGTTGACTCGAGGGCTTGCAGGATCGCGGCCGCGGTGAGCTGGGTCGCTGCTGGCGGTGAGGGTGGTGGCGGAGGGGTAGATTCAGCATGCTCCATTTTCGGTGGCATCACCGCTTGAACTGGCTCCTCCTCCCTGACAGCTGGTGTAGCAGGACTCTCGACCTTGGGAACCTCCTCAACTCTCGCCGCCTCAGCCACAGGAATCTCAACTTTCTCCTCCCTAACCACAGCCTCCTTCTCCTTCTCTTTTCCCTTTCCCTTCACCACCTTCCCACCAGCAGGAGCAGCAACGGCAACCGGGCCCTTCCCCTTCCTCGCACTCTTCGTCTTCCGCGCCATGATCGGCGCAATCTCCTCCTTGACCTCTTCCTTACTCGCCAAAATCTTCTCAACAGCCCTCTCCTTCTCCTTCTTCGCCTGCTCCTTCCTGCGGCTCTTCTTGCCCACCACGGGCCCCACGCTTGACGTTGGGGGCGGGGAACTAGCGCGCGATGCACTCGCCGAAGTCACCGACATCGTATCGTTCGTGCGTTCCGTGGCTGGTGTGCCTGGTTGATTCAGTGAGGCAACAGAAGTGCGTCTTGAGATTATCTTGGCAGGGAGACTGGAGAGTGGCGGCACAGGAGGCAGAGGCGGGGTCTCTGTCTTCGGCGTCGCGACAGCGGCAGGGATGAAGGGAGGCACCTCCGTCTTCGGCGTGTCCGTGATGCGCAGCGTACGCGGCTGCACGGCTCTCTTCAGCGGACTCCCAGTCGCCAGCGTCGCGCTCGCGAGCGGCGTTCCGGGACGCGAAGAGAGGGACGCAACGCTCAGAGAGGGCGCGCGTGATGTCCGTGGCAGGGTGGTGTCGATTTTCGAACCCGCAGACGGGATTACAGGAGATTCTTCCTTCTTGACGACTTCGGGCGTGGTGTCCAGATTCAGCTTCCCCGGGTGCGGGCGCTTGGATGCCGGTGTGGATGCTTGTACTTGCTTCTCCGGCGACGCTTTGGCGCTAGCGCTGGGCGGTGGAGGCGTCGCCTCCTTTGGCTTTGCGGGTGTCTCAGGCGTAGGAGTGGCGGTCTTCTTCGCTACCTTGACAGAAGCCTGTCTTCCACCCTTCCTGACAGACGCCATACTCTCGGCTGGTGTGGGATCGCGTTCAACAGCAGCTGCAGATGTGGCAGGCGCACTCTCCACTACGGGCGCCTTACCCTTGACATCCTGCTGCTTCTTCGTAGTGGCTACCTCAGCCATGACAGGCTTCTCTTCTTGCACGACCTTAGGCTGCGTCTCTGCACTTTTCTTCTCAGGGAGCTCCTCCGCCTTGGCCTCTTCAGTTGCGGCAGTAGCTGCAGGAAACAACCCTGGCGGCAGTTTCGGCGTGCCCGTCCTCGACACCACATCAAGCCCAGGCGGCACACTCGGCGTCCCACGTCTGCTGACATCCAGTCCAGGCGGCAAAACAGGCGTTGCGCGTCCACTCGTCGTCGATTGGCCCAGCGCAGGCAGATCATCTATCACGCATGTCCGTTAGTATTTTTTGCTCCTTCCTCAAGCGTCGGGTTCACTTCATCAGCGGGGCGAAATATGTGCGGGAACCTGAGGTGCGATGGACGCGGTAGCAAGGACACTACTCTGCTCCCGACGGACCTACCACTGAGCGACGCGACGAGACGAGCGACGGAGGAGCGTTACTTGGCCAGGGAAAGGGGCAGGGGAATCTACAAACACATCCTCCGTCGTCTTCGTCGCATGTATACAGATCACGAAAGAAAGGGTGAGGTAGAATCTAGAACGTGAAGGTAAGGGTGAAGTGAACCGTAGATGTGCTATGTCCATTAGACATCTTGACCTACATACAAAGACGTTGACGAAGACGACGGAGGAGTTTACGCGGCAGCCTCTGTATCGCGATGAGAATCCGGTATGTGATGAGATATCTGCCGTGGCAGATTGAATGGAAAAAACCCCGTGAAGTGATGTGATCCCAAACGCCGTACAAGCGGGAAGCAGAACGTCAGGGCCAAGCTCTTTAGCCCTGCAGTTCAGACTGTTCTCCAATATGATGTGATGTGATGTGATGATGATGTGAAGTCCCATGTCCAAGCTCATGCGAGTCTGTCGAACTCCTTTGCGTGCGTGCGTGCGTGCGTGCGTGCGTGCATGCAAGCAATGCGTGTCATTATAGTAGAAAGAAAAGAAAAGGAAAAGAGGCGCCCTCCATCGCTCGTCGTCATCATCGAATCGCACAGCAAGCAAGTAAGCATCAGTAGCAAGCGCGCACTTCACCACCCACGTCCATATCCACCACCAGCAGCGTACAGGCCTCCGCCCGGCGCGCCGCCAAAGCCAGGCGCCGCACCATAAGGCCTAGCCTGCATGATACTCGGGTCCTCGCCGACAGTATTCGCCCCCGAAGAATTCGCACCCCCATGCCGATGCTTCTTCCCCTTCTTATTCTTCTTCGGGTTACTGTTCTCCCCACCACCAGCACCGGCGCCAGGGTACGCATACGGCCCGGCCGCAGGCGCAGGCGTGCTGCTCGCAGACGTATTGTGGCTGAATGGGAACATGTTGAACTCACGCTTTATCTGATCCTGTCCTCCCCCTCCCCTCGAAGGCTGCTGTGCTCGCGCATCCCCGTAGTTGATTGCAGAGGTGAAACCGTGACCCTGTCCGAACATGCCGCTGCCGTTCACAGGGGGCGTTCCTGTTGTTTTCAGTCCTGGAGGCGGACCTTGTACGCCGCTGTAGTAGGGGACTTGTTGCTGGACTGCCGCGTTGACGAATCCACCCAAGTTCTTCGGCTGCTGGAGACTTGCACCCGCTTTGATGCCGCCTGTCTCGTTGAAGCCGAAACGCGAGGACTGGCGTCCGTGTCCACCGCCACCGATCTGATGTGATCCCGTTCCTCCTGCCGCTTGAAACTGCCGTAGCAGCATCTGGCTTTGATGTTGTTGTGCGGCCGTCGCTCCTCCTGGTCGGAGGTTCAGTCCTGCCAAGTCGCTTTGGAGGGAGAACTGCGCACCCATTGGGAATCCGGGAGGTTGTATGGCGGATTGCTGGCCGAATGCGCGTTCGGGCCGTTCTTCGGGTTCGCCGCCCAGCTGTAGACTGCCGCCTCCTCGTTCGACTTCTGTCTGCTCGGCTACCTCTGGCTTCGCTTCTTGTAGCGCTGCTTGTTCTTCCTGTTGCTTCCGTAGCTCTTCCTGTTCTTTCTCTTTCATCATCCGTCGTTTGACTCCGCCTTGGGGATCCCAAAGAAGTGGTAGTGTCTCGAGTAGTTTATGATCCTCCTCGCTCAGACTCTTTGTTGAGAAGATGAAACGCATATTCGGATCGAATGCCACCTTGAGCAAGTTGTCGAACGCTGCCTGCTCCCGCGTCTTCTTCTGCTTCTTAGGCATGGACGCCGAAGATGATGGTCGCGATGGTGCAGACTCTGAGCTCGCGTCTTTACTCGACTTTCCGTTCGATGCATCACCTCCAGACTTGTCGTTGCCTTGCGCTAGAGTTGTGTTCGTCACCACTGGGCTTGCCATCGAGGACGATGTGCCCCGACTGCCTCTTCGTACCGCATTCGCCCATCCTGCAGCCGGCGGTAAGGCAGACGCTTCAGCACTTGGGCTGCTCGGACTGGTGTCTTGTACGGCTGCGGCGACAGGCTGCGCGTGTTGGGGTGGCGCTTGAGGTGTCGACTCGTCGTCTAGACCGCTGGGCTGCTGGGTGGATATGGCATTCATGTTTGAGAGATCCTGTCGTGTGAAGCTCTCCGCAGACTCTCCGGGCTCGTGCAGGAACATGCAACTCCGGTTGTTGCACGTCTCGCCTCGTAGGTACGCCGAGCAGTACTTCGTTGTGCCATGTTGTGCCCTGCAAGATCATCAGCATCACATTACCATCAAGTTCCACTTATGAAGCACTCACCTGACTTTGCCATCGCCAGACTGCGACGCCGACCTCTCGTTGATCGCCTCAATACACGCAGCCGCGTCCTCTTTGCGAGCAAACGTAACGTAGATGCCAACCGGCTGGTTAGGCGTATGCGCCACATCCTTACTCTTACTAACCACAATCTTGATGATCTCCCCGTACTGCCCGAAATACTCCTTATTCCTCAGCAGCTCAGCCACGCGATCACCCTGGATCTTCGGGCGCATGCCCGTCACGTAGACGAGATTCCGCTGGCGGACGCGCAGACCGGCGAGGTGCTTGCGGCTGAGGTTGTCGGCTTCGCGCTTCTGGGCTTCCTTTTGCTTTGCTGCGGCGCGCTTCTTCTGCTGGGCGGCCTTGTTCTTTTCGTGCTGCAGGAGCTCTTCTTGCGTGACGTTCTTGAAGGAGTAGGGCTTGTCGTCGTAGGGTCTTCGGCAGGCCGGACACAGCCCGTTCATCGTCGTCTTGATGTTGTTGTAGCAGAACTGGCATATCTGGGGCGAGAGTTAGTTCGTAGTCACTTGGTGGAGGTTACAGTCCAGTCAGTCCCTGGGAGGAGTCGTGTCAAATGATGGTGCAGCGGTTGGCGCGATTCACACCACATGTCACTGCATCATCAAATGAACATGGTCGTGCTGCAGTCGCAAACTTACCTGGTATCCGCAAGGGCAAGGCTTGAAGTAGCGATCGCCCAGATCGAACTCCTCCACGCACAGCGGGCACACCTCCTCTTCTTCATCCTCATCAATAAACTGATCCTGCTGTATCCGCGCCATCATCGCATGTGTGTGATTTATCGTCGCGCCTTGTTCACGAGATAATAGATGCGTGTGGTGGTAGTGGTTAAGGCAAAGTTTGCCCCTGGTGTAGTGACCCGCGAGAAGTGAGCAAGCAGATAACGCCGTCCGTGCGAGCACTCATGCAATCAAAGGAATTACAAGAGAAAGCGAGATGTGACAGAAAGGTGAGGGTGGTGTGGTGATTACAGATGGCCGTGGATGGACGTCGAAGTCCAGCGCAGCATCCTGCAACAAGAACGGCGAGGTGGCGAGCCTTGGTGCCTGAGCGATGATCCTGTGACGCGCCGATGCTCCACCCGGTCTCGCATCGTTGCCAATTCACACCGGAGCTTCACAGCGTTTGAATAACTACGAAGTTACTCTCCCTGGAATCATGCTGCTATCGTTACCTTGATAAAATGTTCAAGTACTGCAAGGTGTCCCTTGATAGGTCACTAAACGCGCCGACGGCTTGCGAAGGACAGAAGCTTCCTCCAGATCAATCTGAGCATGAATGTCAGCGGCGCCCATTCGCTACCGCTGGGCGTAGTTGATATGTTGGCTTAATTGAAGTCTATTTATCACTGGTAGACGCAGGGCAAAAGTTTCGCCTCCGCCATTGAGGACCATGAACCACCAGCGCGGAGAACTTTATTCGGACTGCATGAATCAAACATATACGCACCATGATACGCTTATGAATGGGATTTTGACAGGCTGAAAGAGGCTCTTACGAGGCAAGCAAGCGCGGCTCTCGCTTCAGCAAAAGACGGGATCAAGAGCGACTGGCCCATCGCTGTAGAGAAGAGGCCCGGGTTGTGCAAAAGTCCATGCTGGTGCCTAGCGTGACGCTGTCTTGCACGTGACGAACACAATTCCCATCTAACTTGAATTGCCCTAACACGACTCTAACGAGATTAAACACTTTGTCTACATCTTGTCCCGGCAGTAGCAGTATGAGCTCACCAGTTTTCGGTTGTCTAGGCTATGCCCACGTGATCGCTCATGGACCACCTGTGGCTCCCAGTCCCGAAGAAGATCTCAGGCTCTCCACAACATCAAGGCCATTCATCTGAGTATGAAGACTAGACTTTTCATCGAATACATGCGGGACTGCGTCATAATTAGAGCCAATTGAGAAGACAAACGAATTCAAAACTGGCTTGCGGCGCGCATTTCTTAGACAAACACCTTCGCGTGTTTCCCCCACCCACCAAGGCGGTCTTCACACATAAACAGGGCGTATCTTCACAGCCGGACAGGCCCAGACTCAAGATGCGGCCTATCAGAAGGAAACGAACTATGCCCTTGGTCAGCTGGTCTTGATTCTGCACCTGCACTTCCCTTGAAACTCCCTCCGCTTTCTCTCATCACCCTCCCTCATCGCCGCACGGATGGACACCAGATGAGCTCAATGCGCGCTGTTTCAACAGCAATCCCGAATGAGCTGCCACGCAGCTCAAAGCTGTTCCCATGTCTGAAATAGACAGTAACCCTCGCGCTACGTGGACCACTCTTGTCGCGGAACTCCAGCCTGATTCAAGCCAACCGGGTGCCGCGATAATTCAATCTGAAGCACACTTTCACACCGCTTTCGAGCATCTTTGTCTGCACATGCAATATAGAGAGCCACAAAGACTACTTGCACGATTTCTCAGAGAGCATACTCAGATCATAGCTTTTGTCGGCGCCTTAGACGACTCTTTGGAACTTCACGCAGGGTATTCCCCTGGATGTTGCTTCTGGACGATCGCGTATGACACACTACAAGTTAGTGCCCGACAAGTGAGGCGAGATCGAACAACATGAACTCACAAAATTAGGGAGCATTTCAGAGGCAGAAGAATCAAACGCTCTTCAAGAAGTTCATACCTGCTCTGAACAACGACCTACCAGCCTTCGGATCTGAGCTTGTAGAGTTTCCGAACGATCCCAGAGTTCAGGAACCACTCCAGACTGCATTCGAAAACTACATACTGGCATATCAATCCATGCGCGGGCATTGGGCATCATCATTCGCTGCTAGCTGGAAATGGGGCAACCTAAATATGTCAGATGCACGATGCCTTCAGATTAGACAGTCGGAAAACGTTAGATAAATGGCAACACCTTGTACTGGAAGATATCCAACTCTTACGATGACTGCACTTCTCACTCTCGTTCTAAAGATTGTTATGATCCTATTCAGAACGGCATTTCTCGAACAACACTCACGATTGTGTCTTGGATCTACAAGATATACCTTTCGGTGCTGATGATGTTGTTGGCGTCATTGCCCTCAGCCTAACCTGCTTCAATGGTTGCGTGCAAGGTCTGACAATTTTGAGCAAAGCTCGCCATTACACGAACGATACATCATGCATCAGTCTACAGATAGAGCTCGTCCAACATTCTCTTCAGACATGGGCAGAGAATGCTAGCCTCAGCAATCAGCCACCGCAACTCTTTGTGTCTGCGGACAAAGCACAGTTGGTGCTGAAAGTCCTTCGCCGCCTTCAAGCACTCTCTGCAGACTTGGAAGTACTCAAGAAGAAGTATGGCCTAATACTGAAGCCAGCCGGAGAGGACGCAGACCTGTTCCCAGAGAGGGCGCTCCCAGTTGCCCAAGGTCGAAAGCAACGACGATTCACCAATAAAGCAGAAGGAGTCATTCCCGGCACGAAAGCGCGAGCCTGGACCAAGCTTCGATGGGTGGCCGTCGACGACAAGAAGATAGACCGGCTACTAGCGAGACTGAAGATGTACATTCAAGAGCTGGAAAAACTTCTTGATCCGCAGATTGATGCTCGACGAAGAAGGGCAGCAGAACTGTATCATCTGGAACGCATCCTGGCCACCGAGAACCAGGCGGAGCTCAAATCCTCGCGAATGACAAGAGCACGTCAACATCCAAGATCGCGATTGCGTCAGCTGCACGATTAAAGAAGACAAGGCTCCATCTCGGGCTTTCCGATCAGGAAGACACAGGCAATGAGGAGGGAGAGAGACGGCCTACTTCAAGTGTGGTGTCTCGTCCGCTACGGCCATTATCTGCATCCTCGCTGTGCTTGCAAGGAGAACCGACAGGTTCCATGAGACTTTCCACCCGGCTTCTATCGATTCCTGTAACAGTTTCTGACGGAGATCGAAGATCGTTGGCAACGTACGATGGCAAGCATGTTCTTCTTGAGTGGAAGAATCTGGATTCTGCTGGATCGGTACCTATTGAGCTTCGTGTCAACGAAATCGCGGCATTGCTGCACGAGCTCAACCCATCATTCCACAGCTTGCCTTGTTTGGGGTACGTCGCAGATCAAAGCAGGAATCGCTTTGGGTACATATTCAGTATCCCTCAGGAATGGCCACAGCAAATAGGACACGGGTCAGGGAAGAGAGCAAGCGTAACTCCAGCCGCAGTGAGCACTCTTCGTCAAAGTCTGGAGACTGGCTCACCTTCGCTCAATCAGCGACTCGAGATCGCAAAGACTGTACTCGAGACGCTCCTTGGCCTTCACACGGCGGGATGGCTGCACAAATCATTAATATCTGACAACGTGCTCGTACCTCATCTCAACAAACATGAGACGGCGGACCAGCAGGATGGACAATCTTGCCATGTTTATGTGCTTGGATATGTATTCTCGAGGGCGGACAGACCTGGTGAGATGACGGAGCCTCTTAGCTCACAAGCTGAGAGTGCATTATACCAACATCCACAAGGTTTAGCGACCGAAAACTCCTTTCGGAAGATCTTCGACATCTTCAGCGTTGGTATGCTTTTACTTGAGATCGGTTTGTGGGCACCACTATCAACCATTCTACGCCGACATGATCGGAGGCCAGCCAGATTTAAGGACATCGCGCGTGTCGACTCAGGCCTCAGTGGCATTACTTTGTTGGAGGACCGGCCTCGTCTAAGGTCCGAGCATAAGCCAGATCTGCTTGAGCTTCGACAACATCTCTTAGCCAGTCTAGGTGCTCGTGATCAGCAGAAGGGATGCGAATGGAATGAGTCTGACCCAATAATCAGAGCCTTGGCATCTGCAGCCGGAAAGCGTACACTGGGGTTGTCGAAGACTTGCTCTCTGCAGAACAGAATCTGACTCAGAAGCAGAATGAGGATACGACGCTCGATGAGCACGAGTTCGCTTTAGATCTCGAATTAAGTGCAGAGACACGATCGAGGAGATCTTGAATGTCATCTGAGATCCTTGATAACGCTTGAAGCTCGAGCTGACAGGTCATTGCCTGCTTCAAATCAATCTCGCTCGGCGCAGAACGCCACAATTCAATTGTTGAAAGCGCGCTCGGAGACAAGCGATGTCTCAAAGGGGAGGAAAGGATAACGCAAAGTTGTGTACAGGTGGGTGCCTCAATCTTTTGGACTAGGGCACAAGTCTATCATCTATATTCGACAGTCGGTCGAAAAATGGATTGTGATCCCATGTGTGCGAATTTGTGTCAACATCGTGAGGGGAAAGAGAATCTGCATCTCAAGATATCTCCAAGCAAGATCCGAGGTGCGGTCCGAAACAAGTCCCCGGCATGCTCGAGGCTCCTGAGTCGACTTTAGCAGGCCTCGTCTCGCGATGAATCCATAATCTCTTAGTCACTTCAAATGGCGTGCGCGCAATCACGCAATCTTCGCTAACCGAATCTCAACCACAAGACCCGCCGCAATGATGGCCCGAACATTCTGTATGCATGCTAGGTCGTCGGCTGGAGATCTATTTCTCATCGACTCCGAGGTCGCCAAAGTTTTCTCCATAACGACATTTAGAGGCGCGAATCCTCACCAAAGAAGTCTACACGCTCTCCATTCCAGATCTCCCCAGTGCGCATCATCAGATTCTTCATCTTTTGCATTTGCATAGCGTGCAGTCTCGTTTTCTGGCATTTCTTCTCTCGAGCGCTTTGGCATGCACTTTCAGGACAACTCGTCCGCCGGTCCTGCGCCAATGGCTTCAGATCCTATGGATATCGACAAACCTTCGCGGCCCTATACCCACAAGTCCTCGGCTCTGCCATTCGGACAGGATGTCGCGCTCAAGTCCATTGGCGGCAAATCCTACCTGACTGCGCAAACACTAGTCCAGCAAGTCGCATACACGCTCTCCGACAAGATCTTCACGTACTCGCCCGAGACCTTCGATCTCGACATTGCGCTCAAGAGCTGGAGGGAAGATGGCGAGACCAATGCTTTCGGCTATACGCCTGGCGTTCTGTCCATGGAGACACGAACTGGCGCTGGCTCGATCGCATTGGGATACGTCTTCTCCAAGGACTTTGATCTCGAGAAGAGGCATATCCCGCAGGCGATCGTTGCGTCGAGTGCAAGCTTGAACTATCTCAGGCCTTCGCTTGACCAGCTCAGTCTGCTTCATGACTTGACAAGCCCATTCGTGGCGCACGTGGCGGCTGCAGATGCCACGAGCGAAGGTCTAGTCTCAGACTACCTTTCCAGTCTGACGATCGCAGACGAGCTTGGACTTGGGCTGGTATCGAGCACTTCAGCGCAGGAAGTCCAGCACATGTCTCTTTTGGCCACACTTCTGGCCAAGGTCATCCCTACGATCCACACTTTCGATGGCGTCCACGTTGCAAGAGAGACACAGCGCCTTTCTGGTACTCTCGATGCGAAGGCTCTTGCCAGCACGTACGAGACGGTACAAAAGGCCCTGTCTGCTACCGAGGTCAAGCACTCTGACAGCGAGGGCAAGCTGGTCCAGCTCCTGAAAGCATTCAACAAAGCCCTCAAGACCAAGTATGGGCCATTCGAGTACACTGGACATGCTTCAGCTGAGCATGTTCTGGTCGTCTTCGGCACGCTTGAGGCTTCCATTGCCAGCCATGTCGTCTCTCAGCTCGAAGGTGCCAAGGTTGGTGTCGTCAATGTACGTGTGTACCGACCATTTGTCGAAGAGGAATTCATCAAGGCTTTGCCCAAGACCGTGAAGTCTATTGCGGTTCTCGGACAAGTCGATGACGAGCTGGCAGTGGTCGATGTTCACACATCTTCTCTTCTGTACAAGGATGTGCTTGCTGCTCTGAACTTCTCTTCCTTGAACTTCAAGAAACTCAAGATCAGCGACGCCAAGTATGCAAAGAGCCAGGTCTGGTCGCCAGCCGCCATCTTTGATGTCTTCCAGAAATTTGTTGGCGCGAAGAAGCTCGGAGAGTTTGTCAACGTCAGCACTTTCGACGACAACACGCAACAATCAACCTTCTGGGCACTCGGCAACTCACCGGCAGCTTCGGCGCCACTCGTGCTCGGTCAGCTGCTCTCTACTTTCTCGAACTCCCATGTCACCGTTCGCACTGCGCACGACAACCTCATCCAAGGCGGCGTTGTCCGGACAGACATTCGTTCGTCGCAAAAGTCCACTGACGGTGCTCATGCTACCAGCAGTGCCGACGTGGCATTTGTCAGTGGCCAAGAACTTTTGGGCGAATTTGATCCATTGAACTCGTTGAAGGCTGGTGGCGCATTCGTGGTCTCTTTGCCTGGCTTCAAGGATGAGCAGCTGGAGAAGAAGCTTCCAGTCGGTCTCAGGCAAGGCATCGTTGGCAAGGACGTTAAGCTGTATATCCTCGATCCGACATTGTCGCCCAAGGTCGCTGAAAAGCCAGAGCTCGAGTCTGTGCTTATTGAGCTCGTCTATTTGAAGCTGGCTGGATACCTAGGATCAGCTAAGGTTCTCGAGAAGCTTGCTGCAATCATTGGCAGCCCAGAGACTATCGATGCGTTGGCCCTGGAGATTGACAACGTCCTCAAGCCGATCGAGGTTCCAGAATCATGGGCCACAATCGAGCCGGAGGTCGAAAAGATCTCGCTGCCCACCGAGGTTAAAGTCAACAGCTTTGCCAAATTCGAGCGCATCGACCCCAACCCACCAAATGAGCTCGAGAACTGGACTAGTGTTGCAAAGGGTCTGCTCTTCAAAGAGGCATACGGCACTTCCTCCGCACTGCGTCCAGAGCTTGCCACCAAGACCGCTATTGTACACGTGAAGGAACGTCGCCGTCTCACGCCTCTCACCTACGACCGTAACATTTTCCACATCGAATTTGATCTCGGTAATTCTGGTGTTACGTACGCGATCGGCGAGGCACTTGGTATTCACGCTGAGAATGACCCCGTTGAGGTCGACAAGTTCATCAAATGGTACGGTCTTGACCCCAATGAGATCGTGCAAGTTCCCAGCCGCGAAGATCCAAACGTTCTCGAGAACCGCACCGTGTACCAGTCTCTCTTGCAGAACATCGACATCTTCGGCCGACCGGGCAAGAAGTTCTACGAGGCTCTTGGTGAATATGCCAGCGATCCCAAGGAAAAGCGTGCCCTGCTTGCACCGAGCACACCAGAGGGCAACACGGACTTCAAGCGCCGCGCTGAAGTTGACTTTGTGACATTCGCAGACCTGCTTCTCGAGTTCCCATCTGCACATCCGAGCTTCCACGAGATTGTCCGCATGGTCCCAGCGATGAAGCGCAGAGAGTACTCAATCGCTTCCTCGCAGCATGTCACACCGACTTCCGTGTCGCTTCTCATCGTCACTGTGGAGTGGGTCGACTCTGGCAAGCGCGACCGCTTCGGCCAGGCGACACGCTACCTCAACTCGCTGCCCATTGGCGCACCTGTCACGGTCTCTGTCAAGCCATCCGTGATGAAACTCCCTCCCAAGACGACCGCACCCATCATCATGGCTGGTCTGGGTACTGGTCTAGCCCCGTTCCGCGCTTTCGTCCAAGAGCGCGCATACCAGAAGCAGCAAGGCCACGAGATTGGCGCTGTCATGCTGTACATGGGTTCACGTCACCAAAAGGAAGAATACCTGTACGGCGAGGAGTGGGAAGCCTACCGAGACGCAGGCATCATTACCCACATGGGTTGTGCTTTCTCGCGTGATCAGCCTCAGAAGATCTATATCCAGGATCGCATGAGGCAGTCGATGTCTGATGTGCGAAAGGCGTACTTCGAGGAGGAAGGCAGCTTTTACCTGTGCGGACCGACGTGGCCTGTGCCTGATGTGACGGAGGTGCTGCAGGAGAGTTGGGAGGCGGAGGAGAAGAGCAAGGGTGCTAAGAAGGTTGACAGCAGAAGGGCTATTGAGGAGCTGAAGGATGCTGGGCGATATGTGCTTGAGGTGTACTAAAATTGCATGTCATCTTCTGCTTTCTCTAGCATCATAGATCTGTTTGTAGAGCATTTGTAGCACTTCCATCAATGTGTTAGTCTTTTCTTGCATTTGATTTTTGCCACTTAATGTGTAGGGTGAGAAGCCGTGATTTGATCCATGCATGTACTTCGGCTTCGGCACTCTGCGTGATCGATGAATCCTGTTGCGCATATTGAGCCATTAACGATCAAAGCCGCGGCCGTGTAGCTCTTCGTATGCATTCTGATCGCAAGGTGCAATCTCATTGCATTTCATCCTCATTTGTGATGCTGGTATTTGAATGTAACGGTAGGTAGGTGAAGAGAAAAGCTAGATCAGCCTAGAATGTGGGGCTGCTGAGATGGCGCTTGACTCGCCGCGTCCCCTTGCTTTTTCTCGCGTTTATCAGCTCCGACCTCTCATCACGCTGTGCATCTTCGTCCTGCTCGAGCACCTGTCTCATATCGCGCCTGTCGAAGTGAAGGAAAGTCAGACCGTGGTTTGTCGGTCGTTCCTGCTGTTACCCGAATTTGTGCGACCTGTCTCGCGCTCCCTGAGACAGATCTCGGAAGATGCCTACCAACGAGCGAACACCATTATTAGACGACCGAGCCCGCAACTTCTGGGAAGTTGGCGCATCCATGGAGACGCAGCATAGAGATGCGTCGACATTTCACACGCAATTCTGCAAGCTCGTCGGCGTGCCGCCTTCAGATCTTGCCCCTGACGCCGAGCACCCTAAGATCGGGCCCAAAACACTCTATGGCCGAGCGATACGCCAGAAGAAGAACCAGGCCGCGACCTATGCTGTTACGGCAGCTATCTCGAACACGCTCTTACTGACGCAGGTTGTTCTCGGCGCTGCGGTCACTGCGTTGGGGGCTTCCGAGTCGTCGCATATCCTTATCACGCTCTTTGGCGCTGCGAATACCATCATCGCGGGTGTGGTCGCCTATCTCAAATCACGTGGTCAGCCCATGCGAGCACGAATGTATCGCGATGATTTAGAGCGCGTTGTTGATGAGATCGAGAATTCCGAGATCATGTGGTTGGGCATTTCAAAGCGGATGCACGGCTATTCCGAGATCAACACCGATGACGAAGTCACAGTCCGCTCTGAGGTGGCGAGACTGACGAGACTGTATGATCGTGCGATCCGGACAAACAGCATGAGTGAGTTGTTTCTCATGTCCTTCCCATACCGGAGTAGGTGAACATTAGGCTGACATGATTGGCCTCCACAGACAATCCGGATATGTACATGGCAGGCGGCGGCTTTGAGCACACAAACTTCGCGCTAAAGAAGGGACCTCTTCCAAGCGGACCAGTTATGCCACCAGGCCTACCGGCCGCCGGTCAGCCAGCAGGAGCGGCTCCCGCAGCACCAGCTGGTACAGTCGCGCCAAATCCCCAGCCCTTAGTCGCAGATCCCGATGAGAGCCCTGCCACTGCACCGCCAAAACCGCCTACGCCGCCACCCAAGGATGAGCCAAAGGAAGAAGCGAAGAAAGATGATGCAGAGAAGGCTGACAAGAAACCACCTGAAACAGACTCACCTTCATCGTCGAAGACGAATGGCAAAGCTCCGGCGGATGAGTCAAAGACGGGCGACAAAGTAGAGGAAGATGCGGAAGGCGGCGCTTCAGATGGTGGGTCCACCATCAATGAAGAAGATCCAGCTGGCGAAACCAAGAACTAATCGCTGTCCGAGAAGGTCGACTTGGAAGCGATCGTGTGGTGATGGCGATTAAGCCGAGGACTTGATGGAGAAGGCTTGCAGTTCACCTTGTCTTGTTGCGTTTTCGCATTCCTTCTCATGCGCTATACCCTGTTTGCTGTTGCTGTTCGTTGTCATCTCTGTAAAGACAAGTACCTTGTAGAGTCACTGATAGTCAATGTTATATGATCCTACGATGCCTATTAGATTGCAGTCACATCGGGAAAGAAGAGCGACATGGTCCTAACCTGATCGCAACATGCCCATTGTCACCCATCTTCGGCTTCGATCGAGATAAGAGCGATCAGGTCCTGGAGTCAGGAAACAATGAGATGGAATCAAGTGAAGTCACAGAACTCTTGTCTCTGCACGGTGGTATCCCAGTCACTGGGAGCTCTGGTATTAAACAGACAGAAACGGTGCAACATGTTCTGATATACGGTTCGGTTTGTGCTAAGAGAGGCTGATGTGTTTCGGGAGACCTCGTTCCAAGAAAGCATTGCCTCGAGAGAACAAAAAAGTCGGGACGTTAACAGTGGGCGGGAAGAACTATCCGGTGTACGAGACTCCACAGGGGGAACATTACTACATTGACGATGCGGATCGGAAGCATCCAATCCAACAACAGAGACCTCGAACGCAGCAACATGTTGGCCGGATGATGGGTCGCAATTGAGCATATCTAGATGTCGAGAATGCTCGAACGCATGTAAACATCATGGACGAATACGTTGATGCTTGCCTTGGGGGCGTAGGCGGTACTTTCATCCTTTCGCGCAATGATCCTTCGAATTGAGCAATCAAGAACTATAGCGAGACTGCTAAGACCTCTTCTCCCCAGCCGCAGCAGCATGCTCATTCATAACCACTTCCGTTTTAATCTCCTGATCCATCCTCGCCTTCTCCTCCTCCGTCGCATTCGTCACGTGCACCACAACCCTATCCCCAAACAACTCCGCCAGTTCCTCCAAACTCCTCCCCTTCGTCTCAGGATACATAACGATTAACACCACAATCGTCACAACCGTCAAGCACACAAACACCAAAAAGTACCTCCACCCAATATTCGCGATCGCTGTCGCGCCTGGCGTCACGTACGTGATGCACGCGATGAAGTAGGTGGCTGTGGCCATGGCGACGCCGCGGGCGCGGATCTGCGTCGGGTAGATCTCGGAGGAGTAGATGAAGGAGGCGGCGTCGATGAAGAGGCCGTAAAAGAAAACGAAAAACATGAGGGCTACGACGGCGGTTTTTTGGCCGCCCGTGTTGGGGACGGGGACGTCAACGTAGGCGCCTATCATGGCGGTTTCGACGACGAGGGCGATGAGGCAGCCGGTGAAGCCGGTGATGAGGGCCTGGTGTGATATTGTTAGCTCTTATCCGATATGTGGATCATAAGAGGGGGAAAACATACAGGACGGCGTCCAGTTTTGTCCACTGTGAGCAGCGAGAACAGATTACCCAGGGCGCCGATGAGCGTGAAGACACAATACATCAACAAAGGAAGGTAATCCGTCAGCCCCAGATTCCCATATATGATGACCGAGTAGTAGTTGATAACGAGCGCACCCGTTGAATTCGCCGCCAGCTGTAAGAAACAAGACAAGAACGCTCTCTTGCGGTACGATGGTGTGGACAAGATCGCCCAGTACCCACTCTTAAACTGCTTCTCGTACTCGATCTGTGCCTTCATCTGGTAGAACTCTTCTCGAGCCGCAATATCGTTCTGGTCGCTGGAGTCGTGGTGAAGACGCTGCACTGTCGTCCAGGCTTGATCAATGCGGCCTTGCGAGATGAGCCAGCGAGGAGACTCGGGGACGAAGAAGCAGCCCAGCGCGAGGATGAGAGGAGGTAAACACGTGAAGGCCAGAGGTCCTCGCCATTGAAATGTCAGATTTGTGCTGAAATAGCAGCCTAAGCCCACCCAGGCGGAGATGTTGTAGCCGCTTACTAGGAAGAATCCGTGGAGCCCAGTAAGGAGACCTCTTTTCGCGGGTGTACTCGTCTCGGCGAGGTAGATCGGTGTGACAGTGGCGAGAGCTCCGAGGCCAGCGCCCTGGAGAATTCGCACGACGATAAGCATAGCCACGTGCACGCTGCCGGCTGTCAGAGCACCACCGATGATGGCGATCACGGAGGCAGTGAAGAGAGCCATGCGACGACCAAACCGGTCAGCGAAAGGACCGCCGGTGAGGGCGCCCACGACAGCGCCGAAGAAGAAGAGAGCATTTACAGCGCCGATGATAGAATTCGTGTAGTCTGCACGTGGACCCGTGATGGAGAGATCGAAGTACTGGTAGAAGCCTGGCTGACCGATACTGGTCGCGAAGGATGCGAAACCTTTGCATCGTTAGTACGCGAATTATCAACCGCACGATGAGAAGGAAACATACCAAAGCCATAAGTAAAACTCCCCACCGCCACGATCAATCCCACACCAATGTTGTAAGCCGTTGTCTTGACCATCCTGTCTATCGCTGCGTTTCAACAATGGACATCAAATGCAGCAAGGCAAGCGACGACTTGATCACCATTTATACCATTCGGGGCATCACCCACCAGGAACCCTATTTCCGGGACAAGCAACACGAGCGATCCCCAGAGCCAAGGCAAAAGGCCAGAACAAGCGTGCCAAACTATGCGGGGGACCTTGCATTTCCCCAGGTTGCTGCAGCTTATCGCGGGAACCATACCCAATTCGTGAAATGTCCGCGACTCTCGGTGATCTCTTGTGAGGGGATTGCTGCTTCACCGACCTTGTTTGGGATAAGCGAGAATGCACTTGCGGTTAACGTCATCCAGTCTGCTGGATCTTGCTTTTGTATATGAGTACATCTCAACATTAGAGATCCGGCTTTGCTTCTTGGTCTAGAGGTGGTACAGTGTAATTGTTTTGTGACGCGTATGTACGCAGCTGCTATTGCAGTACACAAGGCTTCGACTTTCTATGATCGCTGTGATAGTGGCTCTCTGGCCCATATAACACATTATCAGCGTAATTGACCACGCGATCCAAAGCTGTATGTGGCGACCCCGAATCGGAGAGACGTCCGCAAGTGTGCTCTTAGGGCGTAGCTTATCTCGCAGTAGCGGACCGTCTTCCGGTGACATGCCCTCTATGCCTCGAGTAGCAGTATCCCGGCATGTGCAACTTCTTGGTCGCGTCTTGGGCATGCTTAATCCAGGGTTTCGTATCAGGACAGGCTTAGGTTTCGCATTTCTTGATGCAAATCGTGGAGTTCAGACCTTTGAGGCAAATCGTCGTGCTTCAACTTCAGGTCACAGCCATGGCTTCGCCAGCTGAAGCGAGGTTACCACCCACATCGCCCAGCACTTCAGCCTTCTCCTCTTCAATCGAGACACCCAGACCAGAGAACGCGTCCAGCAACGCCCATCGGTACCATTCCTGCTTATCGTATCCTCCAACCGTGAATTTGCCACTGCGGTCGAAATCGTGGAAGCTTCTATCGCCTGGGTATGTGGGTGCAACTGTGAAGTAGCTGTCGGTATGCGGCATGCCACCGAATGGGTCGATGGGCGGCAGTTCCTCCTTGATCTGCTTCTTCTTGAGACCCCTGAGCAGCGTGCTCTTCGCGTTGCCTGCCTTGTCCAGCTCAGCCATCGCTTCATTCTTCCTCGCGGTCGCCTTCTGTAATTTCACAGTGCGCTCGTAAGCCAACTGCTCCGGATCGCCGCCAGCTTGCAGTCGCCGTAGATACTCTTGCTCAATGACCTGTTGCTCGTGCTTCTCCCTCTCCTGCTCTGCAAGCGCCGCTTGCCTCTTCAACCGTATGTCTTCTTCCTGCATCTTCTGCGCCTGCTTGAATGCCTTCGCACCCTCCTCCTCCATCTCCCTATTCTGCTCGATCGCACGCAGATGCTCCGCCCGATAGCGATTAATCTTCTCATTCGTTTCCTCGATATCAATGCCATTCACAAGATTGAACGTCATATCCTCGACTTCCGCCAAGTAATCATTGTAGTCTCTCAGCGTCTCGAAGTCTTCCTCGTGCCTATTGAACGTCTTCGCCATCTCACGGCGAATATCGACTTCCTTCTCGAGCTTGAGGTCTGAGAATGTGGGTTCGCGGAAACGGTGCCGGCGGATGGTGACTTTGCAGCCTTGTGTCGGACACGGTGCGGGACCGCTCTTCAGCAGCCTGTCCGCGCAACCAGTGCACATCTTGTGGTAGCATTCCGTCGAGATGATGAAGCGCAGCTCTGGATTGAAGTAACGCGATGACTTGCACACGGGACACTGCTCGTCTAGATCAATCATTAGATGCTGCTCATGCCAGGTATTAAGGAGATGTGCTTTGCGTGCGCAAGAAGTATCCAGCGGTCACCACTGGGCTTGTGACTGTCCAGCAGGTTCAACGAGAAAGCCAAGGTGCTCAGGCGGATCTGGGGAGAACTTACTCTTCTCGCCCATTTCGGCATCCTGCTTAGGCGCGCGAGAAGCCATTTTGTGATAGCAGAGTGCGGTTAGAGCGAATATGCGAGGAACTACATCTTACAATGTCATTGTCGCGGAGGCGATAGATCGAGCATTCGGACGCATCCATGGATTGAAGGAACATGACTCAGCCTGAGGCGACAAGGCTTGTCCGCGAGCCTTCCACCAACGCTGGCTAAACCCCACCCAGCATCCGTTCACAGCATCGGCAGATTCCACAAAGAACTTGTCCGCGATATGAAAAGTCCAATTAATGCTTTGAGTGATTTGGTCGGTAATGCTCAAATTGGACACCGCGTTTATGACTCCGCGGGAAGTGCCGCGCGCCAAGCAGCTGCTCCTTCCTTCGACCTCAGCCCCGAGTACATCAGGCAGTCACTTCCATGATTGAACTCAAGATTTCATCACTTTCATAACTTTCAGCAATCATCTGCACCAGTGCGGATTCATTCAGATCATACAGAGCCGGACAGGTGCTTTCTAACAGCCACAATGTCCAGACGTCCATTTCGTTCCAAGCGCCAAATCATGCTTTCTGCTGTCGCGAAGAAGACGAAGGAGGCCTTGCCAGCAATTCTAGATCAGCTTCCGGAAGTCGACGCCTACAAGTCGAGTCTTCACAACTTGAAAGATCTTCCACCACTCGAGTCGAAAGATTCACCCAAGTACCCACGTTTCAAGACCACCGTCATCAATGGCGACACCTTGGACGTAGCCATCAACTTCCCACCCTCAAGCAGGAAAGATAGCCCGGTCAAGCCCGTGTGCGTACTCAATTTGGCCTCTGAACGTTCGCCCGGCGGCGGCTGGCTCAGCGGCGCTCTTGCGCAAGAAGAATCAATTTGCTACCGCTCCTCCCTCTCGCTGTCCCTACACAAAGCCTACTACCCTTTCGGTCATCTAGACGCCATCTACACACCCCACATCGTCATCATTAGAGACGAGTACACGACCGGCCACGCTCTCATCAAGGACCGGCCAGCAAAGGATCTCAAAATCGTAAGCGTAATTAGTGTAGCCGCACTGCGAAGTCCACCCGTCACGCGCGCCCAACGCATCATCGCAGGCGAGATCGCAGAGCGTGATGTCTTCGCCAACAGTGAAGACAGGGAAATGACGAAGGACAAGATGAGATTGACGCTTCGACTGGCGGCGAGGGAGGGGCATACCAGACTTGTGCTGGGCGCAATGGGGTGTGGTGCATTCAGAAATCCGGCGGAGGATGTGGCGGCTTGTTGGAGGGAGGTGTTACTTGAGGTGGAGTTTGATGGATGGTTTGAGGGGGTCGTATTCGCAGTGCTGGATAAGGGGAGTGCGGGGACGAATGCGGGGCGTGGTGGGAAGGGTAATTTTGACGTCTTTGACCATGTTGTCGGCAATGTCTTGATCAACAGCGGCGGGTCAGATGATGCTGGGAGCAGCAGAGAGTAACTGTCCAGGTTCTTGAGATAACTTGTAGGCTGCGATGTCGCATGTGAGACGAATGAGCACACAGATTCTGCACTCTCGATTGTGCCTACATGCGAGTAGCACTTGCTGATTAGGCTCCACGTGTCGTATCCCAATCTGATGATAGAACATCCATAATGAGATCCGCAATGCGATTACCAGTTCCTGATCATAAGGCTGAGCTTGCCCGGCCTCCCCGCGCGGATCGCCATTGATGACAAGAAGATTCGCACATACGAAGCACCGCGTCTTATTCGCTTTCACAGCTTGAAAACCTGTTATAGAGTTCAGCACCGTATCTCGATATTGAAGAGTAGACGCAACAAAGTCTTAAAGCGATCTCAACGCTCGAGACGCGCTCGGTGGATCCCCAATGCCGTCATCGCGCCGTCACGCTAAAGTCCAAGCTCCAGCATCGCGGATCTGGATATCCTCCAAGTAGTGTCCGACACTGCTGGTAACCTCTGAACCTCAATCATCTCAATCGTGATCCATCAAAATGTCTTCGTCAACAGCACTCAACTACCCTCTCCTCGCCATCCCGGCATACTACGTCTTCTCCGTCATCCCGCACGGTTATGCTGGAGGCATCCTCTCCGCCAACGGCTACAAAGTCAATAATGCGAATCCGAAGGCTTCGCTGAAGCCAGAGGCGGTGAAGGGCAAGGTTCCAGAGGCCGCGTGAGATTCTCATCCCCTTTGCTATACCGAGATAGCTAAAAATCCATCCATTGTAGCTTCCAGAAATACCAACGCGCCGAGAACGCACACTCAAACAACATGGAGCAGATGCCCCTCTTCGCCGCCGCCGTGCTCGCCAGCGTGTTCGCCGAGAAAGTCAGCGGTGCTCGGGATATCGGGATCAAGCACGATCTGGAAGATCCGACCGGGCTGAAGACATTCGTGCCCGCGTGACTCGCGGTCAGGACACTGTACAATATCGCGTACATCCAGATTGAGGATCACTCGACTAGCTTTGTGAGGAGTCTGTTCTGGATGGTTGGCAGTGGACTGGCAAGCTACCAGATCTATAAGGCTGCTACATTGCTGGGCTAGGAAGTCCAAGGCTGGCATTAGGTAAAAGCAAATCCAAGAATGTGAATATCGAGATCTTGACATTGCGAGGTCGCCAGGTGTTCTTGTATATCCCAGATCTAGGCTGAGTCGACTGTGATGTGTCTGTCCAATGTGTGAGATTGTGTTGCTGACTGAGTGAGCTGGACGCGGATGTGGCGTGCGTGCTGCATAAGCATACATATCGCGAACCAATAACGCCGATGTGCGCTTGGAATGCTGCATACTCCAAAGACTTTGCATCGGCGAGCTGGACCGCATTCTGGAAATGCTGCAATTTATTTGGAAGGACTAGCCGCACAGCATGAGAGGTACTCATGCGCATCTCGTTCGGCATCAATCCGACGATCCCATATTCCAACACTCTCCGCGGGAACCTGTGTCGGATACGGTCCATACTAATCATGTCTGTCGCTACTGTATCGCTTCCTGATGGCTGCGCGTATGTTCCGTTGTCCAAGTATGATTGGGCGCTTTTCGATATTTTGACCGGCCCGCGGGGGAGGTGCCTCGGTGTTTCGCTGGCGTTTAACCCTGCAGTGTGGTGCTTGACGGCTGCTTTGCATGCGGCTACTGTGTGGATGGCGTCTGGTCTGAACATTCAGATATTCATGACGTTCAAGCGGCGGAATACGCTATACTTCTGGTTTGTGTACACCAATGGACCTAGCACACAGGTGTTGATCGACTCGCAGGTCAATTCTAATTACAACCTGGGGCATTCTAGTGGTCGTCGTGCTCTTCGATCTCCGGAACTTCACGCGAGTCGGCAACGGCAAGGCGCTCCAATGGACACAATCCATAGCCTGGATCGCCGAGTCAATGGGCTTCTCCTTCGTGCTCATCTCAAGACTCTACCTCATCGCAGACTGTCGCAAGCTCAATCTGCTGCCCATCATCGTAGTCATCCTCGACTCCACCGTCCACATCCTCGTCCTTGTGGGGAAAGCAGGGCATCTCTCTCCGAAGGCGTGGAGCACGATCATCTACTTCACACCCATCTTCTTTACCGTGCAGGAAACACTGCTGTCCTCGCTTTATGTGTACCTCTTCATCAAGTTCATGCGACATAACCCCTATGGGGCGCGCACGCAATCGATGTTCAGTTTCCTGGTCTTTGTGGAGATCGTGGTGATCTGTTTCGATGTGGCGATGGTCACGCTCAACTCGCTGAAGTACGAGATTGCGAAGACGATATTGACGCCTTTCTTCTATGCGTCGAAGCTCAAAATCGAGTTCCTCGTCTTGAACAGATTGATGGAGTTCAAGCAGGGGAATGGCGAGTTGGAATATTCTTGTCCATTCAGCGAAGAAGTTTCGCCATCTCCAGGATCGAGTAGTCTCCCATCGACAGATCGAGACTCGAGCACACAGCATGTCTCAGAAGTATCTTGTGGCTCAGAAAAGGCTGGAAAGGGCCTTTCAACCGCTACCAGAGAGGTTCTACCAAGTCCTGTTGTCGAGTCGAGGGATGTTGATGAGATCAGCCGCTTGGAGAGGCAGTATCTTGGTCGAAGCAATACGCATGACGCGCCTTGAGAAGGAGCGCATTGTCAGTCCTCTGGAAGTTCATCATTGGTCTTCTTTCGAGATACAATCATGCATTTATCAGGCAGACTCGAAGCCTCCTGGGCAGGCAGCCCTTTCGGGCCTACTCCACAGTGGGGCACTCGGGACGACCCTAGTCGCCGCATCAAGCTTCCACTTGACGCACTACACGAAGCTCATGGCATCATTTCAAGGGAATCGTTGTACTAAACAGAAAGGAGTACATTGTGGGTTCGATTCACTGCCCAAGCTTTGTTCGTGGATTTGTTTTGTCTGCTATTGTCGTAGCAGTACCACGAAGGCAGGAGAATACACACGGTGCTAAAAATACACAAACGAGTATCCACTGGTGGCACAAACCTTGCAAAGATCACTCGCTTAGCACCCTCGTCTGAAGTGCAATCTTAACAAAACTTCGACTCATTTGCAGGACAGCATCAAACATGTTATGCGCATCTCGGAGGGATCCTCGTATGGCAGTCGAATTCGCTTGTGTGACCGACACCTGAACAGATAGATACAGTCTCTACGCAGCGTACACGATCACTTAGCCACGAAATGAAACTGCTTCCAGCCTCAGCGGTGCTCTGCACTGCTCTGTTCACGACTGTCTTCGCAGGCCATCCAGCATTCCCGGTGTCGTCCGACGGATACCAATCAATCTTCATGGGCATCACGACAGAATCAGATGAGCGCTATATCAACAAGTCAATCACGGACATGAACAGCGACCTTCGTATGATCGCTATGGGTAACACCGGATTGACAAGCTACCTGACGAACGGCCCTGGTCCTTTTGGCTGGAACGAGGAAAAAGGCGTGCTTGCGCAGAAGCGGACTATCGTGGATGGGAGCTCGCTCAATTGGCAAGATTTGCAATATGAATGGATACCAATGCAGTTCCGTGTGCAGACGGATCACTGGGGCGGCCCGGAGAATCTGCCATCCACTGGTCTTGCAGCTCCGTATTTCCCACCATATCGCTTCAACGGTGGAGTGAAGATGCGGAATGATGGGATCGAAGGACCATCTTTCGATCCTCCGCGGCTATACTCGAGCGAACACAACTACATTGGCGTGAAAGACGAGAACGGGAAGGTAATCAGCAAATGGTATGCTTGCGATGACGGGAAATATGCGAGCGCGTTATCATGGTCGCTCGACGACACCGCTGCGAAGGACCCTACCTGCGTGCTCGTCAAGCTGCGGAAAGTCAATAATCGCATGGAGTAAGACATTGACGGATTCTCTAATGCCGGCTCATTCGCTAACTATGCCTCAGATTGGCACCGGTAACTTCATCAGCTGGCGCTACTGACCCATTCCCTGCCCCAAGCTCACCATCACGACCAGGCCGGCCAGCCCAGCCAAGTGGCACGTTTCTTCCTCCTGGCTCGCTCCAGCAGACAGTCAGCAATAGGGGAGTTACTCGTTCACCTATAAGCCTAGTATCGGCTATATCTGCGATCTTACCACTGTTGATATATGCCTGAGCCAAGCTTGGTACTTAGAGCTATCACGGTGCGGTAAAGACTTCAATAGAGTTGGCCAGTCTCATTATAATCACACGTTTCTCCTAAAACAAGCTGGATATCTATGAGATCCAGCTGAGTCCTGATACTGTCGATTCAAACTTTACAGTCTGGCTCAATCACTTGAGTACTGCCCTGTGTTCAGCTCACTCCGCACCTCTGGCCGATTTTCCAGCACCCTGCTGCTCCATTTGGCTGTAGTAGTCAATAGTGCTCAGTCTTTCGAGCCGAGCAATTTCTTGTGCTGCTTCAGCATCTGAAGGGGCTTTGCGCTCCACTCATCCAGCCAGTTCTGCCCCTTAACTTCCTCCCATCCCTCATGCATGATCCATGCAGACCCTTGCTCCAACAGTTCCTGCGCACCAGCCAGCAAGCTGTCCAGTTCTGTCTGCTCGCCCCAATCTCCCAGCATGTTGTTGACCTTCGCACTGCTGACAAGCTCCAGGACCTTGTCCAGATACCTCAAGACGTCCTCCGGATCTTCGGCCGTGCAGTCATACCATTGCAGGTGCTCCTTCATCTTCTCCACCCAGTACCCAAGCCGCTTCTTGGGGATGTAGTGGCCGCCAATGATGACTGTGCCTTCGTTGCGGTACACTGCGTGCAAAGTGCCTGGTTCCATGTACCACAGTTGTCCCGGACGCAAGATCACATAGCGCATGTGTTTCTTGAAGACTGTTTGCACTTCAGGCGGAAACTCCTCGGTACTACGAATGTTCTCCAAGATGACCTTGCGATCATCGGGTGTTTCGTTCCATTGCTGAACATCAAGAGCAGCTCGCCGCACAACAGATGGAGATATGTGCCGAAGCCATGGCTGTCGAAGTGAAGTGGGCTGTATGCGCCTGCATCGCCAACCAAGTACCAGGATAGCTTATCTGTGAACGTGTTCTTGCTGCCACGCTTTGGCCCAAGTAAGCGAGCGCGGATGTCATAGAGCAGATTGTCATGTGTGACCCACGTCGGGATCCATGTTTGTGCGAGCGGAAACATCTGGGTGCCGGATTCTAACAGATTCCAGATCTCCTTGTCGTCGCCTGGGTTGGAGAAGTGTTCGACAGACTGCTTGACATTCACCACGCGGTGGAATTCTGCTGTCTTTGAGTTGGCCGACTTATGTTGAGGTGTAAAGGTGGTTTTGGATCCGCCGTATACTTCAAGGGCTCGCTTTGCAACGTCTGCTAGTGATGTGGGCATGCCATCTCGGATGCCACGGTCGTCGATGATGGCGCGTGCGGGTAGCGAGATACCAGATCGACACCGCGCCTCCATGTCCGCATCAGTCAGTCGCTCCACGTCATCCGCAGTAGCGGGAGTTGCTAACCGCAATTGGAGGAGTATGATCGCCGCATCATTGCCTTGGTAAGTCGGTTCGTGCCGCTGTCGATCGAGAGCTGACTTCGCTGCATCATAGTAAATTGTGTCGTACGTGTCATCGTTGACCTCAGAGATGGAACTCATGGTAGTTTCCGGCTCTTCTCTTGGTCGGCTTTCGAGGTTAACGTTGGCATGTTCCAAACTTGTGCTTGGGAAGGTGCGTCTCAGGCGCTTACGCGTGGACCGTGTGGACGGCTTCGAATTCGAGGCGGCGCGCTTCTTCGCACTCATCATCTCAATTTTGTTCAGAATGGGTGATCAGAAGGTACTGTTGGGTGTAATATGGGAGAAGAAATTGGTCCTACGATGAGGCTTTTATTGTGGTAGATGTTGAGCGGTGACTTGACCATTATCCGCCTGCCGCCGCTAATCACAGTCACAGGGGAATTTACTAGAGATGCCTCGTTGCCACTAATTTTGGTGACCGCTGACTGGCATACATCATCGAGTCAACTCTTTTCTCTTGTCAAGACTGCGTGAACGTCTCTGACTTCTTCTGCAGTCACCTCATTTTCCTTTCAGGTCCACGGGATACTTGGTGCTTTCGATATTCTCGGGGTACTTCTGCCCAGATGCCTTCCGAACCTCGTCCATGATGTCCATAATCACGAGACTTTCGTCCAGATCTTCGAATTTGCCCTCCTTTCGCCCCTCGACAATGGCCTTCGCAGCTTCGTCGGCTTCCCAGAACATGCCATGACCCTCGCCCTCAGCATTGTAGTCTCCCAGGAACCCATTCTTCCATCCACTGCCGACACCTGGACCTGGCTGCGGCCAGTTCTTCTCCTCGACTGTCCCGTCCTTGAGCACAAGTCGCGTCTTTGTTGGTCGAAATGCAGGTGGAAAAACCTGGATCTCTCCTTTCGTACCGGAGACACGCACACATGGCACATCTTTCTGATCGCTGCCAAATACCATGCCAGTGCCAGCAAAGGCATGAGCTGAGCCACCTTGCGAATCGTCTCGTGGAAATTCAAGGATCATGCTGGTGAGAGCATCGGCGCCAGTTGTATACGGCTTTGAAAGACTGAGCACCTTCGGCTTCTTGCGTTGATCTTTCGGCTGTGTCGTGTAAAGTGTCTGGAAAACCCATGTCAAGCTATAGATTCCCAGGTCTAGCAAAGCGCCGCCGGCGAGGTCCATGTTAACCATGCGGCTTCCTGGGTCGTTCTTCTCAGGTTCTTCTAGATTCACGGCCGGCTGGCAATTGTCTGCCAGAACTCTTTGCACTGGTCCGATCTTGCCTGAGATGATGATCTCTCGCACGTAAATGGATAGTGGGAAGTAGCGGGTCCAGACCGCTTCCATCAGGAATAGATTCTTCTCTTTCGCCTTCTGAATCAGGAGGCGGGTCTGCTCTGCATTGACCGTGAAAGCCTTCTCACATAGCACATGCTTTCCAGCTCCAAGCGCGAGCATGCAATTCTGATAGTGATGCGAATGCGGTGTGGCAACGTAGACAATGTCAATGTTGGGATCCTTGACGAATTCCTCGTAAGAGCCGTAGCCTTTCGCACTGGATGGTGCACCAACTTCCTTCAAGAAGTCATCGGCTCTTGACTTGGACGAGGATGAAGCTGCAGCCACGACGTCGTGCTTGACATCTTCGACACCACGAGTCTTCGGATCAACCAGAAGATCTTTGGTGAATGTGATTGCGATGCCACCCGTGGCCAGAATGCCCCATCGGATTGTTTTAGGCGCCATCTCTCTCAAGTTTCGGATACTAGATGAAATATGTGTAGTCGGGAAGTGTAGACCAAGCTTTTTCGATGCAGAAAGCTTCAATGAAATCTCTGGTCTGCGTCAACATTGCTGGTTACATTTGATGTCATCCATCCAGCTCGAGACGAGGCGGCCCGATCTCGGCGTTCACTCTCCCGAAAACGTCGTTCACGACGTGTCTTCAGGTCCAATTCTTCAGAACCTAGACCAAAGCGGAGTCTAATCATTTGCAAGAGTACATGAAGCAAGATTTCAAACTCAATACCAAATGTCCGTACGCGATGGCCCAGCCTACATCAATGCTTTCGCAGGTACAAAGCAGCCCACCCGAACAAACGATAGACCACGATGATCGCGATCATGATGCCTGCCCACTTTCCTTCCCGTCCTGTCGGATAGCCGTATGCTGATAGGACTGATGTTCCTGGGATCTGACATTGCAGGTCACCTGTGGGAAAGCTGCATTGACAATCTGCGGCACAATTGTACGTCCTTCTCTTGAACTCGTTCACCATCATGCCCTGGAATACGTATGCTTGGTAGTCGATGTAGTGGAACACATATTTCCAAAATGGGTTGAGCAATGGTATTGGGTGGAGAAATCCGCCCACACTCATCCAAAGGCCGTTCGCAAATGCAACCAAGGCGAGGGCGATGACAAAGTTGGGTACCAGCGAGGAGACAAAGACGACAAGCGACTCTGCAGCCAGCAAGTCCAAGAACAGCCACATGACAAACTTGAAGAAAGCGGTCGCAGATGGATCGAAGTTGGACAGCCAATAGGCGATGATCGAAAATATGAGCGAGATGCCGAAGAGATATGGCAGGCCAACAATGATGTTCGTGAAGAGGAATGCTGTTGGTCCATATAGACCGTTGGTGCGGTCCTTGACATAGACGGCGCGATCTTCGAGATAGGCAGGTACGTACGCGACGGCCATGAAGGACATGAACGCGGAGCCGAAGAACTGTGCAGATGTCAGTGTTGCATCATCGTCGACAGGGTGTTCGCGACTTACAATAGCATTGATAAAGGACTGGATGTACTCCTGCTCTGTCTTCAGGCGAAGCCACACAGTGCCCATCATAATAGCCAATCCAAGATACATGGCATAGCGGACGCCATATACCAAGACGTCTCTGTAGCTCTTTACGATAGCCCGCTTCAGAAGCGGAATCATGACGAATGCGGAATCGACGACGGGCTTGTTCGCACGATGCTTGCCATCGAGAGAATCGGCATGCTCTCGCAACACAGGCGTGGCATGGAACGCAGCATGCTCTCTCCACGCATCTTGTATCAATCTGACGTCGCCAGCTCCTTCGAAGTCTGCATTGATCAAGTCCAAAAGGTGCTCTGCTGTGTTAGTATGCATCGGCACCGGAAAGCTAATGCCGGCGAAGTAGGATGAGACATCTTCGATGGCGCCAAAGTAGCACAGCTTGCCTTGCGATAGTAGCGCCAGCTTGTCGAAGAGCTGGAACGTCTGACTGGATGGCTGATGGATGCTGGCAATGACAATGAGGTTCAGCTCCCTCGCCACTTGTCGCATGTACGACATGACCTCCCGACTGGCAGTTGAGTCCAGACCAGATGTCGGCTCGTCGAGGAACAAGATCTTAGGCCCTGTGACAAGTTGACTCGCCACAGAGACACGTCTCTTCTGCCCGCCTGATATGCCTTTCCGGATCGGAGTACCAACCAATGTGTTGGCACAGACATTGAGGCCGAAGGCGCGCAACAACTGATCTGTCATGGCCTTCCGCCCTGAGCTGGTCGACGACTTTGGCTGCGAAAGGTGCGCTGCAATCTCGATAGTCTCTCGGGCAGTGAGAGACCCGATCAGTGCATCTTCTTGTTCGACGAAGGAGGCGATGGACCGGAACGTATTGAGCGAGACCTCGTGCTCATCAACGAGCAATTGTCCGGAGACTTTCGCCTTCGCAGCGGCAGTTCTCCGCGCGAGGACATTCAACAAGGTCGTCTTGCCTGAGCCCGAAGGCCCCATCAAAGCGATCAGCTCGCCGGCCACCGCTGTGCCAGATACATTGTCCAGGATGAGCTTTGCATCTCCCGTGCCACGGTCTTTGACTTCCACTGAGCAATTCGTCCTAGTACCTGTTAGCAGACGATACTGGGACAGAAAGTCATGCGATCTCACCAGCTATAAGTCTGTACTGTCCTATTGATCAATCCATTCAATTGAGCTTTCTCAGCGTCGCCTTGGAACGCATCGATTTGTTGTTCTTCGTCCATTTCGCTATCAAAAGTCATGTTAGCAACGAGCGTTGAAGGAGAGTGAAGAGGCGGCGTAGAATTTCTGTCTCAACCTTACCTGACCAGACACTGCTCAATACTCTTAAGGCTCGCAGAAGTCCTTCATCGATCGCACAAGATCAAGGAACGTCTCTTCGATTGTGATTGAAAACAGTCGCGCAACGGACCGCATGGCTTGGAGATATGTTGTTCCCGTCTTTGGCCCCAATTTTAGACGGGGACCATACGGGGACCATACGGTGATTCAGCCCTTCAGCCCACCATATCCCGATGTATGCTCGCCGAACACAGTAAAGACCCAGCTCGCATTCTCGTACAGGTATCGGCGCCGAAACATATTGCGTGTTCAAGGATAACAGCAGGCAAGATTGTCCAGGATGCTGTGGATACTTTAGCAGAAAGATCTGGATCTGAAGCAAATTGCTACGCAAGGCTGGAGAAACTTCCAAACGAGTCAAGGCGGTACTAGAGCATGGTGAAAACATGTAACAAGGTTTACGGGTGGGACGTTGGTGAATAGTTGCCGTAAGCGGCGAAAGCCAAGGTTTACCCCTGGCTATCCACAGTGGTCGCCGACTTGGCTGGTCGCCGAGATGACCACGTGACATGGACATCTCGCCGTGATACCACCGAGTTGACCGGTCGAACATGCAATTGCATCACGATTGTGACGCTGATCATGAATTCGACAGCTGTCACCAGTACGATAAGCTTTGATCTGATAGTGAGCTAACCACACACAACTGTTTCGAGTTCTGTCTCCATTTCCTGTGCATCTTATCCCGTATGCTCCAGCCTCTCCGTATCGCTACAAGGCTGTCGAAAACCATGCTCCTCTACATCAAATGGCTTATCATCCACAGACAGCAATTGTTGAACTTCTTTCGCTCCTTCGATCGATATACGCCAATCTCCCGACGCAGTGCCCACATCCAAGCCGACTGCTCTCACCATGAGCTCTCTTCCGTCCAATTGATACAAGAAGCCTCTTCTTTCGTTGAATGCAACAGGGAACCACATCGCTTCGCTACCGAGCTCTTCCAGTACCTCGAGAAGTGGCAATTGTACATACCGCTGATCAATGCCTGGCACGGTGCGATATATCAAACCATGGAAGTGTGTTTGCAACTTGTCTTGCGTCTGTCGAGGCAAGGCTGTTCTTATAATAGGCGAAAGGGCATCGTATAAGTGAGTCGCTCGATGGAATCTTGCAAGCTCAAGAGGTGTCAAGTCATTGTGCTGGAAATGGCTCGTATGAGATCGCAACCTCACTAGTAGAGTAAGTTTGTGCCCCGTTGATGTCAAGCTGGCTGGGTGTACTTACGAAAAGCTCCGCGAGCAACAAGCTGCTCGACGATCTGCTTTGGCGCCGCAAAGTACACCGCTTGGTGCAAAGGCGTGTACCCTCGACGCTCGGCGACCTTCTTCGGCGATGAAGCTGATCACTATCAGTACATTTCGGTCCGCCGACTTTCCAAGTAAGCGGCGTTCATAACAAGTCGTGTAGCGTTGGCCCAACATTCGCCGTACTTATTCTCAGCATGATCGAGGAGCTCGAACACTCTTTCCCATTTACCACCCCAAATGGCATTGGCGAACTTGTGGCGGTCCTCTGCGTAATCCTGGGGAACGTGTTCGGCACACATGAAGCCGAACCAAGTCCTGACCAGATTGCTGTTGATGTTGAGCACGGTCTGTTGCTCATGCGACGCTCTACTGCTAGGGAGCATGTTGCTGAATGCAGATTGGACCTTGGAGTCGTGCATCAAGGCTGTGATCAGCCTGTCCAACGTGACCTTTGTTCTTAGAGTGCATTGACTATCACCACATCAGCGCAAGTCTGCTAGACTCAGTCCAACATTTCGTACGTGTTGACGAGCTCAATAAAGTTCTTAACTTCCACTTCCTGCTCCCTAAGCTCTCCTACAATCACCTCCACTTCTTTCGTCTCATGCACCCATTTGACCCTCTTCCAGACCCCAAACTCCAATGTGGGTAAGGTATGTTTCTTGAGCAGGTCCTCAAATCTTGTCAGAGTATCGCGCTGCTTTTCCAACGGTCTTCGCAACCATCCAACTTCATCGTTATAGCTTGAATACTTCATCTCCTGCAGAAGTTCCTGCAGAAAGCAAAACAAGCGTTGGTTGAGCTGTAATTGGTTGACGGCATCTTTGAGGCTCTCATGTGCGTCTTTGACTTGTTCAACATATTTCCGCAATAATCGATACGACTCATAGCACAGCCTTGAGAGGTCGGCGACCGTCATAGCGGCGCTCAATCCGTCCATGATTTAGCTATCCGCATTTAGCAGATCCCAAAAGGCTCCCTTTGGCAATATTTAAGCTGGCTGGATACCTCGTAATTCGAAAGGTCTAGACTTCGTTGCGGCTTCATGCATGGTGGCGTGATGCGTTCCTGCAGGTTTAAGCTCTTCAGGATGTTTTTCGCGGATCGTATCGAAAGCTCCTATCAATTTCGATCACATCACCACAAACGCAGCGCAAACCGATGGGATCGTCCTTGCATGCAGAACCGCTGCCTGTGATGCTCTAAATACCAAGACTCGGATCCGTCTGGTCCTCGGCCGCCTGGCCGTTGTGCATCAGCTCGAACGAGAGGAAAAGAACAAAGCATTGCCAGAACAACGTCACTGATAACACGAATCCGACTGCGTGATTCTGACCTCAGCGATCGTACTGTCCTAGCTGCTGTGAGTTTTCCGCCTCTCGACGCACAGATGACCGGATGGTTCGAGTCAAGGCGTCAAACATCAACTAAGTTGGCATGGACCAGCATAACGACATGCGTATCACCGCCCCACGGTTGGCTGACAGACGCTTCCGCGTCATTGACAAGACACAAGCTCTCAATTCGCTACGCTGCAAGTAAACAGACGCCAAAGAATGCTCCCAAAAATGCCTTCCCATACCAGTCCAAACCACTCCTCAGTGAAAGAGCGTCACATAATGCGATGCACCAGCGTAAATCACGCTTCATCCTGACTCATACCAGATGCAGAGTGCCAGAGTCTCACATCCCCTCCGTATCACTAATCCCCGGCCACTCACTCCCCTCCACCCCTTCATCCTCACTCCCACTCTCAAACCCCACCTTCCTCCCCCTCGCACTCATCACATCCTCCAACGTCCTCTCCACCTCCTCACCCCCGCCCTCCCCATGCACAACCCACACATCATGCAGACTGTACAACTGCCCCGTCTTCACCTTAATCGCATTATTCACTTTCGCAATCCTGCCGTGCAACACCCCCATCTGCCGCTGCTTCAGCGCCGGATCGTGGCTCGTCTGCTGTTTGATCAGGATACTGGCTTGGAGCTTGAGGTGCACGAGCTCGTCGCTGAGTTCCTTCATTACGCGGGCTAGGGCCTTGGGCACTGGTTGCGACGGGCGCAGTGTAGCATCGATATCGGCTTTGTATTCCGGGCGCAGGGTCACGGGAATCGGGGTGAGGATGTCGAGGTCGTCGATCTCAACGGGGGAGGCGGCGATGATGCGCTGGCAGACGTTGCAGTTGCGCATGTCGTGGTGGAGGTCCTTCTTGTTGATGGTGGCGTCGCGCGTGTGCATTGTAATGTCGGGGATGATGAAGGCGGATGTCATCTCGGTGAATGCGCCGTCCTTTGCTCCGACGCTGGAGCGGCGGCGCGAGCGAGAGCGCATGGAGGCGCGCGAATGCAGTGTATCTTCTTTTCGTGTGCCCCGTGTGAGGTTCTCTTCGATGGCGGAGTCGTCCTCGTCATCGGCGTGCATACTCAGCACGCTCCTGGCGCGGCTTGAGGCCCTCGAGCGGCCTGTCACATCCTTCATCGACGAGCGGCGACGGACACCATAGCCTGTTACTTCCACGTGCTCGTCAGCCGGCGGCGCAGCCTTGCGTTGGCGAGCAGCGATGTGCTCCTCCTCGATGCGCTTGCGCAGTTTCGCGATCTCGTCCCCGTGGACGAAGCTGAGGTACGTGGTATCGCCCGTGTGCGTCTGAGGCGGGACAAATCCTGTTGCGCGTTTGCCCTTGCCTCCGCTGTGTGGTGCGCCTGCGAGGATGGCCGGATCGAAGGACAGGTCCGTGGTTGACGCATCGCTCAATTCTCCCGCGTCGTCTACAGCTGTAGTGGCAGGAGCAGAGACGTGACGATGGCTGCGTGGGAGCTCGGTGCGAGGGATACGTCGCGACTGAGACTTCGATCGCGATCGACTCTTGTGCTCATTCCTCGTGTGCATGGTCTCCGTTATGTTTGTGCCAATCTGTCCCGTTGAGCGACGAGTCGTCTTCGCGCCGGCGCCGCTCCTCGATGTCTTGCCCTCGTCGCGGACCGACTCCAGTTGGCGGTACAGATCGTTCACCTCCCGAACCTGGTTCAAGCGATCCTGCAACTTGGCTTCCTTCCTCGCCCAACGCTCATCAGCCTCCACATGTCTCTCCGTGACTTCTTCCAGTCTCTTTCGCAAGACCTCCTTAGGCGTGGCCTGCTCCTGAGGTCTCGCTGCCGCCTTAAGACTCGCCAGTTCGGCCTTCAAGTCCTGGTTCTCCTTCCGCAAGTCATCGTTGATCTGATCTTGCGGCACCGAAACACGAAGTTGGTGGATTGTCTCTTCGCGCTGATCGATGTGTGCTTGAAGCTCGGCTTGCTTGCTGCTCCACCGCTTGAGCTCGTTCTGGCGTGCCTCCTTGGCTTGCGCAAGTTCGACCTCTAGTTGCTCCTTCTCCTCCATGAGCTTGACGCGCTCAACCTCTGCAGCTCGCTCTGCTTCGCGCCGTGCCTTCTCCTCGCGCCGCTTTGCCTTTCGCTCTGCGTCCTCCTGCAGCTCACGGGCGCGGATTAGGTCATCTCGTAGAGTCTGGTTCTCCTGCAGGATTGCACGATCGTTGGTATTGACCTTGCGATTCAGCGCAGCCTCCTTCTTCTGCCAGCGCTGCGTCTCATCCTCGTGACGCTCGTGGGACTGATCGAATTGCGAGCGCAACTCCTCAACTTCATGGGTCAAAGCACGATTCTCGGTCTGTAGGTCTGCGACTTGGTCTTGTAGCAGACGGTTCTCGTTCTGCAAGACTTCGTTCTCGCCCTTCATCTCCTCGTTGTTGTAGTATGCCACGCTGAGCTGCGTTGCCAGGCTGTCGCGCTCACTTGTGACACGCTTCGTTGCTGCTTCCGCCGTCGTGACCTTGCGCTCTGCTTGATCCAATCTACGTTGCATGGATGCAGTCGATGCTTCAAGTTCTGGGTTCATGTTAGCAGTCGTGTAAGCCAGGAGTGGAGAGTCCACACTCACGAGCTTTCTCAATCTTCCACTTGTTCTTCCCATTGGCAGGTGCCTCACCGTCTGACGAGCCCAGCGCACTGTCACTTCGTCGCAAGGCCGCCTGTGCTTCAAGCTTTGCCTGCAAATCCATAACAAGCAACTCGTACTCCTCCACACGTGCTTCCGCGTCTACCTTCTCCTGCTCAACCATGTCTAATCTGTCCTTGATCAACTGCAATGCAGCTAGAATATGCTTCTCCTCCTCTGGAATCGGTACGCCGCCGACGGGGATGAAGTTGCCGGGCGCACGACCACCATAAGCAGAAACGACGCGTCGATTTGAGATTCCACCTCGTGGCAGTCCGCCCGTACCACTCAACATCGACGCGCCATATAATTCGGTCATGTTGCCCAAGTCGGGTAGAATGAAGGACTGCACGGTGCTATTCGCAACACCGCGAGGCGTGCCATTAACGCGTTGTGGGGTGCCAGCAAGCGGCCGCTGGTAAGTGTCGTTGTTTGCAGAGACAGTGCGGTTCATTGAACGCGTCGGACGAGAGTGGTCGTCGTGTAATGCTGGCGCGTTGTTCTCCTTCGTAGACTTCACGTGTCCGTTCACACGCGTACTCGAAGCTCGACGCAGCTGTGCCTCCTTCCTTAGATTGCTCTTGGGTGTAGGCCGCGCACGCGACTGCGGTGTGCCGTATACCTCAAACTGGCTGTTGCCGATCTCAAGTAGAATCTCGGAGTCAAGAGACTTGTTTGGCTTGCTAGGCGTGTGTCCAATGCCGCGACCGACTTCGATCGAATCGTCCTCCCCGTCCGTGCTATTGCTGTGATCGAAGTCGCCAAATTCGCGCCTCACCGCCGAGGAAGCAACATTCGGCGGCGGTAGCGGGTTGTAGAAGCGTCTCTGCTGCGCCGTCGTCCGTATCTTAGGCAGGAAATGCGAGTCGTCCTCGTCGATGTGGTGCTTCGTGCTCATCAGCGCGTCGTCGTTGTCCGGGTTGAAAGTCGAGGCGTCGTCGGACATGGCATCTCCATCAGAAGTCGCGGGCGAGCCTTGAGAGCGCGTGCGGCGACTCGCTGCCAATGCGTGTAGTGCGCGTGCACCAGAAGTGCGATCGCTATCAGACATTGTTGCTAAGCTATGCTTGATTGCATACAATGTTCTGGGAACGATGTTGGCGAAGATGTCGCGTCGTGTCTGGAGCGTGGGAAAGCGAGGCTAACGTTGTTTACATTTTGATGTCAAGGTGGTCCGAGCTTGCGAGCCGCAAGGCTGAGTCCACTCTGATCAGGACCTTGAGTCCACCTAAGCACACCACGGGACAATCCGCAAACCTGAAGCGACGGCTCTCCATTGAGTTTCGACATTGTCGCTACGAACATTATCGCTTCCATAGCTTCGGATCGATCTGCTGGTCAATGATGAGACTATGCCACACATTTTTCGGTAAGCTTGAACGTTTGAAGCCCGTCCAAAGCCACCGAGCAAGCATGCACCGAGCAGTATTTCAGGTATGTACGAAGGCAAGATTTTCTTGACTGCTCACACTTCAGATCATTATAATGTCCGTGGTCTTCGCGTAGGATTCTCTCCGCTTGAATCTCATTTCATGTCCAAATCCGAGCAAACGGAAGTATTCATCGCTACCTTGTGCGAAACTGATTGCGACGCCAGTATTATCGAAGAATTGCGCAGGTGCCAGTGTCGAGGTATCCAAATCTGGAGGGAGTTCAACACTCCTCAGAACGAAGGTACGGTGCTTCGCCACCAAAGGTATCCCAAGGACGTCGCCTTCCGATGTGCAAGCTGGTACGAGACAGAACCCAAAATTGGGTAACAATTCAGTGTGGTTGTGAAGTAGTTCGTACTTGCATACGGCTGAGTACCGCATAATACGATTCCAGCCAGCAACGACCTTGTCATGTGACCTCGGACACTGAGATCCAGGTTCTTTGCCGGCTTCGGACTTGCTCGAAAATGGTCCTGGTTCAGGTAAGATCTGAATGCGGTCCCGTGTATAGAGACCTGCGACAATGGCAATCAGCTCGATTATCCATTCTTCTGCAGTGTTTTCGCCATGATCGATCAGGATGGATGAAAGCCGAGCGAAAGATACGTCAAGATCTGGGTCCGCATGCTTTGTGCGAGAGACCTCACTTGCCATGGGAAAGTGCTCGTGGATAGCAAGCGATTGGAGCAACTCTTGTAGCCCACGTTTAACATCGGCCAAGGTCTTGGCTGGAGCAAAAGGACCAGTGACATCCCTCACCATAGCAAATAGATCTGTCCGCCATTTGCTCAGGTGCATCTTGCGGTCAGACGACATGTCGCTTGTCTTCATCGATAGGTGTTGGGGATGGATGCTCGGCAATGCATGACTTGACCATCTCGGGATCCAGGATGGCAGAGTGCGATCACCACAGTACAGACTACCAAAGACCAGGAGGTGTTGTAGAACTAGAGGACCGCCCATATGCACTGCCATCTGCATGTATACTTCCACATAATCTAGACTATAGTCCACCGGTGGGGAACAAAAACCAGGATTTCGCCGTCTCACAAGCCCGTACAGGCTGTATAACCTATCACTCGGGTCACTACACTCATTATGATGAAAGTCGATGAGGGAGTATCCAAAGCATAGCCGACGTTGAGATATTCCTCGCAAAGTACGCAATGCAGCCGTGACAAGTGCATCTGAGATGTCATCGACATTCGGGAGCCAATTTTGGACCAAGTTCGCTGCCTTTGCGAAATCTGACCATGTGATCGAGCCGTCTATACATCGAATCGCAGGACGACGGCCAAGTGCCACTTCTTGCAGAGTCCAGCGTCGACCGAACCACGGATTGCAGAGAAGATAAACGACATCTTCCAAATCACGCCGTTGCTGGTCGAGATTCGATGAAAGAGCCCGATCTGTGCTCTCATACTGAGCAATCCTATGGAGCATATTCAATGCACCTTGCATCGGCTTCGAGAATGACATGTAAACGTGCGTCTTGCGTCCTTGCGCAAAGATGTCTGCCATGAGTGGAACTTGGTTTGACTTTTCCTCCAGATCCATCTGATTCAAACAGATTGCATCAATCCAAAGATATCTTGCTTTCGTTGGCTTGCGTAAAGTACGCAGAATCTCATCGACGTTGGGTGTGATCGCCAAACATTTCTGGCCGGACCCGCAGATGAGGCTGTGAGAGAAAACAGGTTCCTTTCCCCAAACATACGATACTGGCTCGTAATGCGATAGCTGCGAGTCGCCACGCACCACCTTTTCTCGATCAACATGAATGATCTTGCAATGCAGGGTAGCATTGCGGTCTAGAGATGGCTCTAGAGCGATGACTCGGATCGAATCTGGTGTGCTCAGAGGTTCGTATGTGTACGGGTCCATGTCTATGATACATCCAAGTCACAGGGCGCTTGACGTTGACTGACAGAATATCGACATTGATGTCAGATCACAGCAGACAGGATCTTGTTGATGTGTCTTTGGGCCGGTCAGTGAAAGCTAACCTATTTCGGCTTAGCGGGGACTTCAATTCCTTTCGCTTCGGCATCTCCAGTGTCTCGTCCTCAACTCCACGATGAGCCATCATGAGCATCTCGAAGATCTGCACGAACAGCTCGCCTGAAGACACGAACATAAAAATTTCATTTGTAAGATGTCAGCTTCCCCGAAGACCGAGGCAGATCCCTTCTTCTTCGCATACTCGGATTCGGGTTAGGTTCACCCACCCCGCAGTACTCCTTGAGGTATCCCTCACGTATTTGTAAGGTACTCGGCATCTATACAATGCTGTGTATAATATAGGCTTTCTTGAGCCTGCTAGACTCTCTAAGGAACATCCCAAATAGACGCCAACATGCCTACTTACCCGTACAAGAACTCCGGTGCCATCGACACCTCCATACCGGCAGATCTGAGCAAGATCAAGGACAAAAGCGTGATCGTAACCGGAGGTATATTTCCGATCGGATGACAGCGTATGTTCTCTATAGTAGACTAAGGTCAGAGAAGGCAGCAGCGGACTCGGCGCGTCATACGTGAAAGCATTTGTTGCAGCAGGGTCAGTTGCAATATACCATGTGCACAGACAGATATTGATGAGAACACAGAGCTTATGTCACGAATGCGGATCTGAATCCAAACAAAGACCATGAAGGGAAACCCAAGTACGGATACCACCGCTGTCATAGCATTCCTGGCATCGGAGGCATGCTAATTCATGAAGCTACGAATACCTGAAATGTGACGTAACTTCGTGGCAAGATCAACTCGCGGTCTTCAAAGCCGCGATCGCCAACTCTCCAGAGAAGAGCCTCGACATCGTGATAGCCAACGCAGGAATCGGCGGCAATGACTCCGTTTTCGCACTCGGTCACGGACCCTACCCACATCTCCATCGACCCAGCTAACATGACCGTAGAAGACACAGACGAGCCCACCGAACCAGCTCTTAAGACAGTGAAGATAAACTACATAGGCGTCCTCTACACCACCAAGCTCGCCTTGCATTACTTCGCCAAGCAGGACGAGTCCAGAGACAAATGCCTAATCATCAAGGGCAGTCTAGCGTCTTACCTCGATCTTCCCGGCGGCATCGAGTACCAGTCCTCCAAGTTTGGAGTCAGGGGCTTGATGTGCTGTCTGCGTACCACGGGGCGTGTGAGAGTCAATCTACTGGCGCCGTGGTGGTCGCGCACGGGGATCATGGGGGAAGAGTTTGCGGGCCAGATTGATGCTATGTTGAAGAATATTGGGAGTGGGTGGGTTGATTTGGAGGATGCGGCGAAGGCGGCGCTGAGGATCGCGAGCGATTACAGCATTCATGGTATCTTGTCACCTGCTATGCTTGAGTTGTATTAATTCAGATTGACTTGGTTTATAGGAAGAGCATTCATCATATGCTCGCATGAGATGGATCCGAATGGCTGGGCTGATTTGACGGCTGATGACTACGACAATCGTCCTGATGCGAAGTGGCTTCAGCATATTGGTGAGTCTACTTGCTTAGCGTATCTTGTGAACGGCACTGAGAAGAATGCAGTCACAGTCGGCAAAAGCCAAGGAGGCGACTCGTCGGTCAAGGTCAATTATCCTGCAGGTGGGCCGAAAGAGTCGACCACCAGTAATGGCGTCACAGCCTGAGAGGCACTAGAGCGAGATATACAACATCCCTGGAGAGGTGCCTTACAGGCTCCAGAATTTCTTCTGTCGCGAACGTTTTCAAGCAAGACAATCGCAACGAGCAATCCCATTCAACTCGTGAAAACGCTAGAGCCCTACACCACGAGGTCCTTTTCTTAGCTTGCGTATAGCTCCACCACATCTGACCATATTTGGCCGAAGAGCGCCCATTCGAGCATAGTGCCGAAGACTGATCGGACACTCCATCTGCAAGATGTGGGTGGACGATACCCGAAGTAGCTGAGGTCCACGAGAACGTATGCAAGCTACAACACTGGCGTGCAAAGTGCGATGCTCTTGTTTCAGCTCGATGGAAAGGTGCTGCATGTTCGATATTCGCCGGTTCTTCAGCTGAGATGGACTACGCTCGCATGGTGCATTAGCGTGTCACTGATAATTACTACTGGTAGCTGGCAGTCGAAATATGCATACAAAAGCCAAGTCAAGTCCGCCAAAATCACATGTCCTTACTGGAGCATACGACATCTTCGAAGTCTGCCCAATTCTCATCCACCTCGCTGCACACCATCGGTCGCCACAATACAAATCAAGAAAGATGGGCTCCTACGTCTCCGTCCTGAACGACACAAACGACACCATCTTCGTTAAGTTCACCGCCAACAATACGGCGATCGCAAGTGCTGGAGTCATCGTAGCTACGCTTGGTACCATTGCAACTGGCGGCGCGGGTGCGCCCTTCTTTTTGGCTGGAGGTGCCGCGATGGGTGCCGGTGGTATTATCAATTATGGTGTCACTCTGTCTCAGCAGCTGAAGGCGGACGGATACCAAGAACTTGCACCGGGCGAGAAACACACGAGTTCGAAGTGGAGCTTGAGTCTGTTGATGTCGGCCAATATTGTCAAGAAGAAGGAGAATGGTATGTTCAACTCCTTGTCCGATCTGATGTGCACCGGGCGGTAGGCTGACTTGAGGCGTTTGCAGGTGCCGAATTGGGAAGTATGTCTGTGTGGACTGCGCCGACAGACGGGAACACGTACGAGTATAATGCGAGTGCTTGCAGTCTCGAGTACAAGTCGTATACCTAGGCTGTAGGCTGGTGCATATGGACATTGCACTGAATCTAGAATGTCCGGACTCCGATCTGGAGGTACTTGAGATCACCCTTGACTGCCCAGGGCAGAAAGATGCAGCGTTCGGACACAAAAACACGTGTATTCCTCTTACTACCAAGCTCTTACTCGCCATAATAGACCTCTCGCAAACACGAAGCTGAAACAATTGGTGGCCGAGCAGGTCGTTACGATGAAAACATGGTGGTCGCGAGAACATTTCTGCCTTTTTGCTTCTGCCTTTTTTAGAGCAGCGAATTCAAGCTACCAGACAGCGTGGATTCTGATGACCAGAATATAGACAATGCATCAGACCATTACGTCTCCTGTTAGTTTCTGTACCTGTTTCTGGCACAGATGACCTAGCCGGACTTGCCGCCTCCAGCCTTCTTGCCTGAGCCAGTTGAGCTCGTCCTGGCTCTGTCGCTCTGCGATTCGTCTGGCGCATTACTTGCTCCGCCTTCATTTGGGTCTCGTGCTTTGCTTGACTTCTGGTTCGCAGGACTCATCTCAAGCGGATTCTCTGTGCCGCCCTATGTTTCCATTAGTCTCGAATTCTGCCACTATGTTGCCTCTACAGCGAGGTATCAAGACCGACCTTCATTTCTTGTGCACTCGCCTGTCCTTCTGGGCTCGTATTGCTTGGATCAAAAGCCTCCTCCGTCTGCGCAGCCTCGTTATCGCTCCCACTCTTGCTGTATTCCGTACTCCTCGGATTCAGCGAATCCTTGCTCTGATCATCTTTGTATGCGTATCTTGCAGCCGGGCTTGCATGAAACCGTGACCGGCGAACCGAAGCTATACGCGTGCCTGGTGGGCATGTGCGGCGCATCGTGCTGCGAAGGAGGAATTGGAGAGATGACATCCTGAATTCTTCCAGAAAGTCAAAAGGTTATATGTCAGACAGTTTTGCACCGGGCCTGGACTGGTGTGGTAGTTTGAGGGAACCGAATGGAGATGGGATCTGCGGAGAAGTTTGCGCGGAGATGGTGGTTGGATGGAGATGCAGGATGCGGGATGGGTAGTCTGAGGGGAAATGTTGGGGTTGATGATGGTGGCGAATTGCCTGTAATTTGTATCTTTTCGCGAATGAATGGATCTGAGACTGAGGTTTTAAGGTTCTTTGGATACGTAACTCAAAATTTGAGGCTGTTTGTCGACTGCAAAAGCTGTTATGCGAGGTACACTGATCATTCGTTCACGATGACTTCATCGTGTTTCCAATCCCCATGGCGGGGGTGTTTCCGCGCTCCAGAGCATGGACATCTCCATTCTGTAAACCTCACGTCAAATCATACTGCCCGATTCACTACAACGTATCTTCTTTTGTGATTCAACTAAACTTGGAATGCTGCTTCGGGTTACCGCGCTATACAGGCGCACGATGGACTCTGAGCAGGCGAAAGACAAGACCATTTGCAGCACAGATGTCTGGTACAAGTCATGGTATAGTGCTGAGTACAATGTAGTTTTTGTTACACAATAATCCATGTTCATCGGAGCAACACATATCAGACTACATGCCCTTTGCTGTGCCCGGCTCGACGACCCATGGCTCACGGTATCGACCCTTCATCTGGCATCACAAAACTCCTGCTTGTGAGGTCTCCTTGGATGAACTCTGTTGCCGCATCCATCTTGTTCCTCTGTATGTCCAGTATCCGCGTTTTCTCTTTCTCGCTCAGTTCGCTGTGCTCGGTCCCCTGATGTGCCACATCGATGATTGCTTCTTCGTAAGCGTCCGCGGCCACTTCTCCTAGTACTTCATCGTTTCCAGTATCGTCGTTCTGGGCTTCCGGATATCGTGGATCGCCTTTCGCTTCCGCTGTGATCTTGAAGAAATCTGATTTGCGCCGTGGTGGTGAACCCCCGATTAGGACAAGGAGTAGACGTGGCTGCACAGCGCGGACGATGATATTTGAGTTTGCGTTCTCGATCGTGAGGGTCTCGAGGGCTCCTTCGGCTACCGTGCTCACTGTTGTTGATGCGCTGCTCGAGTACTGGTCCGTGACGGTGGCTGCTCGATCGCGCTCCTTTACTCGGTCCTTCTGTTCCTTCCATATCTGAGAGAGGAGCGTGGCTTGATCGCGTATGCGCTGGATGTCTGGCTTCCCCGAGTATGCCAGTAGAGTGGCATTAGGTGACATTATGCTGTCTTCAAATCAGCACTGGAGATCCTATCGCGGGCAATTCATTGACTGACAGCCATGATGAGAACAGCCTCGGGTGGGTGTTTGCATTAAGCACCCTCGCAAGCTCCTTCGAGTTCAGCATCTTGGCCCCGAGATGGTCGAAGAATCGCTGCAGAGCCAGGAACTCCGCCGAGTCTGGATACTGTCGATTATGGTAGGATCGAGAAGTCCAATAGCCGAGTCCGATCTCTGTTCTGGAGACACGAGTCATTAGTTTCTGCAATGGTAGGGTGTCTGTGACATGGTGTGGGGGCTGATGGTAGCGGTCGTCGCTTTCGCTCTCTGATCTTCGCAGTCTTTCGTTCCGACTGAGGATCGCTCGGGCTGACCCGCTGTCTGCATTGTCTGGATTTGCGTACATGTTTGCAAACGAATGTATGTCTGGGTAGCAATGACTCGAAGCAATAATCAAAGATTGAGAATTGGATAATGTGCATGCAACGATGGCGATGTTTGATATGAGATCTGCGCCACGAAGACGACCAAAGCCGCTGCCTTTCCATCATGCGGATGTCCACAATGAAACGAGGAAGCCACAGTGGTCATGCGACTCCATACTCAGGGTAAGCGCACAATAAGAAAGTGATAAGATGATGCCGCAGTCACAGCAGGAAAGCGCGGAACTCACCAATTTCACCTAGGGAGCAACTTGACTCTCCTCAACCTCAGCGTCGCCGACATGGAGTGCAATGTAGTCCAGATCTAGTGGGTTGTATGAATGAGAGAAGGTAGATGATTTGCGTGTACAAGCCTCGTGCGTAATGCGTGCGGGAGTTGCATCGCGAACTTGGTGATAGCGATGCACGGTCCTTTTGCGATGACAGGGGTCTCACGTGGGAGGCTGGCAGCTGGCTGGCCATCGAGGTAATGCGCGAGGCTGAGCCTTTACATCGACTTGCCTTCAGTCTCTTCGAACAGAGTATGGACTTCCGTGATTGCTGTTCAGTCAATTACCTGAAGCAGGATGCGAGGTCGTCGACGGCATATCGTAATGGACTTCGCTCGGAGCTACTCCGGCATCGGGCTGACTGACAAACATGCGCGTCATATCTTCCTGAGCTCCTCTCGTAGCATCCTTTGAGCCGCAATACAAAGTGTGTTCATTCAACATTTACGAACTGAGGTCTTTAATGATTGCACGTTCACTTTCGAGGTCACGCTTAGCCCTACGTCAGAAATTTACCACCGCCAAGCAGATCACCTGCTTCAGAGCTTTCGCCAGCATGTCGACCGATCCCACGAAGTACAAGTTTAACCATTCTATGTATGCATGACTTGGCATTTCGGCATCATCATTCACTGACGTCCATTAGGCTTCGGGTCAAGGACCCTAAGCGTAGTCTGGAATTCTACCAGAATGCCCTCGGCATGAAGCTGATCAATAACATCAAGAACCCTGATGCGAAATTCGATCTGTACTTCCTCGCATACGATGGCGCAAAGGCAGTCTCACATGGCAACCATTGGACCGACCGTGAGGGTATCGTGGAGTTAACGCATAACTATGGCACCGAGAACGACGACAACTACACAATCAGCAACGGAAATACGGATCCCCACAAGGGTTTCGGTCACCTTGCAGTCAGCGTCGACAATATCCAAGCAGCCTGCAAGCGTCTTGAGGATCAAGGCTGGTCTTTCCAGAAGAAGCTGTCAGATGGCCGTATGCGCAGCATTGCTTTCGTCAAGGATCCAGATGGATACTGGGTTGAGATCATTGGCCAGAAGAGTGTTGAAGAGGCTGAGAAGATCGACACAACAGACCTGGACACGTATCGCATGAACCACACCATGATCCGCGTAAAGGATCCTAAGATCTCGCTTGACTTCTACCAGAATGTCATGGGCATGAAGCTGAAGCGTACATCGGAGAACGAAGGCGCGAAGTTCAATCTGTATTTCCTTGGCTATGGTGCTGAGGCTGACAAGAACTCGCCAAATGGTGTCAACCCGCTTGCTGGGCACGAAGGATTGCTTGAGCTGACCTGGAACTACGGCACGGAGAACGACAAGGACTTCAAGTATCACAATGGTAATGATGAGCCACAAGGCTTCGGCCACATTTGTGTCAGCGTCGATGATATTGATGCTGCTTGTCAACGCTTCGAGGACCACAAGGTGAAACCCTTCTCCTAAACACTGGCGACTTTATACTGACTCCAGACAGGTGAATTGGAAGAAGAGATTGACGGACGGGCGCATGAAGAACATTGCGTTTGTTCTCGATCCTGATGGATACTGGATTGAGGTTCGTTGATCTGCTGCATACATATTCTAGAGTCCGCTGATCATTCCCACAGGTCGTGCAGAACGAGCGCATCAAGAAGACCACAGACTGGTAGATCCTCCACCTTTCAGCGTCTTCATCGCCGCTCATGTATAGTCACAGGCGGCTGTGATACCGTTGCGCAACAAAAACGGCAATGCGATTAAGTGCATCATAATTTACTGGAGCAGACGTCCCTACTGAATTTTGACCCACTTCAAGCTGTTCAAGCTCCCACCACCAGCATGCAGCTATCCGCACTTGCCCCACGTCAAACCCGGTACGAGGGACCAAGCTCTACCCATTGCGGGGAAGTGTCAAACTTCATTACACTCTCAAAACCATTCATCTTAGTCCACAATGGCATGCTCACCCTCTCCGCACCAATGATCTCGCGTACCATTCGCGCCGCTAGCACGCGTTTCTTATTCCTGACATCCAGCTTCTGGACCATTGCGTGAGACAGACCTATGCACGCAGGTTTTCTCCGATGATCGGACCAAAATTTCGTATGACCTGCTGTCATGCAGTATTGTGCTTTCCTGCATTGGTGGTGGTGATGAGTGGATCTTGTGCTCGACTCCTGCTGTTCTGCTTCCTTTCTTTTGCTCTCCAATTCTTCCTCTCGTACACACAGTCGTGATCATATAAACACAATGGCTATCCCAGCTGAGACCAACGGCACGGTGCCTGTCAAGGCCAAAGTACTTGTGCCAGAGAAGGTCTCACCAGACGGTCTGGCACTTCTCCAGAAAACATTGGAAGTTGACGAGCGCAAAGGCCTGACGCCAGAGCAACTCCTCGAAATTATACCCAACTATGAAGCTCTCATCGTTCGTTCGGAGACCAAGGTGACAGCTGAGCTACTCGCGGCAGCGAAGCAGCTCAAAGTCGTAGCAAGAGCTGGTGTTGGTGTAGACAATGTGGATGTGACTGCGGCGACAAAGCTCGGTATAATTGTGGTGAACAGTCCTAGTGGTAATATTAATGCCGCTGCCGAGCATACTGTAGCTTGTAAGCACGATTCCGCACTATGGAGTAATGAACCAGCTGACAGGCTCTACAGTGATGATGGCAGTAGCGAGAAACGTTGCGGAGGGCTGTTCAAGTCTCAAGGCTGGAAAGTGGGAGCGCAGCAAGTTCACTGGCATCGAGCTGAAGGGCAAAACATTGGCCGTGGTGGGAGCTGGCAAAGGTCAGTGACACATTGTCCAGACAGCTGGTTCCAAGCTCACGTTATGCAGTCGGCTTGACAGTCGCAAGAATTGCCAATGGCTTTGGCATGAACGTCATTGCTTTCGATCCATACGCAAACCCAGCTCTCGCACAAGCAGCTCAAGTCACGCTGAAGGAGAACATGGACGACCTCTTCACACAAGCTGACTTCCTCACGATTCACACGCCCATGATTGCGTCGACAAAAGGCATGATTAGCACTGCCGAGCTCAGCAAGATGAAGCCAACTGCTCGTATACTCAATGTTGCACGAGGTGGAATTATCGACGAGGTTGCACTGCTAGAAGCCCTGGAGGCAGGCAAGATCGCAGGAGCAGGTCTCGATGTCTTCACATCTGAGCCACCGGCAGAGGGATCCACGGCCGCCAAGCTTATCGCACATCCGAAAGTCGTGGCTACACCTCATTTGGGAGCATCAACTAGAGAAGCTCAGGAGAACGTTTCGATCGACGTCTGTGAGCAGGTCGTGCAGATCTTGGGCGGTCAGCTTCCACGGAGCGCTGTGAATGCACCATTGATCCTGCCTGAGGAATTCCGAACGCTCTCACCATTCGTTGAGCTTGTCGAGCGCATGGGCAGTCTATACACCCAGTACTATGGATCGCGCATGCGCGGCGGCGGTAAAGACTTCCGATCTACCTTTGATCTCACCTACGAAGGTCAGCTTGCTAGCTTGAACACGACGAAGCCACTTTTTGCTGCATTCGTCAAGGGTCTAACAGCGGCGATTTCCGGTCCGGAGAGCTCGAACGTGAATATTGTGAATGCAGAGCTCATCGCCAAAGAGCGTGGTATTCTCATCAACGAGAACAGATCAAGAGATCAGCCATCAGAGGAAGGTTTCAGCTCGATAGTCACATTGCGCGCACGACCGAGCCGCTCTTCGTCCCTCCCACCAACAACGCCAGGCACAGAGGACCTCCCAAAGCTCCAGCAGCCTCGCGAGCAAGTGATCCAAGGCTACGTCTCTGGCGGCCAACCGTACATCACCCGTCTCGGTCGCTTCCGTGCTGACTTCGTGCTCGACGGCAACCTGCTCATTTGCCGTAACTTCGATTCGCCTGGCAAGATTGGACACGTCGGACAGGTGTTGGGTAAGGCTGGAATCAACATCAAGTTCATGAGTGTGGCTCCGTTGGAGTTTGGCGCGCCTGGACAAGGCGATAATGAGGCGTTGATGATTCTGAAGGTCGATCCAGCGCCATCGAAAGAGGCGCTTGATGGTTTGATCGGCGACGAAGGCGTTGTGGAAGCGACGCCAGTCTCGCTATAGATGATAGAGTATTGACTAGAGGGCATGGCGATATCCGGTGATCAGATCTAGTACTTGCCTTAGTATGACAGACTTTCAACATTCAAGGGCGCTGGGTCAGGTTTTGGAGAACAATGAGCATCCTGAGAAGATAAAATTGTCGCTTTGCATTGCTGGAAGTAGATGGGAAGGGATCAATTGGTTCAGAATGCGCACGTCTTGAACACCAACCAGCTACGCATGACCTTCAGCGCAGTAGCCCACATTTCTGCGCTCAAAAACGGTAAAGGGTGATTGCATCAATGCCCATGGTTGGCTGGTATCCGACAACATTGAAGAAGAAACCAAGGGTTCCGCTCTCCACGTCAGGAAAGAATGTGAACCCGTACGGAGTCCAAGCGTTCGTGACTTCAGTCGTGTAGATAATGGTATTCCGGTCAGGGTAGTAAACCTGAATCGACATGCCGGCCGGGGGTGGTGATGGAGCAGGGTCCCAGTTGGCCATGCCTATCGCATCGAATCCCACCTCATAGTTGTCGTTCTCACTGACGACCAGACCTGAGACTTGTTGTTCCATGAGATACGTGGCCGTGCCGTTCTCTTCCAGAAAGTTGGCTTGAGTGAGGTAGAAACGCTGGCCCTCGTCGCATGGGATGGTTTGCCACGGGCAACGAGCATCGCCAACGTTCTGACCAGTCCACGACGCGTCTGCTCGGAAACGTTTGTGGAACCAGCCGTCGCTGCCTTGTTCGTTGACAAGGAACTCGAAACCGCCGTTTGTGACGAGGTTCGTGGGCGATCCACTGGCGCTGCCAGGTGTGGCACCGCTACCAACATTCATGCCGCTGGGTGCTGCGCTGCTCACCGGGCTTGATGATGCAGACCATCGACCGCGAGAAGTCGCCGATGGTTTCAATGGCACGCTCGATGCCTGGTTCGAATATTCGTTTGGACGCGTCGATGGTCTGTAGTCTGTGCCATATGCTGCGGTCGAGGTCTGGTAGCTCGCGGGACTGTGGGACTTCCAGACGCATTTTCCAGCAACGGCTTCCGAGGCCAATGCGAGCAACAAATATCCCGCCTTCAAATGCATGATGAATGTGTAAAGAACGGCGCGACGGACGGAACGAGTGGACAGTCGCACAATATAGGCGACCAAGAAGTAAGAAATGCGAGATGAAAACAATTGCAGAGGATGAAGAGAGGTTGCATTCGGTCCATGGGGAAGTTCATCTTATCGATGAGCTGGACGCTGGTCTAGCGTGTGCTGCTGGCGCCGAATGACGATACTACTGCTGCATGGATATTCGGCGCAATCGCGAGATAGTTCTGACAATCGGCAGAATCATGATCTCCTAAGAGCAGATCCTCCATGAAGCCTGTAAAATTTGCGAATGGGCAGTTCCTTGTGGTCCAGAATCCAGCAGATCGAATTGGTAACATCCTCTCTGCTCAATACACGCATTGCTTTGCGACTTCCAGAAAAGTGCGGCTGAATTGCCATGTTCTAGATTTGGTGTCGCTCCAAGCCATCGCATGGACGCGGCTCTGCTAATGCAAGCCATCGGGAGTATTTATAGGGGTACGAAGTCCTCGTACTCATCGATTTGGTTCAGTGACTTCTGCAGTGATTACGGCTCGTGAAAGATTCGAAACCAGAGAATAGTTGATGGACTTCGTGAAGATATAGTTGACGAGTGAATGGGAGGTTGGAACGAGGCAGTTTGAGAAGATATGACAGGGATTCGCAATCCCCGAAGTTTAGCCGGGTTCCGATCCGCGCGATTGCATTTCGTCATTCATCTTCGTTCTCTCTGACTCCAGACCCGCACGCCTTCATGACCAACTCAACTGTCGCAAAATCGAACATGTATATGCAACTCTCTGTGATTTATTACAGCCGAATCTTCTCATTTAGACCACAAATCGCCACGATATTGCAGAATGGGTGAATCTGTGGAAGATATTATCGTACAACTAGAGGTGAGAAACGTGGAAATTCAAAGTATCACACGCGCTAATGATGATATAGCAAGAATTCGTGCCATTAGACTCTTCTCTCATACGCGCCATTGTTCTTGACTACGACCTAAGCAATGCCTCGGAATTGGCCACTCTCCGGGATCAGCTGGACGTGCTCCGCGCATCAGCAGTCGCCGAAGATGCCTCTGCCTTTGATGCGTCAGGCACTGGCGGCTTCCATCCAGATGATGTACCAGCTTCAACCTCGGAAGCTGAAGCAAACAGTATCGTCACGGGAACTACGATGATGAGTCTGGACTCAACTTCAGGCTCGAGCTCGCCGCCAGAGGCGGACGGGGCCACGATGCTGGCATATGCCGATCTGAGCAGTGATGCGAAACTAGCTATGTTGAAAGATCTGTTCCCGACGTTGAGACCTCGAGACGTCGAAGTGGCTCTCAAGAAGAGTGATGATGATATTGGCCGGGCCACGGACGTGCTGCTCAATCAGGTCTTCTTCGACGAGAGCTTTGTCGATGGGGACGGCGAAGCTCCAATCCGCACAAGAGGCGTTGATGCTTTCTCCGAGGATAGCACGTACTCCACGAAACGAGGTCGGACGAAGAAGAACAAGAAGAAGTTCCGCAGCTTAGACAACGAGTTCGAGCGCTCCTCTTCCGCGCCTGCGCCTGCGCCAGCGCATAGCGCGAATAAATGGCAAAGTGCAAGCGAAGATATTAGTTTCATCGCGTCGCGCGTCCACATGTCGAACACCTATGTCTCATCGATATACCACAAGAATGGCGCCTCGCGACGGAACACGATCAAAGCGCTTATCGAAGACTATGTACGGACCGAGAAACACGGATACGATATCCAAGTTACGGCGTACGCTTCCGATCTCGTTGAGGAGTTCCCTTCGCTGTCCAAGAACGATTGCGAAGCCCTCATCCGCCTGACAAAGCAATCCACCGCCTCGGCGCATGAACTCGCTAAAGTCCTGGCATACACATCTCACCCCGCTGGACCATTGGCCGAAGACCTCATCCCACAATATGCGCCCGTCAAGCTCTCCTCCGATGTAACGCCATCGAGTACGCGCACGGCCTCGCCATCAACAAACACACCAGGAGACAGCCGCGCCATCCTCGCGGCGCGCGGCGCAGCATTCGAGAACGCCTCCCGCTACTACCGGCGCGGTAAATCAGACAAACTCATGGGCGGCGCAACAGCATACTACTCCTCCCTCGGTCGCGACCTGTCCAGCTCCCTCGCCTCCGCCTCCGCCGCCGAAGCCGACGCGCTCGTCTCCTCGCAATCAACCTC